>CM075879.1:14639059-14999059 GCA_038021265.1 Cyprinella venusta | reverse complement strand
AGACCACATGCAAATTAAGCCAACTAAATCTATGATCTATAACTAATCTTGGGTCTTCGTCATCAGTTAGGAAATGGGGTGTGCTCTTTAATACCAATCTTTCATTTGAAAGTCACGTGTCTAGTCTCTGTAAAACCGCATTTTTCCATCTTAAAAATATATATAAATTACGCCATATGCTCTCATTAATAAATCTGGAACAATTAGTTCATGCGTTCATGACCTCAAGGCTAGATTACTGTAATGCTCTACTGGGTGGTTGCCCTGCACGCTTAATAAACAAACTTCAGCTAGTTCAATACGCATTAGCCCAATTCTGTCAACACTGGATTGGCTGCTTATTAAACATCATATAAATTTCATAATATTGCTGATTACTTAAAAAAAGCACTAAATGGTTTAGCTCCGCAGTACTTGAGCGAGCTCTTAATGCATTATAGTCCTTCACGTCTATTGCGATCTCAAAGTTCCGGCCAGGTGATAATACCTAGAATATCAAAATAGACTGCCGGCGGTAGATCCTTTTCCTAATTACCACCAAAACTTTGGAAAAGTCTTCCTAACATTGTCTGGGAAGCTGACACACTCTGTCAGTTCAAAGCTAGACTAAAAACACATCTCTTTGACCTAACATTCACATAATACATTATCGACTTCTATGATTCCAACATGACATCATGACTTTGGCGTAAACATACACGCCACTTTCGAGTCAAGTGGTGTGTTATCTTTACGCATTTTGAGCTATCCATGTGTATCCGCGTGTTTGCATGTATGTCTACGCCATTAACGTCCGCGTCATTCCGCGTGTCTGTACACGCTGTCAAATGTCCGAGCGAAACGAAGCAAAATGTACATCTACATCTGGGAAGCTAACTTTTTCTTTCCTAGGATAGCAAGGGAACAGTCATAAATGCCATTAACCCCAGTGACGGGTAGGTTTAGGGACGGGGTTGAGGTAAGTCATATATATATATACAGTAATAACGTTAAGTCAATGGCATTCATAAACACGCTGAAAAGCGATTATGCGTGTTGATAGCATGCCAAAAATGGAAATATAAATTGGCGTGTCATACACACGCTACTTCATGAGATCAGTCTGATGATTCAATGTTAGGCTGCATAGATTAGGTCAGCCGGAACGGGGAACACTTCCCTTAAATCCTGATGTAACATCATAAGAAGAATGACATCTACACTAATTTTAGTGTCTTTTTTTCCAAAGGTTTTCCCGCAGCCTGCTGTATCCAGGCCGTTCTCCAGATCTAGAGGCGCTATATAAATGAGGATGACTTGACATCCTTAATTCGACGTGACGTAGGGTGGGAAAATGATAACTGTATCAAACTGAAACTATGATACTATAGAAACTAGAAACTATGCCGGATGTATGATAGGGCCCTAAGTCTAAATCATCCTTAAGACAATTAAAGCGATAGTAACACAAAAATAAAAATTGAGATCATTTACTCCTTTTTATATCTTTTTATACTCAAGTCTCATGCCCAAACTTCATTCACCTTTGTATATTTAGGTATGTAATAAGAAACACACAGAGACTGAGTAAGGGATGGCAGAATGGTAATTTTTGGTGAACTGTCCCTTTAAGGAATTAAGTATTGATCTACATGAAACAGAATCCATCTTGAGTGATGATTTGGTTTCCTCCAGTCATGTTCTGCACCAACACATCTATACATACTCTACATTACAATGATCAATGGCAATGTTTTCCATTTTGTTCCTTTTGTTCCACCACAGCACCATTAATAAGACCCAAGTTTCCCTTTATCAATACTTAATGTGCTGATTCTATCAAGCTAGATATCATTTAGCATTACAATTAATATAATTGATAATAAAGAATTAAATGCAAAACGTGGGTGAAAAGTCAACTTGTATACATGTGCAGTGTATATATATTAAAGTATAGTCATACAAGTAGTATGCAATCATACAAATATTCAAATAGTTCATAGAAATATGCATAAACTGTCATTCAAAAGTTTGGGGTCTGTAAGATCTATTTTTGTTTCTGAAAGTCTGTTTCTGAAACCTGTAGACTGACCGACAGATTCGAGATGGGAGAGTTAGAGACCAAGATGGAGCCGAGGAGTCAATGAGTACGGACGACACCATGTTCTGGAGGGGAAAGCGGAGAGGTGTGGTGAAGAGCGGAGGAGGTGGAGCCAGGTTGCTGGAGGACTAAGGCACAGCTGGTGGGACTTGGAGCCTGACAGGGAGGCCTGAAATCCGTGGTGCAGGCAGAGTAACGACTGACCAAAATGAAGCTAGAGGGATGAGGGAGCCCGGTGGAGCTATGGGGATGATGATCACAGGTGGAGCCAAGTAAAAGAGGATCCAAGGTGGAGCCGACTGGTAGACGGGCTGAGGTCAAGTGACAGGATCAGCGGCCTGAGGCAAAGACAGGAGATACACTTGCAAAGGTGGAGCTGGCGAGTGGAAGACCTGCAACGTTTCAGTGCAATTGAGTGGAGTAAAAAGAGAAGATGCAAAGGGCCTGAAAAGAGCCTGTGGATGCAGGGATGAAGAACTGGCTGTCTGGGGTAGAGGAGGTGGGAGAGGAATGCAGGAGATTTGGAGCTGGGAGGGACTAGAGAAGATACAGGACACTTGGAGCTGGGTGGGACCAGTGGAGACACAGGAGACTAGGAGCTTGGCGGGACAAGTGGAGACACTGGAGACTTGGAGCTGGGCGGGACCAGTGGAGACACTGAAGACTTGGAACAGGGTGGGACCAGTGGAGACACAGGAGACTTGGAGCTGGGCGGGACCAGTGGAGACACAGGAGACTTGGAGCTGGATGGGACCAGTGGAGACACAGGAGACTTGGAGCAGGGTGGGACCAGTGGAGACACAGGAGACTTGGAGCAGGGTGGGACCAGTGGAGACACAGGAGACTTGGAGCAGGGTGGGACCAGTGGAGACACAGGAGACTTGGAGCAGGGTGGGACCAGTGGAGACACAGGAGACTTGGAGCAGGGTGGGACCAGTGGAGACACAGGAGACCAGCCGCAATATGAGACTTCAAATGATCTCTTTCAATTCCTCAAACCAAACAGAAATCTGGCGGAGCTAATCTTCAGCAGCGGGAGTATGGGCAGGGCTTCATCCCATGCCCTCATACTCAACTAAAATACCCTCCTTACAGGATTTTGTTTCCAGGTCATGCCCCTGGGCTCTGGCTCCTGGATGAAGATGGCCTCAGTTTTCAGCTACGACACTGTCTTCGTGGCGGGCTCGATATATATATCATGTATAGGTATATGTATGTATATGTATGTATATTACTGACCCCAAATCTTTGAACAGTTTGGGATGTATTAAAAAGCAACTTAGCAAAAGCAAAAATAGGTAACGCTTCCTTTAACAGTACAGTACTTGCAGGGTACTTACAGTGTACTTACCTAGAAAGTACTGGCTAATATAAGGTAAGTACATGGAACAGGGGTAGGTTTAAGGGTAGGTTCAGGGTTAGTACTAGTTATTACCCAGTAATTGTACTTACTAAGATAAGTACATAGTATTTACATGGGTAACTGGACTGTAAATGGAAGCGTTACCGAAAAATAATGAAATATTGCTATTGCTTTATTTTAAGCGCTGATTCTGTGTTGCTTGGTGACTAGGAATAAATATGGCCTCAACATTCTTACCCTGAAATACAGTCAGGATATGATTGCTGTACCTTGCAGGCAGTTGGCCTTTTATAGGAGGTCAGGATTTTTGCCAGTAGTGTTAACAGCGGAGGCAATACAGGAATGCTTTTTGGAAGTACTGCTTGTGAATGAGTGTGGCTTTGGATTCAGGGCAGGAAAGCAGTTATATTGACTTACAGGCCACTGGCTTAACGGAGGCCCCAACAGACAGTTTTGTTTAACTACAGTCGACTAAGATGTACCGAAGCCGGTAATGATACTTTTAATTCTGCAGCTCAATAAAATTACAAACTGCTGCTTTCTGACGAAAGCGAAAACCCACGAGTGATGGAGTAGCCTACAGCTGGAGTCGAAGAAAAACTGAGACAAGCCTTCAATAACAAAGAAAAACAGAACCAGTGAGAGACATGAGGACGGAAGAGAGAGCAAAAGTGAACCAACACTAAACATGAGCTATGCAAATGCATAAAAACATCATATATATATATATATATATATATATATATATACACACACATACACATCATAAACATCATTTCATGTTTTTAATCTAATTTTGGGTAAAAATGTCAACATGACACCACACTTGCAACCCATTTTACTTCTGTACTTCGACAAATTACTCAGTAAAATATTATGTAGAACATTTTTCATTTAAGAATAGACCAGGAATGTGTCTGAGAATTTCAAATTCTTAAAATGTATTTTTGTCTTTGTCTTTCTTTCTTTTATGGAACACACAAAATATATATATTTTGAAAAAAAAACGCTCGTTTTTTTTTCTTTTTCTTTTTTTTTTCTCTCCATACAATGAAAGTCATTGGGGTCCAATATTGTGTTGGACCCCATTTAAATTTTACAAATATATTCCTTTATGTTACACGAAAGAGAGAAAGTCATACAGGTTTGGAACAACTTTGAAAAAAAACATTTAAATAAGTAATTATTGTCCATTTTTATTTCATATTGAGTTAAAAAGGAAGATATAAAAATCACAAATGCGTACTGAAAGAATACTTTAAGAAAAATAATATTTTTTTCTAGACATAAAATGCACATTTTGGCAAGTGTAACAAAAAAAGGAATTAATACTACAGAAATAGTATAAAAGAGTATGGAAGTTGCTATTCTAAACATAGCCTCATAGAAAAATGATTCTGACACAAGCAGTACAGGAGAAAGTTACGGAGCGAAAGAATAAAAAGACAAGTAAAACAATGAAAAAGAACACATGTAGGCTGTGGCTGGGGAGAGAACAGATTAATGCGTGCTACTTTGGCTTTTTGCTTAGGAAAGGAGGTTAGAAAGTAAACAATTAAAATAATTACATTTCCAGCTCTGAGCTCATTCCTTAACTGGACTGATAACTCTTTGCTCTGAGTCTAAGCCCATTAGTGCTCATTATTCAAAAAGGGGACGCTAAAAAGCTAAGCTACATGATAATATTCTTCATTACCCATTCCTACACCCTTAGTTGCTTCATATTAGGGAGAAATTAGGTCTGTACATTCATCATAAGATAGATTGAGAGTTTTTATACTATAAGTACTGTATGTGAACACCTGAGCGTGCTGGTACGTGTTTGTTGAGCATTTCATTTCAAACCCATGGGTATTAATACTTTACACTCCTATTGGAAGGTTTTTTCCCTAAATATTGAAACATGAATGTTTGGTTTTTGGTCTCATTTGGGCCCTGGCTCATTCCACCTTTTTCTAAAGGTGATTGGTGGAATTCAGGTCTGGACTTTATGCAGATCCGTCAACTTTTTCCTAGCCATATCATAACCGCCACTTTATGAACATTGTGCAGAGGGATATTAGCATGCTGTAAAAAAAATTGTCAGAAGGACATAATTTTCTAGTATTACGAATTGTCTTTTTTTATTATTTGTTTATTTTTTCTGCTAAATTTACAATGAAATAACAAAAAAACAACAAAAAAAGGAGTAGGCTGAAGCCAAGGCTTATATTTGCCTACCCTATTTAATTTTATTAAGAATTGTCTGAATTAAATCATAGTCATTGGAAGGGGGCGACCACAAACTTTTGGATATATTGTGTTGTGTTCTGTTTTACATCTAAACACCAGGTTCCTTTAGTGCTTTCTAATAATAATAATAATAAAAAGGAGACATGTAATGCGAAATCAAATTTTTTTTTTAAAACAAGAAAATCATATAATGAGAATTTTAATAAACAATGAAATTATATTATTAATAAAAAATATTATATATTAATAAATAATTATATAATATAATTGATATCATATAAAGTCAATTACAAAAATGGGTGAAAAATAAACTCCCTATCTCAGGATGCAGAATATCCAATATCAGAACGTTTGATAAAAACACGAGAACGGGCAAAGGACTGAACAGAAAAGGGAGAATTTATAAACAAGAGTAAACAAGGGAAATAAATGAGAAACAGATGAAAACAGGGAGCTAAACTGAATGGAAACAACAACACAATGAAACATGACGTGAATCTGTAGCGCATCTCTTCATATAAAATAGAATATATTAAATTAATATAATACAAATGTAAAATAGTATTCCTGGAACCTGCTTAAGATTACTGAGACAAGATATACAGTAACAACTGAGAAAAACGACTCATTGTGAAGGGACACCAACTTGTCGACGTCAGAAAGAGGTATGTCGTTGCCTACTGGAGTATTTTACCCTTACTAACCCAAACTTTCACGTAAATAAGACTATTTTAAATGACCTCGAGTGCATTAGCAGTTTTGAAATAACAGGTGTTTCATATATGACATGAGGAAATGACTGCAGCCGGTGATGAGGTTGGCTTTTGAGGCTTTAGTTACCATATTTTATTTATCCATTATATTGAGGAGAGCTTTATAAAGGATATAGGTTTACTTATGTCCTTTTGAGCACTTGAGCTTAAAGGGATACTCCACCGTTTTTTTTTTGTTTTTTTTTTCATATTAAACTATGTTATTCCCTTAATTAAAACGAGTTGATACATAGCTCTCTCGTCTCAGTGCGTGCACTCGATTGCTCTGGCGCGTGAGACACTTTGATAGCACTTAACTTAGCCCAGTTCATTCATTAGGATCCAAGCAGAGAAGCGGCCAAACACCTTCACGTTTTCCCTGTTTAAATACAGTTACACAAGTAATGTAACTCAACTAAGAATGGTGACACAAAATAAAACTTTGCAATTTTTCAAGCATGTAAAGTGGATAACTAATGTATGACGGAATACTATAGCAAGTGCTTGGGAGCACTTCGACTCGGCGCAGTAGGAGAAGGAGAGGGGGGAGAGGATTTTTCACGAGTGATGATATTACTGCGCCAATGTAATGAAAATGAATGAAAATCCTGTCATCATTTAGTCACCCTCAAGTTGTTTCAAACCTGTATGAATTTCTTTCTTCTGCTGAACAAAGATATTTTGAAGAATGTTGGTAGACAAACAGTTGATGGACCCCATTGATTTCCAATGTATTTTTTTTTTTTTCAACGATGGAAGTCAATGGGGCCCAATCAACTTGAAACAACTTGATGGTGAGTTAATGATGACAGAATTTTTAAAGGGATACTCCACTTTTTTTGAAATAGGCTCATTTTACAACTCCCATAGAGTTGAACAGTCGAGTTTTACCGTTTTCGAATCCATTCAGCCGATTTTCTGATATTTAGAAGAATATCAGTTACCAGACAGTTTCTGGTCTCATTGACTTCCATAGTATATTTTTTCCTACTATGGAAGTCAATGAGACCAGAAACTGTCGGTTTACGGATATTCTTCTAAATATCAGAAAATCGGCTGAATGGATTCAAAAACGGTAAAACCCAACTGTTTAACTCTGGGGGAGTTGTAAAATGAGCCAAAAAAAAAGTGGAGTATCCCTTTAAGTGAACTATTCCTTTAAGTACTGTAAAATCCTAGCCTGGATGCCAGCCCGAACTCCGCCCACAACATTTTTTGGACGGTAAGTTCGGTCTGGACTCGATCCATTGAGGAGTAATTATGATCGGTTCAGAATTCATCGGGCCAATCAAATTGCCAGGGCGGGCTTTATACGATGATTGACAGGTGGTCTTCAGTAACGTAATCCTCACGTCGTCAAAGAGCGCTTGTCAAAGATGACTGCAGCTGGAGAATTGAGATGTATAGATTCCGCTGTCGCGTCTTTTGTAAAATAAATCGACAGCGCATTCATTTTAATAGACAAACAGAGAACTGCAATCAAGGCATTTGTCGATCGGAAATATATTTTTGGCGTCCTTCCTGCATGATTCGGGAAAAGTGTAACTTATCAAGTCAGGCTAGTAAAATCCGATACAAAGACTTTTAATCACGTTGTATTCAAAGTGATGACATTTAATGGAGTAATTTGCAGGAAAGTATCTGTACTTTACATAAGCATTTAAGGTTTTCAGGTACTCTTTACACCTCTACTTTAAGGTCAATGGAAAGTGCAAAATTGAACATTATAAGTAGGGATCGACCGATATATCGGCCGGCCGATATATCGGGCCGATATTTGCGGTTTTTACGTGTATCGGTATCGGCCGATAGATGGCTGCGCATTCGCCGATTGTTTTGTTTTTTTTTTTCCCCGACGTTATTTATAAGCGGGCGTTCACGGGCAGCTCTGTGCTGCTGCTGGAGACTGTAGTTCACGTGCCCCGCCCTCCCCCACTAGCAGAGTGCAACCTGCTCTTCACAAGAACGGTAACTTAAACTTTCAAAGCATCTTATAAATCTTTGACAGCTGAAATATTGTCAAACACTTTGAAAATGGAAACACGTTGCTCTATAACTGTTATGTGCTTGCATATATATAGCTAAGCAAGTTTGTGAGTCCAAATGATAAACGCGAATGCCTCGTCTATAAAACTTCAATGCTTGCCAATGGAATTAGGGAGCTGCAAATAGCTAAGGTGTAGGCTATCCGTTCAGTGTGCATTAGGGCTGTCTATGAATATTCTAAATTCGAATATGTATTAATTTTGAAGTTGAAAATTCATATTTGAATGTGGAAAAACACGCCCGCGGTTGCAGACTAATAACGTTACCACAGCCCTCAGCTCGCTCGGAGCGCTCACTGTCGGTTCAATATACTGTGAAACTTCAATCAGTGAATGAAGCCTGCTGTATTTGGGACAAGAGTCACAACCTTAAATTGCTTGCACAAAACTCTTGATCAGCACTCAACATTTGTTTGTTGTTGATCATTTAACTGACGCGCAGAGAGCGTGAGGGCGAGAGAGAGCGAGTGCCTGGGCGAGACGGTGAGTGAGCGAGAGAGCTCTGCGGTCTTGGCCATTAGTTGATTTACTTGCTTTTTAATACGTTGTTAAATATGTTTAAACTCAAATAAACTATCTAATACTAGTAGTTATGTCTCTTTGTATTAATGTGTTTTGTTATTGACGTAATGCGCGTCAAAGACAAAATGCGCAACGGGAGGTTCGAATATGTTTTTTAGAGGGAATATTTCCAAACGCCATTTGAGCAATTTTGACAGCCCTAGTATGCATACGGGTGCTGTAACGAACACTGGTCATAGGATTAAGTAATGCCAACGTTGTTCTGTGCTTTTTGTGGGAGATTTATTCAGCACCCACCTGGCTGAGGTTTGGACGCGTGTGGTGTGTGTCTCCCTCACCATCGCAGTGATATTAGAGACTAGAAATGCTCATTTGATTTTATGTAGAAAAAATGAAACCATGGCAGTATAGTTCGTTTCTTTTAAAATGAAGTACAATGTGCACTTTATGCTGGTTGCTACTGTGTGCAATAGTGTAATTATTTAATTTATGCTTAAATATTTATTTTCAGCACTGAACTTTTTTTGTTCTACCTCATGTTTTTAATATTTGTTAAATTGTTTATCTACTTGTTCTTGTTCTACCTCACATGTTTTTACTATTTGTTGAATATTAATTTTTGAAGTTAATTAAATTTTACTTTTATTAAATTGAGACCTGTAACATTTGTTAACATCATGTATTTTTATGATGTAAATTGAGGGAGTAAAATGTATCGGCTCCAAATATCGGCTCAAGAAAATCGGCAGCCCGTATCGGTATCGGCTAAGGCTGATGGGAAAAAAATCGGTATCGGTATCGGCACTAAAAAATCCATATCGGTCGATCCCTAATTATAAGTAAACTTTTAAGAAATGCATTATTTGACCCCTTTAGATTTACTTTCAATGTAAAATGCATATTAAAAACTAAAGGAACGTGGTGATGGTGAAATTAAATTGACGTTTAAGATCCAACTTCCAACATAGGCGGTGTGGGATGGGCTGTGTGACGTCTGCAGTGGTGTCCCGGCTGAAGACGAGAAGTAACCTTGACAGCGGTCCAGTGAAAAGATCTACGACCCGTGTATACGTGCACGCAACATATTACTCCCGAGCCATGCATGCTTTTAATCTAGTGTAGTGGCCAGCTCTTGCTTTTAAGAGCCGGTCTGCTTGACGGAATGCATGGATTCACGACAGAAAGGTCAAGATTTCTCAATGTCCCTTCAATACAGTCACAGTCCAACAGCTTTCAAACACACAGACACACACACACACACACACAATGAGGAGGCTTAAGCTTGGGGATGAGGCTCTGCTACAGCACTGGACACTTTTAAGATTTTAATTTAAAGATTGTAAACTTTGAAATTGAACATTCAAAGACTTTGGTAGCACTTTATTTTACAGTCCTATTTCCTACTGTGTACGTATTATAGTATAATTATGTAACAATTTCACATACTTAATAGTTATTACTATATTGATATGTAACAATGACACCCTAAACCTACACCTAAACCTAAACTTAACCCATAGTTACCTTATATTAATCAGTACTTTCTAGAGGTGTAACGATAACCTCATGTCACAATTCGATATATCACGATACTGAACTCACGATATGATATTATTGCGATACACCAAGACATATGGTAAAGGTTAACAAAAAACGTACTGTTGATTAAAATGCTAAATTTGTTATTACATTGTGGGTTTAAATGAATAGGTTTGGACTTGGTGCTTGTAACCCAAAGACAATGGTGACACCAGAATAACAATACTCATGATTCTGAGGCTGAAGTTACTGAGTTAGTGTAGATGAAAATGCTTGCACGCTTTCAATGACTAGATATATTTAAAATAATGTCGGCCACTTTTTACTAATAACATCAGACATTTGGCATTATCAGGACCCACAAACATTCCCCCATTGGATTATTATACATTAAATCAACATTATATATATACAGTCATTTTTATTTTGAGTGAACTATCCACAATACATATCGTCACTATCCACGATGTGTATTGTTGCATTTTTGTATTGCGATATATTGTCGCACGATACATTGTTACACCCCTAGTACTTTCTTAGGTAAGTACACAGTTAGTACAAGTGCCAATATTGTAAAATAAAGTTCAACCATGATATAAACTAACCAGTTTTTGAGTTAATGGAATTTCTTTTTCTGTAATGGACCTTTACTAACAATAGTAAAGCAATTTTAAAAACAATTTTTAATAGTATTTTTTTTTAAATAATATATATATATATATATATATATATATATATATATATATATATATATATATATATATATATATATATATATATATATATATATATATATATATTTTTTTTTTTTTTTTTTTTTTTTTTTTTTTTTTTGTAAAATGTCCTGAATGGTATATGAGAAAATGGTTGGGTGCTATTTTTTATCATATCAAAAACAATGATAAAAATAAAAACAATAAAAATATATATAAATATAAAATATTATATATGTATATATATATATATAAAAAAATAAGAAAAATAAGAAAATAACAAAAGAACATCATGCTGTTGATATAACATAAAGTACACATTATTGTAATAAAAAATGTATTATTAATCATGTATATTATTAATCAATATACAAATATTACTCAATATACATTGTACACAAATATTTGTTTAGATTATGAATAATATGAATTTATTTAAATTGCAATTAGTTTAACTGATTTTTGTGTTTTTGTTATGTTTAGTTGTCATTAGCAAATATTAAAACATTAAAATACAGATAAATATAATGATAAAAATAAATTGGATATGATTGCGTCGCACCATTTAACCTTCTGGAGCACTTTCAGCATCAATATGGACTAGAATTTTTTTTCTGGTTAATATAGCAGATATTCTACACTTTACATTACCAACTGTAACCAAACATTATGACTTGAGCAAACAGCTTTCTTTAAAAATAAATAAATAAATAAAAATCAAATAATGTATTCAGTGGATGTTAGTCAGTGCTTAAGCATTCGTGTAGGGTTGCAAGAAATTGCATGTTTCTGCGTATCTGCAAAGGAGAAATTATGTTTTCAATAAATCTTTCTTCAGATCTCCACACCGCCGCCGAGATGTCAGTACAGATGGATATAATGAATAATTTAGGAAGGAGCTCAATAATCACTTTAACAAAATATTTTCACTCCCAAGAACCGAAACTGTTCTTTTTCATCTCACTTGATAAATACTGTAATTAGCTGCATTTGCCAAGTCAATGCTTTTACTATTGCTCATATACTGTACATAGGCTTGGGGGTTTGAACAAACCCCAAACCCTAAATATTAAATTCCAGCATGCAACTCATCCCGCACAGGTTGCACATGAATGAGAGCTGAAATTGTGCTCTGCACGCCTCTGTTGAAGAGAGACGTGCTATTAGTTTTGAAAGTGAGAAAAATCTAAATCTGTATAAATCCGGCATACAACATTGGTGTCGATTTCAACTGAAGATTCACAAATGCAGCTTTTCCTCTTCAATTTGCTCACTGCTGCCAAATGCCATTGCCAAATGTCATCAGAGTAATGTTACATAATTCAGTCAGAGCTCAGAGGGGGCTCTTCTCTCACATCATTCAATACCCCTGATGGTGATTTTAGTAATGCGCTAATTGCTATGTTTCATGCCAGGAGTAACGGAGGAGGTCCGTGTGCGTGCGTCTACGCTAATGCGCCTGTAATGTTCTTGAACCTATGGAGGGATAGTAAATTTGGAAAAAGCCAAAAAGCACAACCGGCATTAACGAGACACGACACCAATTACGGTCCACAAAGATGTAAATTCCCTCCGTCCTTGGAGAGCGCCAGATTCCCACAGGCGATCGAGGAGTTTATCCAGCCTGTCTGCAACTTGTAATGAGCTCCAGCTGGCCTTCATATCATCCTAATGGTGGAGGACCCCAAAAAATCTGTCTGCAAATAGATGACGGACGGTCATCTCGTTTAAACCGTTTACTGGAGGAAACAATTAAACTGTAAACTGGTGTCCCTAAAGGAGTCGCTTTCACAAAACTAAAGAGAGCTCAAGGTTTATTTAAACATGTACTGTAACACCTTTTACTTAGATTTTTTTCTCTTTTGATTTCTTAACAATCAATAAATAATAAAAATACTCTCAATAATAATAATAATAATAATATGTATGTATACAATTGATCTGATATGGTGTTATTTTTATATTGGTGGTATTTTACCTCCACCAAATAAATAAAATTTAAATGAAATTAAATTAAATAAAATATGATGGTCTCCATAAAAGGAAAGTCCACTTAGAACCAATCAGAAAAGGCCAAGTTATGAATGTCACAAAGATATAACAGCAACAACTACAATAAAAATAATAATCAACCTCATCATCCGTATCATCATCATCATCATCATCATCATCATCATCATCAGTGTATGCATTTGGTCTGATATGGTTTTCACCAACAAATAAATCCCATCAAAAAAATTAAATTGTCTTCAAAAGGAACGATGAAATGGGAAGTCTAATTAGAATCACTCAGAAATTACCATGTTGTGATGTCATAAACAACAACACCAACAATAATAATGAATAAATATAATAATTATTATTAATATTATTATGTAATAAAAAGACAGTAATTATGAATAATGTACTGAATAGTGATATTGAAATTCCTAAATCACACAGAAATGACAAATTATTAATTAATTTAAAAAACTAAGTATGTATTTTATTTATTATTTATTTTTATAATTTCATGTAACCAAATGCAATTGAGTAAACATCTTCAATAATAAACACAAAAATAATAATTTTGTATATGCTTCAAATATATATATACTGTGTATATATATATATATATATATATATATATATATATATATTAGGGCTGTCAAAACGATTAATCGCATCCAAAATAAAAGTTTGTGTTTACATAATATATGTGGGTGCACTGTGTATAATTATTTTAGATATATAAATACACACACATGCTTGTATATATTTAAGAAATATTTTCATGTATATTCTGTATATGGATTTATATATAATTTATATTATATATAAATATAAATATTTTATATATGAATAATATTTTTTTCGTAAATATACATGCATGTGTATTTTTATATATATACACAAAATAATTATACACAGTGCACCCACATATATTATGTAAACACAAACTTTTATTTTGAATGCGATTAATCGCGACAGCCCTAATATATATATATATATATATATATATATATATATATATATATATATATATATATATATTAGGGCTGTCAAAACGATTAATCGATTAATATATATATATATATATATGTATATATATATATATATATATATATATATATATATATATATATATATATATATATATAGGGCTGTCAAAACGAATAATCGCGATTAATCGCATCCAAAATAAAAGTTTGTGTTTACATAATATATGTGGGTGCACTGTGTACTATATATATATATATATATATATACTATATATATACTATATATATATATATATAAATAAATACACACATGCTTGTATATATTAAAAAAAATAAATATTTTCATGTATATTCTGTATATAGATTTATATATAATTTATATTATATATAAATATAAAATATTTTATATATAAATAATATTTTTTCTTAAATATACATGCATGTGTGTTTTTTATATATATACAAAATAATCATACACAGTGCACCCACATATATTATGTAAACACAAACTTTTATTTGGGATGCGATTAATCACGATTAATCGTTTTGACAGCCCTGATTTATTTATATATATATATATATATGTATATATATATTACATTTAATTTGTTGTAATATTTTTAGCTTCAAAAAAGGAAGTGGGAAATCCCATTAAACTCATTCAGATACGACCAAGTTATGAATGCCACAACTAAAAATTGAGCCCATTTCCCACGGTGCCTTTACCCACCAAAGTACCCGCACAACACGGCCCGCCCCCTGGGTCATTTGTTTTCATCTCGCTTGTATTTACCAGCGGTCGTGCCGATAAGAGCTCTCTAACATGTGCTGTGTGGGCCGTCACAGCGAAAAGGAATATGAGCTATTAAATGTTTCAGTGACTGGGCACAACCTGTCCAACAGACTGGCAGCCACTCACTATTAGTCAGCCATGGTGAGTGGGCAGGACACTTTCATGCCACTATGAGAGAAAGAGAGACCGGAAAGATGACATTCACACCCCAGCCTTGTCTCTAAGAAACACGTTCGCCTACCATGTCCCTCGCAGATCTTCTGTTAATGTCTTCTTAAAGATGGGGAAGAGATTCGCACGAGTTAAGACACAGGAAGATGCGTGGAACAAGCATGAGTGTCTCTGTACGAAACAGCTGTGCTGTAATCAGCATACTGCATTCTGGACGGGAAATGTAATTGTTGTTTAACTGAAACAAAAAGCAATGACCCTTTCCGAGACAAACAAGATGCTGTTTAGTTTAGCGTGCTTTGCCTTTGGGCAACTCGCTAGCAGAGACAAAAGCCTGCGAGAGCACCTAGTAATACAGAGACAAGCACCATTCAGGCTGATCTCATGAAGTAGCGTGTGTATGACACGCCAATTCGTATTTGCATTTTTGGCGTGTTATCAAGACGCATAATCGCTTTTCAGCGTGTTTATGAACGCCGTTGACTTAACGTTATATAAATATAGGACTTACCTCAACCCTGTCCCTAAACTTAACCATCACTGGGGTTAATGGCATTTATGACTGTTCCCTTACCATCCTAGGGAAAAAAAAGATATAACTTACCTCAACCCTATCCCTAAACTTAACCGTCACTGGGGTTAATGGCATTTATGACTGGAGATTTGACGCGCGTGTTCTGACACGCGGGATGACGCGAACGTTAACGGCGTAGACATACACGCATACACGCGGATACACGCGAATAGCTCAAAATGCGTAGAAATAATACGCCACTTGACTCGAAAGTGGCGTGTATGTTTACGCAAAAGTCATGATGTCATGTTGCACCATTCACTGAAAAGACCATTTCATGTGTCCTTCAGTGAAGCTGTATTCATGAATGTATACATCGCATGCCCACAATGAATGACCACTTCTTATCCGATGACCACCTGCTACTTTTGCACCGTACTTGCATGGACCTTAACTGAAAAAAACAAGTGCACTGGCCTATTTTATCACTATTATCACAAACTTTCACAAGCATTTCTGCAACTCCATTTCTCTAACTTTCCATCTGTGCCTTTCCTCATAACACAAGTAAAAGTTACAGGAGTAGTTCACTTTTAAAACAACTTTTGCTGGTAATTTACTCACCCCCATGTCCTCCATGATATCCATGTCTTTCTTTATTCAGGCGAAAAGAAATTAAGGTTTTTGATGAAAACATTCCAGCATTTTTCTCCATATAATGGACTTTACCGGGCACCAAATGATTCAACGTCCAAAAGACAGTTTCGGTGCAAACTGTAAACCGTTCAAAGGGCTTTAAACGATTCCAGATGATGAATAAGGGTCTTATCAAGTGAAACGATAGCAAAAAAATAGCAAAGTTTAAGTTTTATAAGCTCAAATGGTCGCCTTGCTCTGTTCTGTAATGCATCGTGACTCTCCTGTTCGAAATCAAAATGAACACATTTTTTTTTTTGTGTCATTTGGTTCATTCAACGAACAGAATGAATGAATTAACTCAGAAAAAGATTCATTTTGATGAACGAGTTCGAACAGGAGAGTCACGGACGCGCATTACAGATTTATTTATTTATTTAGATATACAGGAAATCACAATTGGGAGACGATTTCGATATATCTAAATATGTTTAGATCTTCACAGTGAAAGGTAAAACTTCCGAAATCTCTGGGTTAACAATGAGTGACGTACACGCGCAAGCGATCACTTCCGGCGCATGCGCAGACCGAAGCGTCTGACTGATAGACAAGAACGCTTTGACCGAAAAATATCAAAATTGAACATACTGTGGAAACAAAGACACCTACATCTTGGACGCCCTTGAGGTAAGCTAAAACATATCAAAAATGAATTTCAAAGTGAACTATCCCTTTAATCACATTTTATATTTTGCTTGTAAATAGATTGACAACGCTACAATGGTTATTTGCCGAATAATTACGTTTGCAGTCTTGCTGATGCTAATTATTATAATAGGCCTATCTCTCTTTACCTGTTGCCACTTGTGTTTGTCCTCTTGAAAATAAATCTGTAAGCTTGGCACATTTGGCAGCATCCTCCTCCAATCCCTTTCTTTTTTTTCAATCTGGCTTTTTCAGCCCCTCCTGGCCTCTTTCTCAATCCTCCCTGATGCGTACAGTTATAGTAGGGTCGGCCTAGCTCTCGGTAACCTACTACCTGAGAAAGCTATGGACCCAACCAACTCTATTTGGAAGAGGAGGGGACAACTCCCAACTCCCTGAATGGGTACAACCCATTCAGAGGCTGCCCGCTGCGGTGTTAGAATGTGTTCCACATGTGTATAGCCCTTTAAGAGTAGATAGATAGATAGAGAGATAGAGAGATAGATAGATAGATAGATAGATAGATAGATAGATAGATAGATAGATAGATAGAGAGAGAGAGAGAGAGAGAGAGAGAGAGAGAGAGAGAGAGAGAGAGAGAGAGAGAGAGAGATAGATAGATAGATAGATAGATAGATAGATAGATAGATAGATAGATAGATAGATAGATAGATAGATAGATAGATAGATAGATAGATAGATAGATAGATAGATAGATAGATGGATGAGAAAACTGTGTTTTTTTAAGTCTCGAGGACAAAGTTATATTTGAACAGGGCAACTGGGACACAGGCATCCAGAAGGGCTGACCCAGTGACTGGTGGTGGTAATAGATATTAAGGCAGCCCAGCTGTTCACTCTGGGATCATTTATCTGATGATGCTGATGTTCTGCATGAAACAAGTGCTCTCAGACATTATTAGTCACAAGTGGAGGAGGAGCTGTCTGCCGCTCAAGCTTTGATCTCTGAAACCTCGTGAGGGCACTGGGGTCAGAACCATGGGCGAATTAACAAAGCTCCAGAGCACCAAACACAGACAAACAAAGACAGAAGATTTTCTAAACAGAAGAAATTACAGAAGTGAAATGACTACTAAGACTTTTTATAATGACCACCTTTTTTTAAAACATGTTTAAACCAACAAGACGATGAGAAAATCGTAACAAACTTTTCGTTTTTGCTTGAACAATTCCTTTAAATTTGAACATAACACTAATATCTGTCCAATTGTCTTAAATATGAACACTATACTGAATATATACAGCATGAGGTGTAGAATAAAATGTATTTGATCAGTATGTTTTTCCTGTGAGTTAAACATGACCTTAAATTGCTTTTAGAGCTAAATATACTGTATAAACATACTGTATTATCACCCACTAACATATATATGGTTTCTATGGCACCTTGATCCTTGGTGATTAAGTGAGTCATTCTTTTGATGGAAATAGAACACATACAACATAGTACATAGAGTAATATATCTTCTCTCCATCTTTCATTAGTCAATTAAAAAAAGCGGGAAACATGCCTGTGAGAATGGAAACTACATCATATAGCCCGATGCTTTCAAAGTGCTCAATAGATAAATAATTACATGATTGCGGTCCTCAACGTGCCAGAAAGATCAATTTTGCGTATTACTCCACAATGATGGTGCGCTTCACAAGCGACCTGACAGGAACTTATCACGACGACTCGTCAAATTGAGCGTAAATATTTGATTTGCACTGCCATCTACAGGAGCAGAACTCTTGGGGTGGGTGGTGAAGGAAAGGAAAGCCTCAGAGGTCTGTTGTGAGGAGCAGATTCACCTGTGTCAGAAATATCCTAAATATACTCGCTAGAAGAAGAGAACTAGGTAGGTCGTTATTTCTACAGTGGCTATGTAGGCTACTTCAGCACCATGGACAGAGACCGGCGGTTTTCGGACGCAACCACAGAAGGTTAGTTGAACCCTTTTTTAATATGAATTCTCCAGAGAAAATACAAATAGCTTGATTTAACTGAAAGCACAGACGTATTAAGTGTTTCCTGCGCTATTCAGAAAACTTACAGTGCAAACAGTGCAGTCATGTTTCCAAACGAACAATGCGACTCTTATGAGTCGGTTCTCTTTAGTAGGCGCAACCAGTCAGATTCCTAAACGAATGAGTCTTTTGCGCTGGTTCAATCAAAGGAATTGAGAATCAAACTCACATAGGAATCGGTCGCAGTTACTGTAAACTACGCGCGAGTCATTATTAACGTTGGCATGCCTCACTTAAAATGAACCGAAGACTGATAGTGTGGTATGTTTTACTTAAGCTTGTTATGAATCAATGTCGATAGCTGACGTAATGGTAAAGTTATTGGATTACATTTTGATATCTATAAAGCAACAACAAGTGAAAAGTCGTTTAAACATGTTATAACTCGGTTTAAATCGGAAATTAACTCATCATTTGGCAATGTTGAGGACAGTAGCCTAAATACAATAGCCTAGGCATTTATTTTTTCCCCAAAGAAGTCTTCCTCAAAAAAAGTACTAAAACTAATGGAACAGCAGTCGCTTAGGGATCAGAATCGTTATTGCTTACGATTTCCGTTCCAAATAAACAATCCTGGATAATCGTTTTCATCCAGCACGTGAGATCCGGGAATTCAAATGACGCTGACACAGATGCATTCATACATTATTGCTTTGACTGAATTACTCAACAGCAACTTCAACAGCACACTTTTTCGATATAAATGCCGAAAAATGTTGTCTTTTAAAGACAATTTTTTAAAACGCGACATAAATGCTAAAACATGTGACCTACCTCAGTATTTAGTTAAGACAGAGCGATGGTCAGCTTGCAATAGAACATATTCGTGTAGACCATTAAATCCTTTGAGTATTTGAAAGAAATTCAAATCCCAAAAATCCCAAACGTTGGCTTCACGATGTTGACAATCGCGTGATGTTGATTCAAATGAGCTTCGGCAGGAAAGGGGAGGATGAGAGGATCAGAATTCCCCAGAGAAACATTCACGAGGGCGAGTTCACATGTTCTCACTGAAGCTCTGTTGAGTCTCGAGACGTTAGCCAAGTCTCGATCAGTTCAAACCATCTTTTCTCTCTAAAGTTTCAGTGCTCCAGCGGTCGATGATTTTGACGGTGTCCGGATTTGATCTCGCGCACATTTGACGATAGCAGTCACTCAGTGTTCTTTCTATAGTCCGTAGCCGCATATGAGATAATAAATTATGTACCGAGTTTGCAATTTACAATAAAAAAGACGTTTCAGATGAGCGACCATGAAGAAACACAGCGTCTTCTCTCCCTCCAAGAACTGTAAGGGGTTCTGCGGAAACCTCTGCGTACATGAGGGAGTGACGCACAAGGTGTTTAATAACTGTATTGTCAGTGCATCATTATAGGCTAGTCTAGTGGAAGTGCATTTTAACCATTAACTTGACAGCTAAAGATTCAGAAATATAATTCCACGCCCACGATGAACTTTTTAAAACACTGCAATGGGTTAAAAAGAATAAATAATAATATTTAATGAATGCATACTTTAGAGCCTAAATAAAATCTAGGCTATCTTTCAAATAAATAAATTCTAAAATAAAAAATATATATACATATATGAATAAAAAAAATATTTTTTCAACAATGTTTGAAAATCAAACATTTAGCAAATATTCTATATCACTGCCCACAATGATCAACTATTTTTCTGAATGATGTCAAATAAATCTGTATATTGTAGGCTATAGATGCCACTCTCATCTGCCATCTTGGAGTGGTCCAAACATCTTAAAGTAAAATAATTTCCAAGATGCCACAGCATTGCGCAAAAAAAAATAAAATAAATAAAAAATAGATTTAACAGGTGAGAATGTGTTGGTTTGTGTTTTTTTGCTTTAACTCGATATCACTGAGTTTTAAACAATGATTATACTTAACGTAGTGTGAGCTTAGCTTATGCCTTCGTCTTGTTGTATGATAAACTAAATCCTATGAAAATTATTTGCTGAAGTCTATTGCAGATGTACATATTCATGCGTATAATACGGTTGAGGAAACATGTTTAACTTGCTCTCAAGTGTTCACGGACTGTCTTTGAGTGTTCCAATATGGCAAACGCCACTCAACAATAGGTACAGCCACTAATGTGGCATCTATGCATATATTTCTAGTTAGAGAGCTACAATTTAGTATCGGTAAGTGAGAAAAGTACTAATCTGTCACTTAATGTATTGCAGTCCCATTAGAAGGTTAACTATGACATTGATGCATAAATGTACGTGCTTTGAATCAATAGTGTAATCAAAACTGAAAATAAGATGTCGGCTGATCTGAACAAATTATCATAATAGTTGTTCAATGGCTAGATGTACATGAGTTCTTATTCGTCTGTCTCCACACTGTCCAGTAATAGAGTCAGTGGTAAAAGGTTAATCAATTGTCTAATGAGTTTGGTTGATGAAATCAATTTAAACAGCTGATTGATATGGGTCAAAAGTGTGTGGTCCATCTTCATAAAGACCAGAGAGCAATGAGCTATCATGAGCTGATCGTTCAAGGGTTTCTGGGAAAACACTGAATGGTTTGCACTGTAAAATATGGTAACCTCTGTTTTAACTCATAAAAATGAGTTTTGGTGGCATAAATTGATTTATATACTAGGTTGGTTCAATAATGTTAAATAATAATTTTGTCTACCATGTTTAAGTAACTGTGTGTGTGTTAATGACGTCTATGTGTACAAGCAATCTGAATTACTTTCAAAAATAATGCAATTCAGCTTCAAGCATCTTCATGAGCTTCTTCAAGACCATTTCTCTTTACTGTCAGTATTCATTCTTCCATTCATTCATTCATTCACTGCAACAGCCATAGTATCTGACCATCACACTCACAACCATATTCATTGATTGAATGCTGTATTTTTTCACTCCCACTACTATGCCATTACTGTTCCTTATTGCTTATTTCCCCCTAAAGGCATACAGAGCTTTTCAAAGATGGATGAATCGCTTTTAAACATATACACGGGGGCTATTCCAGGTAAATAAATAATCATACCATCATTTACAGCTGAGATCACCTCATTACAGATGTAACAGGGTCACGGTAGTCTGTGTGCTGTTCAGTAGAATTAACATCCAGCAATGGGAAGAAAAGCAGATGGTTCCTCAAACGCTACATGCTTATGTAATCTCTAAAGCTACTTTATCAAGGTCAAGGTATGGAAAGTCGTATTTTTATTTTATCTAGAAATATTAAAGGCAACAACTTGGCCGGCGTGTTTTCTGATCCGCAGATTACAACCCACACAGAGCAGTAAACTACGTCGTTTGGCAAATGGGTTGTTGAAGTTTTATTTGGATATAGCCTACAGTTTGCAAACCATATTTGACAGTCTTTTCCTATTGGAGTTTAAGCAAAAAGAAAGTTTTAGGAGTGATTTGATGAAAACAGATTGTTGAGTTACTGATTCTAGCTCACGTCTTTCAGAAATCAACACGCAACGTGCGTGACCGTACAGCTGCTACTCATCTCTCGAGCCACGTGACGTGCGCGTTCTCGCGAAGTCCTTCATTTTTAAAGCAGCATTTATTGTTATTGGTATTTATATTTGCTGCGTGGGGAAATTTATGTACCCATCTGTCTGGTGTAAAGCAGTTAGAAATAAGTGAATTGTGAGAGCAGAGTGCTGCGGTGAAATATGTCTTTCGACTGCTCATGGCTGCACAATGGTGTGAGTTTCATTAAAATGAACGCGAGGCATAAGGGCCAATCAGAATCTCATTGCTCTGTTTTGGTTGTTAAACCATGCAAGGGAGAAATGACAGACAGTGTGATTTAATGCCTGAGAGGACCTGAATACCAACATGGCACTATGTATATAAATATATAAATGCATGAATCACAATTAAAGCTTCTTTAGACATGAAGACACTACTTGGAGGGAACTTAAGAACTCCAATGGTAGTACTGAATACCGAACACGGCACAGCCGGAAACGTTTGACGTTATAGCAAGCATAAATAGAAAACTTAATAGCATGAGGTCTTACAGAGGGATGGATAGTGTGTCTGAGACTCAATGCTGTCAGTCAGCCAATGTTCACTGCATTCTGTGTAACCTGCTAGGCAGCAACGTCAATCCAGTTCCATATCAACCTAGTCACTCCTGATAAGTAGATGCATTATGTTGTCAGGTGAGTCTCACAAAACCTGTCATAATCCCGGCTAGGTCATACTGTATTTCAACCCAATAATAAAAAAATAAAAAAAAAATAATAAATTAGTTGCTTCAATGCAACTGCCAATGTAGTCCCGGTCAAGACAATCTCCTGAACTTCAAACTGAATGTCAGAATGGGAAAGAAAGGTGATTTAAGCAATTTTGAGCGTGGCATGGTTGTTGGTGCCAGACAGGCTGGTTTGAGTATTTCACAATCTGCTCAGTTACTGGGATTTCCACGCACAACCATTTCTAGGGTTTACAAAGAATGGTGTGAAAAGGGAAAAACATTCAGTATGCGGCAGTCCTGTGGGCGAAAATGCTTCGTTGATTCTAGAGGTCAGAGGAGAATGGGCCGACTGATTCAAGTTGATAGAAGAGCAACTTTGACTGAAATAACCACTCGTTACAACCGAGGTATGCAGCAAAGCATTTGTGAAGCCACAACACGCACAACCTTGAAGCGGCTGGGCTACAACAGCAGAAGATCCCACCGGGTACCACTCATTTCCACTACAAATAGGAAAAAGAGGCTACAATTTGCAAGAACTCACCAAAATTGGCAGTTGAAGATTGGAAAAATGTTGCCTGGTCTCACGAGTCTCGATTTCTTTTGAGACATTCAGATGGTAGAGTCAGAATTTGACATAAACAGAATGAGAACATGTATCCATCATGCCTTGTTACCACTGTGCAGGCTGATGGTGGTGGTGTAATGGTGTGGGGGATGTTTTCTTGGCACACTTCAGGCCCCTTAGTGTCAATTGGGCATTGTTTAAATGCCACGGCCTACCTGAGCATTGTTTCTAACCATGTCCATCCCTTTAAGGTAGGGTGACCATAGGAAACAGGAAAACAGGACGGGGGGCGTGGTTGATGGGCGGGGCATGATTTGGGGGGGGGGGGGGGGGGGCGTGGTTAAGGGGTGGGGGAGAATGCGTCAAAAAATACCTGACAAATGCATTCACAACCTTGAAACTATGTTATTGTACTTTAATATATGAAGTAATACATCCTTTCCATTCAATGTTTGGCCCGCAACAATAGAATACTATTTAAAAAAAAGTTTAGCTTTTAACACCTTTTACATGACACTATTTCTTTTCATAGCATTAAAAATCTACTACTAAAATAAAATAAAAAAATCTACTAGGCCTATACTATTTCAGTAAAAAAAACCAAAAACAAACAATTTGAATCCTCCTGATGTTCTCTTAGCCTATAATTTCTTTATGAGGGCTTCTAGGTCGCTATCACCTTGACAATGACACGTACGTATGCCAGCTTTGCTTTGCAGTTCATGCATTCTGCTTTACACGGATCCCGACCGAAACGAAAACACAGGAATTTTCTCTGTAAATCATCTGTTAATTTACATTTGGGCTTCTTTTTTTTACGCTGTTAGCTACTAACATCTTACCTCGCACTTGACCGTAAACTGAAGTGTCTGAAGCGTCACACTGCTAAAATTCTGTGAACATAAAGTCCGCCTACTTTGATTTGATTTGGTTATTTCAAATATTCTGACATTGACAAGCAGTGACAGACCAATGAGGCTGCGATGAACACACACACAGGCCTCTGTATTCTGAAATATAAATAAATATATATATTTATTTAGTTTCAGGAAATATTAGTGTCAGGTCCTCTCAATTCCGATTTCGTTTTAACTCCTACGGTGGCCAATGTAGTCCAAGATTAACATGGCTTCCAGTTCGACCTCGTCCATGAGTGTTAACTCAAACGTAAACGCGAAAGGCGAAGCTTGAATTAACGGGTATGTCCTTCTTTGGCTAATGTACTTTCAATATGGAGGGTCAACATGGCGACCGACATTAGAACCCCTTACCCGTATGTATTTTCAATGGCATATTATACACTCACGACTCTACTTTATTACTTGAACGAAGTAAATATACATTAATGAGCACATTTATTTTTGAAAGAACTAAGTGTTTTTAGTTAAGAATAAACTAAAAGAGTTACATAGTGTAGCTTTAATGCAATGATTGAACAAACCTTTTATGGTCCAACACCTTCCCCAGACAATATATATAAAAAATACATTTACACTGCTTAACATGATTGCTATCAGGCTATGAGGAGACTTTCAACCAGCATAACAAAAAATCAATAGACAGTTTCTGTAGAGAATCACATTGCACATGTTAGTAGACATATCATTGTAAAATAATCAATTTAAACACCCTCATTATTTATAGTATATGCATTACAGAAAAAAAGAGCATTTGTGAATTTATATTATCCCAATTCAGACTACATAACTTATAACTGCGAGTTTATATCTCTTCAATTCTGTGAATGAGGTCAGAATATAAAGTCACAATTCTGAGAAATAAATTCTTATTTATTTATTTATTTATTTATTTATTTTTTTGCAATTGCGAGTTCAGATCTAGCAGTTCTTATTTTTTTCCTCAGAATTGTGAGAAATAAACTCGCAAATGCGAGATATAAGCTTGCAATTCCGAGACTCATATTTTAACTCGTAAGTGCGCGTTTAGATCACCACTGAGACAATTTCAAGATATAAAGTCAAAATATAAATTCTGAAAAATAGTCAGAATTGCTAAACATAAACTCACAATTTTAACTTTATGGGCCCTATTTTAACGATCTGAAACGCAAGTATCAAGCGTGAAGCGCAAGTAACTTTGTGGGCGGGTCTTGGGCGCTGTTGCTATTTAACCGGCGGGATAAATGACTCTTGCACTCAACGCAAATCTAAAAGGGGTTGGTCTGAAGTAGCTTCATTATTCATATAGGTGTGGTTTGGGCGTAACGGGAAACAAACCAATAAGAGCTTCAGATCACATTCTCTTTAAGAACATGATGAACAAGGTGCGCTTGTTCCATGGCGCAATACTATTATAACGGCGCATTTACCAGACGTGCTTCACAATCGGTTCACAGCCAAGGACATCGATGTTCTCGTCAGGGCAGTAAAAGAAAGAGAAGTGACATTGGGGATGGGACAAACCCACCCAAATTAGCTTCGGTTAAACATGCATATGATAATTTGGGTAAATGTGTATTTTTTTGCATTTTTCCCATCGTCATGAACACAACAATGATTTCCCTCATGTTTTAATAGTTTTCCTTATAATAATGTATCATTTGCAAAAAGTAAAATGCATCTGTGTAGATGAGAGAATCATCTACAGTGTATGCGCGTTGTTCACACTCTGTATTATGGCCAAGCATGCGCGCTTAAAATAGCATCTTAAAGCAACACCAGGTTACTTTTGTTCTCGGGGTCCCCCTACAGTTGGGAAACAGTATTGTCCTCTACTACTGTCGTAAACTCTGTTATCCCACATGCACGCGCATTTGTTGACAACAACCATGATAGCCCTGAACACTGTAGGAGGACGTCACATGCAGGTGTTCTGCTAGCGTCCAGTGTGAAGTCTTCATCCCAGGTACAGTGGCATATATTTCAGCATGTCATATGAATATCATTTCATGGGTTTTATTTTTTTCTAACGACAAATGATCGCGATGCTCACGTTTACATGCCAGCGTCATTATAGTAGCCTAGTCTATTGGTTACCGTTTTACTGAATCTATATGATACTTCAACGCAATGTTTGAGTGGTAGATAATAACCATATATCGTCAATATTATCAAGCTACCATAAATGAATCAGCAAAATCGGTTTGCATAACAGCTTGAGGAAAGGAAAATAAACGAATATCACAGACATGTTAATAGGTATCCAAAAATATGATTTTGTACATCTTATATATTCCCTTGCAAGAATGTAGCCCCTACCAAACACCAGTTAACTTTATTTTGAAGATACATGGAGGATAGGATAGCTTTCATAGTAAGGTAGACAAAAAAACAACAACAAAGAATAGATATAGGCTAGTATGCAAGCAATATAACGTACTTACTAGTCCAGCATGACAGGCAATTACGTTCGCCCCGTCCTCCTCCTTCAGCTCACGTCAGAAGAGTAAACACTGGCCCAAAGTTAAACCTCGTTCTGCCTTTAACGCGATCACGTTTCTCTTTTTGATTTCGTCCGATAAAACCTTTGCTTTCTTGTTTTTTTGTGCTGCTTCGGCCATGAATATAACATTTGGCTCGCATGTCCGATTTTAAGGAAGTGGGGGTGGTGGTGGAAGTGAAGTATATGCCGTACAGCAGTCGAATTTTGTAGTTCTCTTTGTTCGCAGGGTTACTACCCGAAACCCGAAGTTTAAAAGTACAATTAAAAAACGCTACAGACCCCGTCAGGCTATGGCAGATGTGTCATTCAACCTATTGTAAGTCAATGTACCATCACAAGAGACTTGGAAATATATTATGAAGGTTGAAAAGTTACCTGGTGTTACTTCAATGTACACGCGACGCGCCTTTGACTTTAGACTAGTTTTTTTTTTTTTTTTTTTTTTTTTTTTTTTTGGTCAGTGGCGCAATTTGTTTTCCGGAACTGCAAAATTGCACTGGGGAAAGTTTGCGCCGGAACACGCCTCCTTTTTTGCACCGACCCGCCCAGGGAGCGCAAGTTCATTCCCTAGTTTACCGGCGTGCATCTGTGGAGGGAAAAGCCCGCTTTGCGCGGGTGCAAAATGGGAATGAAAAATGCGTCGGTATACGAAGTCATTTGCGCCGGGTGTACGATATGGCCCTTTAACTTACAATTTTGTGTTTATATCTCAGTTTTAACTTTATAACTCGTATTGTGAGTTTTGAGACAATTTTAACATAGCCTAAAATTAATATAAAGTCAATTCAGAATTGCTAAACAAACTGTGGATATAGAAATAGAAAGAAATGGATATAGATATAGAAATGTGGATATAGAAATATTTTTCTATATCCACATTTCACACTTCTGAACTTTTTGCCTCAGGATTGTAATATAAACTGCAAATTCTAACATCAGAATTTCAAGAAATAAACTTTTTTCCCAGAATTGCAAGTTTATATGAGAGACATCTCAGAATTCTGTATAATGGCGAGTTTGTCTCGAGTTTGTTAATTCCATTCTGAATGTATTACTCATAATAGCTATGTTTATATCATAATATTGAAGAAAAAAAGTCTGAAGAATTGTGAGATCCAAACTAAAAATTGCTGTTGAACTTCTTAATATCATGAGTAGCTTATGGTTTCAAGTAGCAAGCCAATTTTAAAGTAGCACTTAAACACTGGATGCAACAGGAAGAAATGAGCAAAGAAAAAAAAAGCTTTTCCTGTCCAGTCTCCAGTTTTATCCAGTTATCTCAACTAACAAGAGAAAAGCATGTGTTAAATTTCATTTTACCTTAGTACCAATGGCATGATCAAATATAGTAACGACCTCTCTGTAACCTTAGATGGCACAATCGTTTCACAGACCCAAATAAGCAATTTCCTCTATAATCCTCAGCAATGATGGAAGAGTCCCAATCAAGAACACACTACCCCAATCCATTATTGCACTGGTGAATTGGTCTATAGTCATTTAACATGCCAGTAATTAGCGTCCCTCAGGAGGCCAAGAGCGAGCGGTGTTCACCGCACCAGTATGTGGAGCTCGGCGGACTACAGCTCTATCTATAACTCTGACAGAAGCCTCAGTGCCGTCAGTCCCCCTGTGGCACCCCTCCCCAATCTACAGAGAAGATGATGAATGCCCCATCCACTCTGACATCACAATCAGAGCGCTCTTGCAGTGCCTCTCTCTCTCTTGAACTCTTTTTGTCCTCTTGTCTTTCACTCGATCATTCTCTCACTTTGTCTCTCCCTTCAAACACACTTTCCTTCCCTTTATCTCGCTCGCTCACTCTTTCTTTCTCTGTGAAGTGCCCCGTCTTTTTTCACCTCCTACTTTCCCCTCCTCTGTTTACTACTGCTGTGCTGGAAACAAATCCTGTGACGAATCCAGGAACAGGCATCGACTTGATTATTCCATTCTAAACGAGCAGTTCCTGAATTATCGGCTATCAAATTCCACCTATTGTATATATGAGCACAATTTGGAATTTGAAAAATGCTGCCAATCTCCGCCATAACCCACAGAGATCGATTCCATCTCATCAAGACCTTTGGAATATGTATGCGCTTGGCCATCTATAATATAGTCAGGGCCAAAAGTTGAGAAATGTTTGCACCGCTTCTACCCTGCCCACATCTGAACCTTAGCCAACTTCTCAAGGCCATATTTGGCCCTTGTGGTGCATTGTTGCACTAAATAATTCCACACACACAAACCTAGACAGCACACTCACAAACGATCTTGCTTCAGGACATTGAAACTACAGTAATGACCTAACACGCTACCAAACTTGCATTTAATGGGAGTCATCTTTTCTTTTCTTTTTTTTTTCATGGTTTGAGGCTTTGTATGCACACCATGTTTGCATTATGCTACCAATAGACAGATTTGCACCGAATTTCTGTTGAGTTGGATTGGATGCATGACCTTTGATATCAATAACAACAAGCAAATCATTTACTCCTATCTTGTAAGTTGAGAAACGTAGTTATGTTTTTATCCTTAATATGAGTGTAAAGGGACATGCTTGAGGAGGGAAAGAATTGAACTGGAGAAAAAAAACTATATTTAAATCACTCTCAAACTTTTGCACTCCCCTACGAAACTTTGCATGTTCGCACAAAACATTTGCATTCTCTAGCAAAAGCTTTTCAAGCCATGTTGATACTTGATTTAATGAATATTTGGCTTATTTGTGCTCTGTATATGTAATAACAAATATGACATTAAACATAAATTAACTCAATTTAACTACATTTAAATATTAGCATACCTGCAGCCGTATTTGGGTCGCAACCCCGCTGACAAAACCCACAAAAAACACTGCGCGGATATATATATATATATATATATATATATATACAAAAGTTTCAAACTCATCCACTTCAGAAGTGATTGTGACTGCGCTTTGCACCTCCATCTGTCAGAAACTCTGTCTGTCTTTAATGTCCATCTGTCTTTCGGTGCCTGTTTACTCCAGTCCTCTGAGGTTGCACTGAAGGTTTTTTTCATGCACATTTGCACATTAAGAGGTTTGAAATGCCAACTCAGTCTCTTGGCGGATTTAGCTTGTAGTCACAGATCCACCAGAGGCATTGCAGGAAGATTGTTCTAGATGCAAGTAAAGGGTGCATTCGAGCTTTAAAACAGTCCCTATAGAGCTGATTACTGATGAAATAATCCTGACTATCTTTCAAGAAACCAGTGTGTGAACTTTGTAAATGTAATTAATGTTTTAATTCCTTAAAAATTAACTTCTATAGAACACACACACACACACAAACAAAACAGAATTAACTTGTCACTATTTTCCATACACTTCCATACACAAAAAAAGTTCAGTGGGGTTTTATAGAACCATTGGGTTCTTGAGTCAATTGAGTCAGTAAAAAGTTAAAACCCTTTTAAAAATGTAGCCAAAAATGGGTAACACTTTATTTGAAGGGGTGTGCATAAGGGGTGACATGACACTGTCATAAACATGACATAACACCTGTCATGAACATGAAGGAGTCTTTATGAATGTTTATGACTTTTGTCATTAAGTGTCATTTGGTAAATTATGACACTTTTAATGCAAAGTTGACATTGTTTAAATTGTCTTTGTTATGACAACTTGACATTAACCAAGACAAAAATGTCTTGATTATGACAACTTGACATTAACAAAGACAGAAATGTCTTTGTATGACAACTTGACATTAACCAAGAAATCATAACTAGTCCAACGTGTTCCACTTGGTAAGGGGAAATATTTATGACACTGTTGTTAAAGCATTTGACAGTGTAATAACCCTTAATGACATCTTTATAACTAGTACAATGTGTTCCACTTTACTTGAGGTAAGGGGAAATATTAATGACAGTTACAGTGAATCAAGTATATATATATATATATATATATATATATATATATATATATATATATATATATATATATATATATATATATATATATACATATATATATATATATATATACTCAAAATATTATGTTATCTGAACCACATGAATTATTTAAGTTGATTTGACAAAAGAAAGAAATTTGTGATTACAAATCATGAACATTTTTTTACAGGAGGAATCACTCAAAGTACACTGGAAGAGAAGATTATCAGTGAATCATGACCTAAATTTGACATTAATTCTCCATTTTGTGAGAGTAAAAAAATATAGTAATCTTAGAGATTTGGAATGACACGAGGAAAAAAAAATAATTTGAAAAAAAAAATGCAATCCAAATAATGACAACTTATTCTCTCTTTTTCTATGATAAACTATCCCGAGAAGAATTCAAGATAAATCAAAATCTGAAGATTTCTATTCACTTCATTAAATAATTCATTTATTTATTCCGTCTTTAAATTTTAACATTTAACCAAGTCTTTCCCTGCAGAGAAAATATATGGAGTGGAGGATTGTGGGTCTCTCAGCGTAGCCCTAAAACATTTTCTAATCCACTTTTATTCCTCACCAAGGTCTATTAATCTGAGGAGCAGATACTTATCCTCTTCTGATTTATCCGCTTATAAATGAGCTGACATATGGATGAGATTAAGCATTGGCATGGTGTAAGGTTTATAGTTAAGGTTTATGATTTAAACCGGGCCTATGAGATTCCAGTGGCATAATGAGAGTCCATAAGTGTAATGTGAGGCTCAGCCCAGTGGATTTCAGCATGAGAGTAAACATAAAAAAAGAGATATAAGTCAGAGTTTGAATGAGCTTGTGCGATTTCTTTAAACATAGAGCTAATTCCATGGATGTTGTTTTTCATTTTCCATCCATAATCACACACACACACATACACAGCACATCAGTTGAAGACCTCATGAATCCCTTAGGGTTTGTGAGCTTCACCTTTAACAGCGCATTCTCATCACAATTAGTCATATAACTGACGTTTTGGGACGTCTTTTGACCATTCGTCAATATACGACTTTTTAGGTACCCCTTAAACGTCGGTAGATGACGTTATGGGATCCTAACTCTACCCCATACCTAAAACTAACCCTAAACCCAACTAGTCACCTAACTGACGTTAAAGGTAAAGCGTCAGTTGTATGACGACCCGGGATCGTCATCTACCGACGTTTAAGGGGTACCTAAAAAGTCGTATATTGACGAATGGTCAAAAGACGTCCCAAAACGTCAGTTATATGATGAATTGGGATGAGAATGTGTTGCCTTTAACCATTGTGTGCAGTAATGATCTCCACGTTACATCATTTATCAGTTCTTGTGCATTTCCTTCTTAGGAAAAACTCTAATATTTTTTCCTTTCTCCCCTCGACTACTTTCATTTATTTCTTTTATGATTTTAAAGAGGCGAGAACCCTTTAATTAAAAGCACCAGAGACACACAATGACAAGAATGCTTTGATAGAGCAACCAACTCTCTCTGTCAATATATTATGACAATTGACCTGTTTAATGTAAAATTCTAAAGCGCTCCACATCATTGGGCCGTAGCCTAATACGGAAACAAGAACACAATCCTGTCAGCCTGTGCATTCAACGAACAAATCATCCAATTACAAAAGCCAAATGAGAAAAAAAATATCTCGAAACTCACTGGTGGATACAATGGTGACGGTGTTGAGACTTCCCAAAACATATCATGTCTTTCTTAAGAGGTGCTCACTTTAAAGCCTCATTTCAGTCACAAAACAAATCTATTTATTCATGTTTTTCTTCTTTTTATTTTTTTACTCCCTTGCACTGCCTCTCTATAACATTTTCACTTTGAACCAGCCAAGAGTAAACAGACTCTCAAGGTTCCAGAAATAATCTGGATTAATATGGATGAGACATCTCATTAACAGCAAAAGATAGGGGATGAAAACAGCGGTGTAGTATCTCTGTGCTTTTCCTTAAAGTGCAGAGCATGACAGCACGACTGTTTGCAATAGAAGCCTTCCTGAGAAATGCTGCATGTTCTTAAAAATTAGAAAAAAAAAATGTGCTGAGAGAGAAAGAGAGAGAGAGAATGGCTGAGCTGCTCAATGAGAGTATTTCTTGGAAATGTTCCACTTCACTGTGGTCGCATTGAAGCTATTCAAGACGTCCTTTAGTGGAAGACTAATAACTCAGGTCTGTGCTCTTCGTAAATTGTTGACGACACCGGGTGGAATCACTGTCTGCCGAGAAAAGCAGAAGTGGTACATGATGGATAAACGAATAAGCAGCTATGGATATGCGTCAAGGGTGAAAAGGAGAGAGCGTGTTTGTCATCCAGTGCTGATTGCCCAGGCCAGACGCTGAGACAACGTGCGCTGATGTCCGTGGAGTTTATTGCAGGAGAACCCAATAAATTGAAAGGTGCTGGCTTTGTCTTATTGCGCGTGTGTATGTGTGTGTGTGATGGATAATGTACACAATTGCAGCAACTCAGACATGTTGGAAAATCAATGCTGGACATTCTAGAAATAAACTAAACCCAATTTATACCGCAACAGACAACTCGCAACCATTTATCTGTATAACAACAGTGAACTTCATCTTAACCTTTCCACTGTAAAAAAAAAATAATAATCCTGTAAAAAAAAACAAAAAACGGTAAGGCTGTGGATGCCAGCATCATACCGTAACTATACGGTCTGTTACTGTTTTTGTGTTAGAGCATATACAGTATCTGTTAAAGTAAAGTTTAATACTGTAACTGATAATACATTATTTATCTGTTAGTTTCAAAAACAGTAACACACTGTAATTTTACAGTGTGATGCTGGCAACCCAGTCCGTTCTCATCCTTTAGCGTCACATAGAACGCTATATGACAAAACGGCGCTATACTACGCACATGGCACCCTTTATCGTTACTATTCACGCGAACCCAAGTCGTCATAAATCCTTTAGCGTAATATGAGACTACCCTACCCCAAACCTAAACCTACCCATCACAGCGCGTGTTATATAAACTATAAACGATAACGGGTGCCATGTGCGTAGTATAGCGCCGTTTTGTCATATAGCGTTCTATATGACGCTAAAAGATGAAAATGCGTTGGGCAACCACAGCTGCCAGTAGTTTACCGTTTTATTACAGGATTATTTTTTACAGTGTGGGCTAATAAAATAAAATAAAATTAATGTTAAATGTTTACTTGCATAATAGTTTGTGGCTGAGGGTCCTTCCACGGGCCACTGACACAATTTTCTAAAAAAATAGCAATTTTCTCACTCAAACCGCATCCGTTTCTGGTTGCTTTTAGAAAGGGAAAACTGATCAGCGGTTATGGGCAGCTTTTCTCCGTAATAATAGCATATTGGCAAACGGTCCAGTGCATATGTTTGCGCTCTGGAGAATGCCAAAGGTTTCTTTACAACATGTTTTGCAGCAATATAGCCAATCACAAACTTATCTGTTGATTTCTTGAACGTAATGGCCAATCAAAGGTGTTTATGTTAGCACTGAACAACAACAACAACAAAAATCCTGAAATCCTCTCCCGTTATAAGAAATAATTATGTAAATAAGAGATTCATTGTGCAGTCGGCTTTATTATAACTGAACTTTGTGATGTCGCGATGAAGTAAGATGAGTGACAGCTTTTTAGTGACGATAAGGGGAGTGCTATTTCTGCGCTTTCAGCCATTCCAAATCATGCCTACAGACAGTATTGCTTTTCTGGTAAAATGAACAGTGTTTTGTGAACATAGACTCTTTAAAAACAAATAGTTCATAAGTCGCATACATGCTGCGATGTTTAGTTCGTGCGACGACGCGTAACTTGAAACTATTTCATGGAAATCAGTTTAAATGTGTTTTTAAAGGACAAGTTCGGTTATATTACAAATAAAGCCCTGTTTTAAGATCATTTCTGATGAAATAGAATGGTTAAGATTGTTTTTAAGACAGATGCTGCTGTCACGAGAATTTTCAGTTTCTGTGGTTGCACCATAGACTGTAAAAAAAGATGGACAACGCCCCTTTGCTCTTTTTCATCGGAGAGAACTGAAGCCGCCAATGTCCCGATATGGCACTGACATCTTGGGACTTGAGTTTGCGCACTTGCGTTTTCGGGACCAGACATGCACAGTCGTGAGCAGGAAGTAAAGCTGCGAAATCAAGGCCGCGCCCTCATTCTCGCTGATTCAAACACAAGCACATGCCCCAAACTTTTCTTAAGTGGCCTCTGTCTGCTTCGTTCCTCTCCAATGATGTCTGCTGATTGCAGTACCTCGTTAAAATAAGGCAAATACAACTGCTAACCACAATCAACATTATTAAAAAAAAAGTCCGCTGGTGACTACCTCGCACAGAGAACCTGTCAATCACAGCTGTCAATCATGATGTCAGAGCACCATTTCTATAGCATCACAACTAACTAAAAACAAAAATATTTTACAAAACAAACACTTGAAATTACATCAGCGTGATAGAAACTACAGTAAATGACAGAAACTATCTTTGGGGAAAGGATATGTGAAGTGTAACTGTTGGTCTCACATCCCGTTGAATAACATGGGGAGGTGGGGTTTATGACCTATACTAGGACCGGCCACTGGGGGCGATCGTGATGTTTTGGATTCACTTTTGAGGGCTTGTGCGGCTAGCCTCGTGAGACCATCCTGATCTCGCGAGCTTTCAAGGTTTCACTCGCAGATCAGTCTGGATACTTTCCGTTAAAGAAAATTTGGGAGCAGTTCACCAAACGAACGTCCAATCAGCGTTGGCTTTGAGGCGGGTTGAGGTGTGACGCAACGAGAAGCGCGACAGTTCAGTCTAAAGAACACGGCGGCTTCAGCGGATGAAACTAGCATCAGCGTGGCTATCGAGCAAGTTTTATCGGAATTACAGAGTATTTCTTCACTGAAAGAAGAGCAAAACACTGCTCTGGAGGCTTTTCTCAGACGAAAAGATGTTTTTGCTCTTCTCCCGACTGGTTTCGGCAAGAGTTACGGTACGTCATATGCTTCGTTGATCTGATTGGTTGATTTGGCCCGTCTATCACCAACATAGGCCAATCAGCTAACCAGTATTTTCGCCCCTTACCAAAACTACTTCAACTGAAGGTTTCCAGATGGATGTGCGGAGCAAATCCATCTGGCGGAGTCAGGTTATTGTGCGGCATGCTTGGGTTGCACCCCCCACCTTCACAATGGTTGCATAGGTGCACAGGAACAATCCTTCATAAAACGCATAAAACTTTAGTTTACAAAGACGTGAAAGTCACCGAGTGGTCTGGAGTGTTCACTGATATGTTCACACAAAAATCACTGCAAAAGATGCTTTCCAAGAACCCAATAAATTGAAAGGTCTTGCTTTTTTTTTTTTTTTTTTACTCCATTGACTTGTATTGGATGTTCTGTGATGTACGGTATTAAGGTGCGTTCTATTATAGCCAACGAACCGTCTCGGACCTCGGATTTGACGTCACGTCCACACTTCAAGCGTTCTATTTGTTTTGCGCGTCCGAGTCGGAGAAAAAAATGGACGCCACCCGGAAAGCTGTTATAATGGTAGCACTGGCCGAGTACCAGGCACTTACATTAAAAAAAAAAATATTATGACTACACCTTATTAAAACGCAGCCATTTGAACTTGAAAATGTTCACTTTATTAATGTTTTTCATGTTAATCTTCTGTTAGCAACGCAAACAACGTCAGTATTTGCACTCACAACAACTGATTCCCATACCCACAGGGGACGCAGTAATACGAGTGATTATAACCGTCATTTCAAACACCAAAGCGGTTCAAAAACAATGAAAACAATTCATTCGTACAAGTCACAGGGCGCAGCCATCTTGAATTCCGAAACGGAATTCTTGCTCGGTGTCCTCACGGTGGTCCGACGTCCGAGAGGAGAAATCCGAGGAAAGGGGGCGTGTTGCTAGGCAACGTCTGTCGTCCGATTCGGATCTCCGAGACGGATGAATAATAGAACGCACCATTACTCTGCCGCCGGAAACGGAAATGGGGTTGTTTGTATTCTTTCTGTAGTCTTATGCAGTCGCGGTATCGTAGGCTACACTATACAAGTGGTTTGCTTGCAATTGGCAAAGGTGCATTATCGCCACCAACTGGGCTGGAGTGTCTATTATTCAAGCTCTCAACGGAAGAATGTACGGTTGCGAGGCATTCAGAAAAATATAGTTAAAATGTCATGTGATGCAATGGCCCATTAATTATTAATTAATTTATTAACCAATAATATTTGCACGTACACATACACACACACACACACACAAAGAGTTTCTTCTTTCTTTCCTTTTGCACATTTGACTAGTTTTTCGTCTTCCGGCGCATCCGCAGACACAGTTTATTTCCCCCCAGGCTGTAAAACACACAAACACACACACACACACACACACACACACTGAAGCCCATACACACAAAGTCTTATTTTATAAAGTTGACATTCCAATAGGGACTGCTGTCCTCCTCACTGAGTATGAGAGACAAGTATTTTATTGTCAGAAGAAAACATTACCTCATCGTCACCTAACCAGCAATTGACATGCTGTTTGAGCGATGCTCATTGTCAAGGTTAATCGAAACAGACAGTCTTATGAAGATTTAGCGCAGCAAAACAAGAGCATATAGCTATTTGTCTGGCTGCTGGGGAAGAAAAGAAATGGATATGTTGATATATGATTAGGATATGTTATATATCGCAATATAGTGAGTTCACACCTGATGAACAACTGTAGAGAGGATCTGTGTGCAATTATTAGTAAATTGATCATGACTTAGCTTTTATTCCAATGGCATACTGTACGTCTAGGTTATATAAGAGAAAGAAAGAGTAAATAAAAAATTAATAAAACCAATACAGGCAATCGTTTGACACTGACATATTCAATTGGGTATGACAGACTACATGTGTCAGCCAAATGAATAAAGAATAAGAAATGACCATCTGCAAAATGCACTTCTGTAATTTAGCATAATTTTATATATTGTCAGATGCATGCGCACTTTTTGACATAAGAACAAGCACAATAAATAATACTGATACTGAAAGAGTCTATACAGTATGTAAGAATGACAACTAGTGGTCAAAGTAGGTATTGAAGACATTAAAATATCAGAGATTGTCGTTTCGCCCATAGACATCCATAATAAAGGCTAGACGTCTTACGGCAGAGTCTCTATCGTCATCACCGGCGGCCATTTTGTCACAGGAAAGCTTTCTGGCGGGCTCTGTGGTTCCTGATGTAAGATGAGTCATCAGCACGAACACAAATACTCTTATCTCGTTGAAATCTTGACGCATTTACAAACGGTTTGGTTTACAAAATCATTATTGGATCATAGATCATTATTTATAGATACACTTATTATTAGTGTTATATTAGCAGTGTTATAACTACATCTCTGACGTTTATAAGAAACCAAACCGTTTCAAAATCGGTAGAAAATTTAGCAAGTTATGGTTATTTAAAAGTACATGCCCCATTAAAACACAATGTTACGAGTGAGCGAGCTGCCTGTGGCAAGATGGACGCCAGTGGGGACGTCGACCTCCATTGGCCAGCAGTGCGGACGCGACATCTAGCCTTTATTACGGATATCTATGGTTTCTCCTGCCACCCGCTCCTCAGACTGGACTGCCCTCACGCGGGTTGCCAGTTTGAGCATACCCAACAGGAACGAGCGAAATGGACAATGAAAATTGGCAACGTGTAGTATCACAGACCAAAACAATAACAAACATTCCAGTCTGGAAACGAATATTTCAAAGTAAAAGAAGGTTTAGAAGTGTTTTTCAGAGAAACGAGTATGTGAACTTAGCATGTTACCTCAGTATATGGTATTGTTATGCTTTAGTAGAGTGAAAGTTACACACAGCACCTTTAAATCCCACCAGAGATTTTCTACGCTATCTCACGACCAATTTGTACGAATTCGTAGGAGTGATTAAAAAGTGGCTAATTCGTACTAATTTATACGACCTCACTCGTACGAATTTGTACGATTTGTTCAAACGCACGTGATGGGTAGGTTTAGGTGCGGGGTCAGGGGTAGGTCATTCGTACGAATTCATACAAATTGGCCAATTCGTAAAATATGTACGATTTAGCAAAAACGTACAAATTCGTACGAGTGAGGTCATACAAATTGTTACGAATTAGCCACCTCGTAAAATTCGTATGAATTCTCGTGAGATCGGGTTGGAGATTTTTTTTAGAGGATCTAGTCATGTGACTATGATGGCCACGATCTGCCAGGACTACTCTGCAACAAAGCCTTGGTGGAATTTGAGGTATGCTTGGGATCATTGTCTTGTTGGAAGCTTCAGCTTCCTCACTGACAGCATAACATTTTCGAGTATTTCCTGATACTTCATTGAATCCATCTTCCCTTCCACACGCTGAAGGTTTCCAGTGCCAGTGAAAGTAAAGCAGCTTCAGAGCATCACCAAGCCCCACCATGCGTAACTGTAGGCAGAGTGTTCTTTTCAGCATATACTTCATTCTTTTTCCAGGCATACCGCTGAACCATAGGACCGGAAAGTTCTGTTAATCGCTCCACAGAACAGAATCCCCAAATTTCCGTTTATTAAAACAATTTTGAGGACTTTTCTTGTGTTTTGGGGTCTACAGTGGGCCTGTCTTCTCATGAATTTGGTTGCAGCCATTGATAGATTCCTTTTTCTGCCCCGTCCAGGTAGTGTAACCACTGTTCGTTTAACTCTGGACTTGCAAACTATACTTCCAACGTTGTGTCTTGGAACAAGTTTTTGCTTATTTTGTATACTGTTCCTTGCTTGTGAAGTGTGATGATATCTTTTCTTAACTTTTTGAACTTTCTTTTGACTTATTTTTAACAAGCGGTCAAATGTGACACTCAACAAACCTAGCCAATTCTGATATTGTATGTGTTCTAGCTCAAACACACCTGGTGCAACTAATGAAGCCATTGATTAGTTGCATCAGGTGTGCAAGAGACAACACCTGTTTTGCCGATTTGTGCTGTTGAGAGGGGTTCTATTCAGAGGGGGTTGAATAATTGAGACAGCAGAAGTAATTAAAAGTTGACACCTGACACTTTTGACATCACATTAAACTATAGACCTTATGCACCAGAGAAACGTGGGCGCAGTCATCCTTAGAAAATTGTCTTTGAACTTCCGGTTCTGTATATTTCTATGGCATCGCTGTTAGCTGGTGAAGTGGATTTACTTATTGTAGAGTTAACAAAAGTTATCATGAGCATTGTAATGTTTATCATAAGCATTCTAAAGCAGATGTCTTAACAAATGTCGAACGTGATTTTTTTTACAAGCAGTTCATTCATACCTATGCAAGATCGCTGCGAAAATACAGACCGGAAGTCAAAAGACAACGAGCAAAACGCTGAAAAGGGGCGGGGCTACATAAGGTCTATAAACATAGAGTCATATTAAGCAGCTGTGAGAAATTAACTGTAAAGACAGCAGTAGGGAACCAGCAAATTGTCAGGCCCTAAATATGTCAATATATTAGTCTAGTATACTAAACTGTAGCTACATGCACATACATATTAGACATTGTAATATAAATTAATGTGCGCAACATTTTAAGCAACTGTCCTTTGAGACAGTGCTCCGCATCTGTCGACAAGCTGCAGTGATCATAGATAGAGTTGTATTCAACGCATTATCAGTAATGAGAAATGCCTGAAGTTGACAACCGTCTTCACACGTCATAATAACAAGCTTCATTTTAAACAGTGCAGACATCCGTTTTTGGGCAAGAACTGATTCAAATGTTCAAACTACACATATCTGACTGTCGCTTTGGCTAATTATTTCAACCAATCAAAGCACAGAAATTACTGTATCATGAGTTAGAGAGCAACAGTGGGTTCTGGATGTGAAAAGCCCATTCATTTTCTCCACAGGAAGTGATTTTGAATGATTAAGTATAAACCCTAAAAAAACAGCCCAACTGTGATGTACCAGATTGTTAATTGATGATATTTGACATCAGCCCATATAATGTCAATTCATGTTTACTACACTCTGAAAATTGCTGGGTTGTTTTAAACCAACTTCGGGTCAAATATGGACAAACCCAGCCATTGGTTTACATTTTTTAATTACATTTTTAACCCAACAGTTGGGTTTGTTCATATTTGACCCAAAGTTGGGTTAATACAAACCAGCATTTTTAGAGTGTAGTGAAATTACTGGTAGAAAACTACTTTACTCACTATTCTTCTTCTAAAAAATAAATAAATAAATAAATACTCCACCTATCAGAAAATCGAACAAACAAATCAAAATAACTATTTAGTTTCTACATAGTCAGCATGTTTAAATCAATAAATGTATATTTAGCCATCATTTTAATTTTGATATGTCATTGGCTTCAGGGGATCGTAGTTGTCGTTAAGCACACAGTCTTGTCCAGTCTTTGTCTTTTTGATATTTGTTTCTTTTTGCTTCATATGGTGTGTTATTGTTTTTGAAACAAGTGTGTGGTGTGTTATGGTAACACTTTATTTGAAGGGGTGTGCATAAGACTGACATGACACTGTCATAAACATGACATAACACCTGTCATGAACGTGAAGGAGTCTTTATGAATGTTTATGACTTTTGTCATTAAGTGTCATTCGGTAAATTATGACAGTTTTAATGCAAAGTTGACATTGTTTAAAATGTCTTTGTTATGACAACTTGACATTAACAAAGACAAAAAATGTCTTGATTATGACAACTTGACATTAACACAGACAGAAATGTCTTTGTTATGACAACTTGACATTAACCAAGAAATCATAACCTGTCACAAATATGTCATAACAGGTCTAATTATCAAACTTGAAGTTATTTAGCTTTGCGTTAACATTACATTACCCTGTCATATGTGTTTGGTTTTGACTTTGGGCGTCATGACACCATAACTTTGTCATGAATATTTTACTTTTCCTCAAGTAAAGTGGAACACATTGTACTAGTTATAAAGATGTCATTAAGGGTTATTACACTGTCAAATGCTGTCAAAAAACAGTGTCATTAATATTTCCCCTTACCTCAAGTAAAGTGGAACACGTTGGACTAGTTATAAAGATGTCAGGTTGACAGGTTATGCTTTCTTGGTTAATGTCAAGTTGTCATGACAAAGACATTTCTGTCTGTGTTAATGTCAAGTTGTCATAATCAAGACATTTTTTGTCTTTGTTAACGTCAAGTTGTCATAAAAAAGACATTTTTGTCTTTGTTAATGTCAAGTTGTCATAACAAAGACAATTTAAACAATGTCAACTTTGCTTTAAAAGTGTCATAACTTACCGAATGACACTTAATGACAACAGTCATAAACATTCATAAAGACTCCTTCATGTTCATGACAGGTGTTATGTCATGTTTATGACAGTGTCATGTCAGTCTTATGCACACTCCTTCAAATAAAGTGTTACCGCAGCTTTTTTAAAAAAAAAAAAAAAAAAAGTGGACGGGCACTGTTGCACTCTATAACGGTCAGTTCCGATGCTCTAATCTGATTGGATAACACAGTTGTGTTGTGCTTGGCATAATCAAAATTAATATATTACTTTATGCTGAGATACTCTAGTTGAAGTCATCTTTATTAGGCATCACATATACAGGGTGCATTAATAGTTAGTATGTTTAAAAATGATTTCATATATAAACTTTTTTTTTTGCCATCTAGTGGCACTACAGTGAATCCTTATCTAGTGCCCACATCTCTTAAATTATTTCTGGCCAATTGTACCAAAAACTCTCTTTATCCCCACACTGTGGTAACACACGTACATAAAGATGGCAGAATTTGCAGTCTACCCTTAAAGCAGGAACTCGGCCTATTGCCAACAGGTGTATATGTCATAGTGACCTTTTCCTAAGCACATCTCAAGAGCGGCAGTGAATCAGCACCCCGGCCCTCTACATTATTTAAGTGACTTCTCTAACAGTACACTAACAGCAGCGCTCTTGCAGAAGAATAATAGCAGTGAATGTATTAAAGTTTCAGCCCGCTTGGAGAATTGAGAACTTGTCTGAACTCTATTTGTATGCGGAGAGCAGGCCTTCATTGGGATGTAAAACGCACATTTCCTGGGCCGTTTGAAATCATGGGGCGTAACCCATATGAATGGGATGTCCTGCGTCTCAGGTGTACCTAACTCCCAAATTTTTTCTGTGATTGCTTCTTTGACTGCTTTGAGCCATGAAAAGCATAGCATTAATTTTAAATCTCTTTCAGGCACATCATGGCAAATTCGACTGGAAGCCCAGAGCTCCAGGGACTACAGCAGACGGTTTTCCCCGAGAACACAGAACACCCAGCGCCTGCCACCGTCCGGTCAAAGCAGCCTGAGGAAAAGGGCCAAAACAAGAGAAAAGAGAAAAGGACAGACAGCAGTGCCCCAAAGAGGCGCAAGAAGAATGACACCAGAAGAAAAGATGGATCGCTGGACGTCTGTGTGGAGGCAAATAATAAACAAAGCCCCCTTTCCGCACCCCCTCGCATTCCTCTAAGAGACCTGATGGAGGCTGAGACAAAGTTAGTGTTCGGTGACGAACAGGACATTACCCACAAGTCCCTGGCCTGCACCGCCACACAATTAATGTGTCAAGCGGCTGAAATAGGAGGGCCTCCGAGTGGACCTAATCTCAGCTTTCTGCCTCAAATTGACAAATGGCTCGATGTAGCTTTACAGGACGCCAACTCGTACTACCAACTGAAGAATTATGCCACTGCAGCCAGCCGTTTCACTGCTGCACTAGAGGTACTTGATATTTAAATTTTACCATAGGCTTCCCGACCTACAGGACTTCATGTGTTCATTTAACACACTGAAAATTCTGAAAAATGTGCATGAACTGTTATGGGAATCCTAAAGTGAATGGAAGTCTTGTTTGCTGTATGGATCTGCTTAAATGGATAATCTTAAAGGGATACTTCCACCTCTTGGAAGATGAATGAGTATTTCATACTGGTCATTTATATAATAGAAATGTGAATTTATTTTTTTAATTGAAGCATTCTAGACTGAGAAAAGGCAGAAAATGTATTTTTTACTCATGTGGCTGAAAGACAACAACTCCCAGAATGCACTTGCTTTGCTGCCCTTACGAGGCCACTCCCAAACCACGCCTACCGTTTACAGGTGTCAGAATCTGAAAAATGGATACAACTAGGCTTGCTTTGATACATTGTGAGTAATTTGATAAATTTCCATCAAAATGGTACTAAATTCCGTTGTACCGGGATGTATAGCCTAATGTATATAACACAACAGGACCATGTCAACAGAGTAGCTTAGTAGCTCTGCATATGAACTGTTTTCCTCTAATTGAAATCACGATTTCTCTAAGCGAATACATTATCTAGGCTAATCCATACTCTAGTAACACTAAAGGTTTATAAAAACAACCACAACCAATGTGAGTTATAACTAGGGGTGTAACGGTTCACAAAATTCACGGTTCGGTTCGATCCGATATACTTGTGTCAGGGTTCGGTTCGGTACAGTTCGGTATGTTTCAAATACAGCAAAAAGAAAGAAATGGCAGAGAAATTTCCTTGATTTAATTTTTTAAATTATATTTTTATTAAAACTAACATCATAAAGTATGATATTTTTTAACTTTGAGCAATGATGGAAATATACTTTACTTTTGAGCAATTAAACAAAACAGCTCCTTGGACAAAATGAAATGTAATATTGTAGTAGTTATAAACAAAGGTTTATTTTAGTTTAGATTAACATTTGAGGGTAGCAACTGTACCGACATGATTTTACCTGAAAGCAATATAGCCTACTATTCCTGCCAAACTTATAGATAGTAGTGTTGTACAGTAAATCCATGGTGAATGTTGCTGATCTGAGGACACTGGATAGTTCATTCATGGCACAAAGTTTCTTCCTGGTTTCCACGTCAGCGCTATTTGATCCGTTAATAACGGAGAAATGTGAATGTTTCTCACTAGATCTTGCAGCGATGTTATTACTTCAGTGGCGAATTCAAATGTTTGCTTTACTGGATTTGGCTGTGTAGTAACAGTGCTGATCAAGATCGGCTCGCGCTGCATTGGTCCAAACTGATAAACGGTCTGCCATCCAGACAACCACACAATAACGAGTAGCTCAGTTTCATTCCGCTTACATTACATTTGCCATTTGATGTTGGGCAATGTTGTGTCCTACGCACCTACATTTGAAACAACGAAATCTTGGTCGGCAATAAAAATGAACCGAACGAACCGTTCAAAACCGTTCAACCATTCAAAAATGCGTACACGTATGTAAACCGAACCGAAAGCCTCGTACCAATACGAATACATGTATCATTACACCCCTAGTTATAACGTTTAATTAAAACAAATAATTAATATTAACACTTTTACACTCAAAGCTCTGCGGATTCAGCAATCTCGTCCAGAAGAAAACACCATCACTGAGATTCGCGACAGCAATAGGACTCTATCTGTTTTCATAGCCGCACAGCGAGAGCACCGACATCGCCAGTCCGCCCCAGCTTGAGTCTGGCTCTCAGGTCTCGCTCTGGCCGCCTCTTGTTCCTCCATCTCCTGCAACCGTTTATCGCTGTTTTGCATCTCGTACAAGTAGTTGCGAGCATGAGATTCTCAGATTCAAAATCCCCTTCTGCTATTTCAACTTCAGAACTACCTTCCGCCATCGTGATTAGTCAAATATACAAATTTTCTACACAGACCAAGAGGCAAGAGCCTATTAGCTTAGCTTCTGCAGAAAGATGGCTGACACTATCTATACATTCTGTGAGTGAGATCCCACCCTAAATGGCCATGGTGAAAACATGCGGAACACAGGCTGTAGTCTTTAGCCTCTGGCACAAAAATCCTCCGATGACCCAAAATGACGATTTTTGCGTCATCTGAGGATTTTTTACAGGCTAAAATTTTTTTTTTAATAAATTCCCATGGGAAAAATAGGAGATCCCCAAAAGATTCCAAATCTTAACGGGAATCATATATCCCTTTAATGCCTGGTTCAGATTACTGTTTGATGTAGGGTGTCATGGGGATTTGTAAACGACAACGGGCATCGGGACGCAAGATTCGATTGCATCATCTCGTATAGTGTGTCATAGTGGGCAACAACTCGATGCTTCACGACAAAAAGACTAGCATGTTTAATTTTTTTAATGGTCGTCTACGACGGTTCCGTCACATGTATGAGGTTGACCAATAGGAGCACAAGCTTTTCCATATAGAACTTTCAAAAAAGACAAAACGAAAGAGAGACGATGGTGCTAACGTTAAAACTAGAAGTAAAAATATATAAGAAAACAATATTTTAAGTTCTCTTTTGAGGATTGACAGCCCATACTCTCCTCTTCGAGCAGGGTTCTCAAGTCTCACGCAATGGCCGTGAGACTCACACACCACACCGTGTATCTCACGTTGAAAAGGCAATGCCGAGCAATCCAGGAAGTCACTCGCTACGAGTTTCGCCTTCTCGATGACCTCACGCGCGCCGTTAAAGAAGGCATGCTGTCTGGTCAGGAAGTCTGACACGTGTCTTGTACACGACACGACAAGATTTTAGGAGCCAAAATTGCATAATCTGACACAGTGACTATCGTAACAGACAAAAAAAAAATTGTGTAAGCTGAACCAGGCATAAGATTGCTTTAAAAAGTGATAGCACACACCTAGTTTTAACAAAACACATGATTTGAGGTATCAATCAAAGGGCAGATAAGGCAAGACGATTAATGCAATCATTTAATATCTGATGCTTGTTCAAATGCCTAAAAACTAAGCCTGAACAATAGAAATAACTGAGACTAAATAATAATTTAAATAGGGTAATCATTCAGTACCATGGTATTTATCAAAGCACTGTAACATTCCCATCTGATAGCACTGTACTCTCGCTGTAGTTTTAGTCTTATTGAATAGACCAGGGAAGTAATATTAAAATTGAATATAGTGTTATTAATTAAAGGATGTAATTAGGTGTTAGATGGCAGCAAAGGTAGGTCTAATCTAAATGTAAAAAATATGAGAAATACAGATGCACAATTAAATCAATTAAAAAATAATTAATTAAATGACACCTGACTCTGCTGCTCTCTGTCACCTAAACAAAATGTTATTGAAGATATTATTATGAGGCACAGAGCAGAGCTTTAATTAATGTTTACAACTGTTGGAGCTCTAAGGCTATTTAAATCATAATTCAGACCTGTTATTGCTGTTACCTGGATGAATCCCACATTAACAGACTCTTAATGTGTTTATGTGGATCTGCAGAGTCTTAAACGTCGCAGGTGTTCTTTCTTTTTTAATTTCTTTCCACTGAGATTAATACGATTTGTCGTCCCACAATACACGAGGTTAAATGAGGTAAAGGCCATCAGAAGAATATTTATACATGCTTTGTTGCAAAGTGGGAAAGTAAATAGAATATTTTGCTTTTAATTAAGCTTAAGTTTATTGTTGAGTTGACAGTACTTTAAAAAAAAAAAAAAAAAAAAAAAATCAGTGACTTTGTGCATTGCAGGTCACAGAAGTGAAAAGTATTATAACCTGTAGCCCTACTCTCATGTACAATCTGTAAAAAATCACTTTGAAAAAAAAAAAGCTAGCAGAAAAGCAAGGTTTTATCTATTCAGTTATATTTCTCAAATGTATCACTCCTTTACTTTATCTCTCCCAGCTGTGTTCCAAAGGTGCTGAAACATTTAAATGCTGATTATGAAGAAATGTGTAAAGTTGCCAGCTTCATTGAGTCCAGGATTGTGGCCTGCTATCTCCGTATGAAACGGCCAAACCCAGCATTAGTGCATTCCCACAGGTAAGACGGCGGAAGCACCCGTTTTTGTGGTGTATTCGCTCCGCAGGAACTAGGAACCTTTCGGAGAAACTAAATTCGCTCGTACTTCAGAGTCGGGTCTAAACCGGCACTACCAGTGATGTTAGTGTGCGCTGAATGGCCGAAAGCACGCAAAATACCAGCACCCACCATTTTAAAAAAAGCTGTGTAAACACAGATTATAGCCAATATATATGAAGAGTTCAGATGCAAAAGCCTCTAAGTGCCATTTGAAATTTTCTTCTAAAATGACCATTTTTATCAAACTTGTATATTTAAGTTCAGTAATTTCACTTAAATGACAATTAATAGGTAATCTTCATTGCCATTTAAGTGAAATTACTGAACTTAAATATACAAGCTTGATAAATATGATCATTTTAGAAGAAAATTTCAAATGGCACTTAGAGGCTTTTGCATCTGAACTCTTCATATATACTCCTGAAACTAGTAAATAGGCCTCCACCAGCCTGACCTGCTGCCATGTAGGCCTTTCCCACCAGCCTAGATGACGTGGCGTGGCTAAAAGGGCATGACCGGAGCCCTCAGGGACAAGGCCGCACCAGGGGAGAGAGAGCTTGCGAGGGCCTCTACATATTTTTGATTAAATCTGAGAGCAGGATCACTCCTCCAAATGCTTCTTAAAGGGATACTCCACTTTTTTTGGAAATAGGCTCATTTTACAACTCCCCCAGAGTTAAACTGTTGAGATTTACCATTTTTGAATCCATTCAGCCGATCTCCGGTTCTGGCGGTATCACTTTTAGCATAGCTTAGCATACATCATTGAAGTGCACCATTAGCATTACTCAAAAAAAAAAAAAAAATGACCAAAGTGTTTCGATATTTTTCCTATTTAAAACTTGACTCTTCTGTAGTTACATCATGCATTAAGACCGACGGAAAATGTAAATTTGTGATTTTCTAGGCTGATATGCTAGGAACTCTACCCTCATTCCTGCGTAATAATCAGGAAACTTCACTGCCGTACCATGAGTACAGGGCGTAATGATACGACGCAGTGCCTGAAAATAGTGCCCAGCTTCCAACGTGACCAGGACTAAGTTTGTGTAGTCATCGCGCCTGCTGTACTCATGGTACGGCAGTGAAGTTTCCTGATTATTACGCAGGAATGAGAGTATAAGTCATATCAGCCTAGAATATCGCAACTTTACATTTTCCATCTGTCTTAGTGCACGATGTAACTACAGAAGAGTCAAGTTTTAAATAGAAAAAATATCGAAACACTTTGGTCATTTTTTTGGGAGAAATGCAAATGGTCTTGTGCATTTCAATGATGTATGCTAAGCTATGCTAAAAGTGGTACCGCCAGAACCAGAGATCGTCTGAATGGATTCAAATAAGGTTTAACTCAACAGTTTAACTCTGGGCGAGTTGTAAAATGAGAGTATTTCCAAAAAAAGTGGAGTATCTCTTTAAGGGTTTATGAAAAAATGTATGAAAGACATCGTTAAAATAGTCAGAGTGACTAGAGTGGCTCGATCTCAGGTTTATCAAGCGACGAGAATATTTTTTTGTGCGCAAAAAACAAACAAAAATAACGACTTTATTCAACTATTCATGTCCTTCTCTGTGGGCCTCGACATTTCACATAGTGAAACTACGCAAATAAACTTAAGATTGAGCCACTGTAGTCACTCGGACTATTTTAACAATGTCTTTCAACTTTTCAACTTTTGGGCCGGCCAGTTTCGATCCCTATTGAGGAGTGATCCAGCTCTCAGATTTAATCAAAATTATATTAATATTTTTACACCCAACGGAATATTGTGTTCCGAAGATGAACGAAAGTCTTACGGGGTTGGAACAACATGAGGGTGAGTAATTACTGACAGAATGTTCCTTTTTGGGTGAACTAACCCTTTAAAGGGACTTTGGTATAACTATGTTGTGTACCATGAGGTGAATATTCTGGTTGTCATGACAACAGTACGAGTTATCGTATGTGTGAGAGGCCGCTGTCGGCTCACACGCACAAAGTAACAGCCAAGTTCAGTATTTGACTTAATAATGCAGTTTCTTTCTCGCAAAACCCCATGCCCCCTGACCACATTTTATATATGGCGCACATCTCTTTGTATCCTTATGATACTTTTATGTGCTTTTTGTAAAGTTTGAGCCTGGTTGCTATTCATCACAATTAGATGGAGAAGCATGAGCAGGACATTTTTTTCAAAATTATCTTTTGTTGACCGAAAAATAAAGAAGCACATAGGGCAATGGAACCAAGCCAGGGTGAGTAAAAGATTACTTACTTTTCATTTTAGGGTGAGCTATCTCTTTAAGGTGGCTCTGTAAAAAAGTGGCCATCAGCACTTTTTTTCAATGAGCAATGTCTACAAGTGATCTGCAACACTTACTCAAAGTAGATGGATGTTGATTGGTGTGTTTGAGTGTAGTGTGACAACAGTCATTTTTGAAGTGGACGGTGAGAGTAAAGCCTCCTGACATCCAGTTAACTGAGTCTGCTGTAGCCCGTTAGACATGCCCCTGTGCTGTTCTCCTTTGCTCCTCCATTAGCGAGAAGCGAGAAAGAGAGAGAGGGTTTGTGGTTCCTCTCAGCAATAACTCATCCTGACTGCATTGTACCCTTGAAAAGTTCTGAACAGCTTAAGAAATGAAATGCAATCCTTTGCAGCTCCCTCTGTTGACTAGAGGGCGATGAGAACAGACAAAGTAGGATGTACTAGACATTTATTTATTCTAATTTAAAACTAGAGTTAATGTGAAATCAAAAATCACCTAAAGGATTATTAGTTACACCATACTAATACTGTGTTTGACCCCCTTTCGCCTTCAGAACTGCCTTAATTCTATGTGGCATTGATTCAACAAGGTGCTGAAAGCATTCTTTAGAAATGTTGGCCCATATTGATAGGATAGCATCTTGTAGTTTATGTAGATTTGTGGGATGGACATCCAGGGCACGAAGCTCCCATTCCACCACATCCCAAAGATGATCTATTGGGTTGAGATCTGGTGACTGCGGGGGTCATTTTAGTACAGTGAACTCATTGCCATGTTCAAGAAACCAATTTTAAAATGATTCGAGTTTTGAGACATGGTGCATTGTCCTGCTGGAAGTAGCCATTAGAGGATGGGTACATGGTGGCCATAAAGGGATGGACATGGTCAGAAACAATGCTCAGGTAGGCCGTGGAAATTAAACGATGCCCAATTGGCACTAAGGGTCCAGAAGTGTGCCAAGAAAACACACCAATCCCCTACACCATTACACCACCACCAGCAGCCTGCACAGTGGTAACAAGGCATGATGGATCCATGTTCTCATTCTGTTTACGCCAAATTCTGACTCTACCATCTGAATGTCTCAACAGAAATCGAGACTCCTCAGACCAGGCAACATTTTCCCAGTCTTCAACTACCCAATTTTGGTGAGCTCTTGCAAATTGTAGCCTCTTTGTTCTGTTTGTAGTGGAGATGAGTGGTCTCCGGTGGGGTCTTCTGCTGTTGTAGCCCATCCACCTCAAGGTTGTGCAAGTTGTAGCTTCACAAATGCTTTGCTGCATACCTCGGTTGTAACGAGTGGTTATTTCAGTCAAAGTTGCTCTTCTATCAGCTTGAATCAGTCGGCCCATTCTCCTCTGACCTCTAGGATCAACAAGGCATGTTCGCCCACATGACTGCTGCATACTGGATGTTTTTCCCCTTTCACACCATTCTTTGTAAACCCTAGAAATGTTGTGTGTGAAAATCCCAGTAACTGAGCAGATTGTGAAATATTCAGTCCGGCCCGTCTGGCACCAACAACCATGCCATGCTCAAAATTGCTTAAATCACCTTTCTTTCCCATTCTGACATTCAGTTTGGAGTTCAGGAGATTGTCTTGGCCAGGCCCACACCCCTAAATGCATTGAAGCAACTGCCATGTGATTGGTTGATTAGATAAGTACATTCATGAGAAATTGAACAGATGTTCCTAATAATCCTTTAGGTGAGTGTATATTAAAAAATCATTTCTAAAATGTATTTATTAGTTAAATGCTTGACCAAACATATCATCAAGTTTTGTCAAGAGATTTGAATTAGGTAAACAGAGGCCTGGTTAACGTGGAGGCCATGCCTTAGAAATAGAAACACATGCTACAACATGTACTGTCTGCAAATCTTGTCAGCCCGTGTCCCATCTGTCAGTGTTTTTGCTAGCAGTGTGCTATTTATTAAATATAGAAAACGCTTTTCAGTGAGCGAGCACTGGAACATTAAAAATAAACCTGACACTCAAAACAGCCTAGAAATGTAATCGTATGCAGGGAAGGTAGGGGCGAAGTCACATGTAAAATACATGAATACATATGTACTGTAGATTTAGATTATTATTAAATATATAACAAGTTGAGATATGAAATATGATAGAGGGAAATATGTGTTTAATAGAAGCAGATGGGTTGTCGTGGCAACATTATGAGCCATATGCAATGCGACAGCAATTCTTGAAATCCGGTTCTCGGTCCACGGCATATTAAATGCACACTGTCTAACAGCCAGTTAGAGAGCAGTTTAAGTTGTTCAGGGAAATGCAATTTTGGAGGAAACAACAACATAGAAAATAAACATGGGAGCATATTTGTCTGGTCTCAACCTTTTTCCTTTGTTTTATTTAACTCAAAGACTACACTTAAAAAGTATGTGGAACATATTTAATTTTGTAGATTGTGTCTCTATTGTATTACATTTAATGTAGAGAGTGTGTGCGTGTGTGTGCGCGCTTGCATGCACATGTGTGTTTCAGAAGCCAAGATATAATAAGTAAAATTAAGGTTTCTACTTTTTTTTAAAGAATCTATTTGAACAAAAATCTTTAAAAACAAATGTATAACGGTTTACACAAAAATATTAAGCACCACAACTGTTTTCAACATTGACAATGATAAGACCTTTCAAGGTTTCTTGAAAACCAAATCAGCTAGGGGTGTCAAACGATTATTCGCGATTAATCTCATCCAAAATAAAAGTTTGTGTTTACATAAAATATGTGAGTGCACTGTGTATAATTATTTTGTATATATATATATATATATATATATATATATATATATATATATATGTGTGTGTGTGTGTGTGTGTGTGTGTGTATACACACGTGCATGTATTTAAGAAAAAAATATTTATATATAAAATATTTATATTTCTATATAATATAAATTATATATAAATCTATATACAGTCTATACGTGAAAATATTTCTTAAATATATACAAGCATGAGTGTGTATTTATATATAAATAAAATAATTAAACACAGTGCACCCACATATAATGTAAACACAAACTTTTATTTTGGATGCGATTAATCGCGATTAATCGTTTGACAGCCCTAAAATCAGCATATGATAATGATTTCTGTAGGATCATGTAACAATTAAGACTGGAGTAATGGCTACTGAAAATTCAGCTTTGCCGTCAAAAAAAAAAAAATATATATATATATATATATATGAAGAGTTCAGATGCAAAAGCCTCTAAATGCCATTTGAAATTTTCTTCTAAAATGATCATTTTTATCAAGCTTGTATATTTAAGTTCAGTAATTTCACTTAAATGGAAATGAAGATTACCTATTAATTGTCATTTAAGTGAAATTACTGAACTTAAATATACAAGTTTGATAAAAATGGTCATTTTAGAAGAAAATTTCAAATGGCATTTAGAGGCTTTTGCATCTGAACTCTTCATATATATATATATAAAATGTTAAAATAGAAAACAGTTATTTTTAATTATAATAATATTTCACAGTATTAATGTTTTTGTTGTATTTTTTGATAAATGCAACCTTGGTGAGCATAATCTTAAAGAAATCTTACCAACCCTAAAACACTACCAAGGTAGTAAAGACCTCCTCTTTAGAAGGGAAAAACAGAGAAAAAGAAATAAAATCATAAATATCCCACTTTTCTTGTATTCTGCCACTATTACGTCAAACAGCCCTAACATTTGAAATTGCATTTAAATGCAAAGCTTACCAGTGTGTTACTAATTAGTATTAAAGGACCATATTTTTCTTGTATACATTAACACTGGAAAAAAAAATAACGAATGAACGTATAATTCACTTTTAAAAAGCATGAGAACAAGATGACACCAACAAGAAAAGTGACTGTATAATTCACACATTCTGCAGCTCACAAGTTTTTGTTTTGCTCATTTAAAGTTTATATTTTGAAGTTATGTGTTCTGTTGATATACAGAATATCCGCACAGAATTCTAAGATAGTCCTTCAGATAAGGACTCTGCACAGCATTCAGCTTCACATTGCTGTTTCTGTAGTGTACACATACAAACACTCATTTGCTGTCAACTCCTCTTGTACACCTGAATGCTTGCATACAGGTGTGATGAATACAAGAAACAGGAATCATGTATACAGCTGTATAGCTTGCATGCAATCAAATGTTTTTACCAAAACAGCACATCTGCGATTTGGACATGCAACGCTTGTCAGGCATCTGCTATTCTTAAGGGCTAGTGATCATGATATCCACAAAGATATCAGGTTTGTCAAAAGTTCATGATTACACTTGTCCATATTTTAGCTAACATAGTTTATCAAACATAGTTTATGTGCACATATTTGATTGCAACTTATCCAATCAGATATATTTATGCTTTATACTGTATCTGTAATAATTATGGACTGCAGAAGTTAATATTGGTAGGGTATGTCGGTATATATTACCGATGACACGGTGGGTTACAGTACTTTTAAAAAGTTGATGATGAACCAGAACCGTGAAAGACAAATGGATAAAGTGTGCTTTATCCCCACTTCTGCAACTATTACATTCAGTTCTCTTTGCTTCATTGCATCTTATTTATTGAGAGGCCATAGTGCTCATAAAAATGGTGTGGTGCATCACTGAACATGCATTCAAAAACACATCCCGACTATGTAAGGTTCTACATATGTACAGTTCAGCGCTAAGTCAGCATCCTCTGACCTGAACATCATCAAATCTAGCTCAAGCTCCATTTAGGCCCAAGTTTTCTCTTAAATGGGTGTATTAGCATAAAAATATGGTTATGTTCTTCCTCGGTATTCCTATATTAAAATATTTGTCAATTTGATTTTCTTTTTCAAATGTAAAAAAAAAAAAAAAATGTTAAAGCTGTGATGTCATGTTTGTTCTCTAGACAGACCTTTTAAAAGTATTTATTTGATATCCAAACGTTAACAAATATTACATATCCTAATTATACAGTATGTTAATACAATATATTGTTATATATACACTGACCAAAATTATTAAAACACTTTTGTTTTTGCCCCCATTTTTCATGAGCTGATCGTACGCAAGAGGCCTATTTCTCTCTCAAAAAAAAAAAATCCGTGTTAGTGAGCACTTCTCCTTTGCTGAGAAAATCAATCCACCTCACAGGTGTGGCATATCAAGATGCATTATTATTGCACAGGTGTGCCTTAGGCTATGTTTACACGAAAAGGATCTGAAGAGAAAACGCAAAAGTGGTGTTGCGTTATCACTTTTTATTCTGTGTTTAGACGAGCGATATGGGTGGGAAATCTGCGTGCATATAGTGCCGTAAAAGTGTGTGAAATTCGATGTAGTATGCACTCCAGGCGGCTAGGTGGCAATGTGAAGCCCTGCCACACAACAACACCAAGTCCACACGCCTGCGTACAACCTTCACTGTCTAGCAGACTTTCGCGTTTTTAGCCTTTAGACGGGAACGCGTCGGGGGAACGTTTTTAAGATTTCCACTCTGGAGGGTGGTTTCACTTTTTTGCGTTTTTAAGCCCCAAAAACGCCGTCGCCATGTAAACGAAAGGCACATCCGATCATTCAAGAGCATTCTCGTGTAAACAGGGCCTTAGGCTGGCCACAATAAAAGGCACACACACACAGCACAAAGCCACAGATGTCATAAGTTTTGAGGGAGCGTCCAATTGGCATGCTGACTGCAGAAATGTCCACCAGAGCTGTTGCCGTGAATTGAATGTTCATTTCTCTACCATAAGCTGTCTCCAAAAGCGTTTCAGAGAATTTGGCAGTACATCCAACCGGCCTCACAGGGTCTCGACCTGACTGTAGTTCGTCGTCGTAACCGACTGACGGATAAATCCTGGTTTTCACTGTACAGGGCAGATGGCAAACAGCGTGTATGGCGTCGTGTGGGTGAGCTGTTTGCTGATGTCAACGTTGCAGATCGAGTGGGCCATGGTGGCGGTGGGGTTATGGTATGGGCAGGCGTATGTTATGGACAATGAACATAGGTGCATTTTATTGATGGCATTTTGAATGCACAGAGATACCGTGACTAGATCCTGATGCCCATTTGTTGCGCCATTCATCCACCATCGACCATCCACCAACGACCATCACCTCATGTTGCAGCATGACAATTCACGGCCCCATTTTGCAAGGATCTGTACATAATTCCTGAGGGCTGAAAACATCCCAGTTCTTGCATGGTCAGCATATTCACCGGACATGTCACCCATTGAGCATGTTTGGGATGCTCTGGATCGGCGTATACGATAGCATGTTCTGGGTCCTTCCAACATCCAGCAACTTCGCACAGCCATTGAAAAGGAGTGGACCAACATTCCACAGGCCACAATAAACAACATGATCAACTCTATACGTTGTATAGATGTGTTGCACTGTGTGAGGTAAATGATTGTCACAACCATTACTGACTGGTTTTCACCCACCCCCCCAATAACCTTTTGTGTACATACAAAAAGCCTTAGATATTCCAGTCCAGCTCATGAAAAATGCGGCAAAACTGTTGCATTTATAATTTTGTTCAGTGTATATATTCTAAAAAATGCTGGGTTGTTTAGGGATGGGCAACGATTAATCGCAATTAATCGCATCCAAAATAAAAGTTTGTGTTTACATAACATATGTTTGTGTAGTGTGTATAATTAATTTGTATATATAAATACCCACAAATGCATGTATATATTTAAGAAATATGTATATATTTGTAAATATTAACATGTATATATATATAATGTATTTTTTTTAAATATATTTATTCACAATTAATATTATATAAAAATATTTGATATATTACACATTTTTTCTTAAATATACATGCATGTGTGGGTATTTATATATACAAATTCATTATACACACTACACACATATATTATGTAAACACAAACTTTTATTTTGGATGCGATTAATCGTGATTAATCGTTGCCCATCCCTAGTTGTAACCCAACTTTGGGTCAAAAATGGACAAACCCAGCCATTGGGTTACATTTTTTAATTACATTTTTAACCCAACGTTTGGATTTGTCCATATTTGGCCCAAAGTTGGGTTAAAACAACCCAGCATTTTTAGAGTGTAAATATGTTTTGTTTTCCAGACGGACCTTTAAAAGTTATATCCAAGTGTTGGCAAATGTCAATTAAATACCCCTGATTTGACTGTACAGTACACATATTAGATGTAGTTGATGTTCTGCACACTATTAGATGAGTTTATTTATTTATTTATTTATTTTTTTTAGATGATTGACATTGAAAATACAATCTTATCAAGAGCCCTAGTCTATGGTCTCTCAGAAATTGATCCAGTGAAAAAGTAGTCAAGCTGATGTTTTGAATACTTTAAGCCCCTTTATGGATTACTCCTTGGCTTGTACATTTATCTGCCTGTTTCAGGGAAGGAATAGAGAGAATACCTTGGATGTCAATTGTTATCTCTCCATTCTCCATGAAGGAACTCGCTTTGAGTTGCCATGCGGATGTGGGTGGAATCCCATCAAAGACAGCTTTGTTGATTCCTGTCGAACAGATTTTGTATATATTAGCTCCGTGCACGTCAGGCAGAAACGCAACACATTTCAGATAAAAATACAAAGGTAGCGGCTTTTGTGTTCCGTGTGATGACAATGCTTCTAAAGCATTTAAAGTCATAGGGCTACATGCCTCTTCCTGTCATGTTCTCAGGTTGAAGGTGCAATTTTCGAACAATGTTCCTTTTTCAGTCTGTCACCGTGCAAAGCTAAGTTGTGATCTACAAATAATTATTGTCAGGCTTCTTGAGCAACCTCTAAAAGGAGACTTAGCTAAAGGTAGACAGAGCGACATCAAAATGACTTCTTATGACAGATTACACATTTCAAATTCATAAGTCTTTAACTGTTAATACCGCAATGTTAATTATTGATTATTAATAATGGATAACTTATATACATTTTCCTCATCATACCGAAGATATATCACATTTCTTTCTTTCACATTTTTTTTTTTTTGGTTAGACCTTATTCCATATACCAGTAAAGCATTCACTCTAACCTTTTAATGTCACACTTGTGATGTTTTGGCCAGGAGCAGAAGGTTAATAAAGAAGGTTAATAAAGGTCAATGTTATGCACAAATGTAATTTAATATGACAAGTTTCTGAGTAGTTTTAGCATGTTAATGAAATGTTAATGTATTTGGTCTAGATCTTCACCCCGTCTTAACACATCAAAACAAACACACCATAACAAAATAGAAGACAAAAAAGGAGACATTGGAAAAAGATCCTCAAACTCTTTCAACAGGCAATGAAACAACAACAACTCAAGAACACAGTCCAAATTTCAGTGCATCAGAACCTCATTTTATATTGTCTGCCCTCTGTGACTCAGTTATGTTTTCACTCTCAAAATTCACAGATGGAACACATTATAAAAAATGTATAATGGACATTTCTATTAATTATTAAAATAACTTTCTGTCATCATCTCCCTGCCTGGTCTCACAGGTTGAGGTCAGAAGTGCAGCCAGTGAGGAGGTCTCAAAAACAAACAATGCACTGCATTACTGACAACAGCAGAACAGTCCTGATATGATTCTGCTCAGTGTCTTTTATTATTTCACAAGTTCACACATTCATGAAATCAGATGGAGTAATTTATGCATATTTGGCGAGACTCTGAGCCCGAAATTTTGCCCGAACCCAGAGTACTCCCCCCTTTCCTGGAATAGAAACCAAACGAGAGTGAGGTGATGGGGTGGTGGAGGGATGTTTCATAAAACTTCATTTTGAGGTTTAATTGTATTATTAGGAACCTTTTATCCCCAAACAGAAAGCATCATAACCACAGTCCTCAATCTGTTCACTGACCATGGTTGCTGTATGTTTACACAACAACAAAAAAACGCTTTATTATAGCACAATTAAACCCAACTTTCATTGACCAATAGAGTACACATATATATATTTATATATATATATATTATATATATATTATATATATGTGTGTATGTGTGTGTGTGTTCGTGTGCGTGTGTGTGTGTGTGTGAATATTTAACTTAACACTTAACCGTACGTTCACACCGCCGCCGACTTGAGCTTCCAAAGCGGTCGGAAGTCATTCATTTTCAATGGAAGCTGGCTTCTCTCAGCTGCAAGGAGCGTCAAATTCCTCGGCTTCGCGTTTTGGGCGTTTTAGCGTCAATCTGAAAGTTGAAAGAAGCTCAACTTTATGGTAATGAGCTATGATGTTGTTCAGCGGCAAGGGGGTAATCCATCGACCGGAAGTTGAAGCCTCGCGGGAGCTGACATCTTGTGGCAGAACTTCACTTGTGTTAGCATTCCCATTGACTCCAATTCATTTTGACGTCACTTTGACAGTGAATAACTTTACATCTGAGTCGTTTGAAGACCCCATTTGTCCTTTATTTATTTCTAAAGAAACTCGACAATGTATAAATAGCTCCATTACCTTGTAGCTTATGTTATGGCCCCGTAAAAGCAGTTTTAGTGAAAGTAGGCTAATGATTGTGTCATACCCACGTGACTCTTTGTCGCACAGTATTGAGATTACCGACACGAGAAGAAGCTCGCACGCAATCGGGAAACGTGGAGGCAAAATGACAAAATAATTTATCAGAATACGAAATAACTTTCGTTCCTACCTAAACATTAGTTCCGAGAAAATGGAGGAGAATCTCCGAGTCCGAAGTCTTCTCCGCAAATACAGTAAAGCAGCACCAAACACAACAACTTAACGATTTTCCATAATGACCCAGTGTTAAACATTTGAGAATGAGCGCAACTTTTATTTGAAATATTTACGAACGCTCGCTAATAATAATAGCTTATTATTATTTTTTCCCCGACCAAATGTGACCAAAACGGTTATAAAAATGCTGTCATTATAAAAGTTTTCTTCAATGTATTGCTTGTTTTCTCGTTTTATTACATTTCATGTTGTGACACTTTTCTTCTCCCTGCAACATCAGAGCGTTCAAAGCGTCAACGAGCTTCCCCGTGCTTTTTTGACAAGCATCCTTGACAGAGCGGCCAGAGCTTCTTTGACGCTCAAGTCGGCGGCGGTGTGAACGTATTAAAAATCACGTTTTTGTAGTTAACACTGAGACAATTGTATTGACAATTCTACAACTTTGTTTCCAAAAACATGCACTTTGAATCAGTTTTCAAAAGTTTGCATAATTTTTGTTTTACGTTTTTTTTGAAAATGGTGTCGTCCCTAACATAAATGTTACTTTGTACAATCTGCATAGTTTAGCTACAATCTTAAACTCACCTGCCTGTAACTTTCTAGTGATCCTAAACACTTTGATTAGCTCATAAAAATGTGTTTAATTAGGGTTGGAGCAAAACTCTGCAGGAGGGCCAAAGATGAAAACTCTTCTTTTAGACCATGGAATGATGATTGAGTGTGACCCAGGTGCGGCAGTAAGTTGCAGTATCTTTTACTAATAAAATTATTGTGGTAGAAGAAGGTTAAAAAAAAAATATTATATGGACTTTCAGTATTACCTCAAGGAGCTTTTGCAGTTTACGCATGCTCAGTAAGCTGATGCTTTCCAACATGAGTTTAATCAGAGACTATTTATATAGAGACATGCCACTTCCTCAATCCTTAATACAAAAGGAGGGAAAACTCGTAACACCAAAGATGGCGGTTGTATGCAAATGCCCCGCCCTCCCGCTGGACAGCCAATCGTCTGCTTTTAACGGTCAAGCTGGGAAACATTTAAATCACGTTACTGTTTGAAAAGGCGGCAGATTTGATATGCAGTGTATGTGTGTGTTGTGTAAATATCAGACATCGGGAGTCTCCCAGAAGTTCCGGGAGTCTCCCGCAGATTGATAGCGGCTCGCTGATACGAGCAAATTCGTTTAAATCTCCCGGAATCTAGAGCGAGCGAGCTAGAGCGCGCACATACTGTGTTTCAAACTGTGCAGCGCGCGTGACAGAGAGCGAGAGAACCCTTGCGCATGCGCAGTAAAAGTATAACCTGTGGGAAAAAGCCATTTTAAACCTTATTTTGGGGCAAAGTCATCAAACTTTTTCAGCGATTTCTATCATATTTTACTGCTGTTTCTATACATGCAGTTTTTATGTCCCGGTGACCAATGAAAGTGCAGTTCTGACTCTCTGCCCATTCATTTAGATAGGAGCCTGGTCTTGTTAATTCCGAAATAGCTGCCCGGAGGCGTTGCCAAGATGGCAGCCGAGTGGCATGACTTGCCTGAAAGGACTTTGGTTTAATGCTTTCCAACATTTCAGTGTGGATGAGCAACCTTTCGAAAATGCTTGATGAAGATAGTATGGATGAAGAGTGTTTGGAGAAAGAAAACGTACTCGGTTACTAACGTAACCTAGAATGGGTCTGAGACCCCATCTTTTTTCGGTACCAGACAATATGTGCTGTATAGGCCCCCTTCGCTCTGAGCTTGAGATAAAGGCTCTATTGCCTCTTTGCACAATAGTTTTGCTATTTCAGCTTGAAGTAGATGGGCTAATGGGCTAATATTACGCAGTACGAGAACCCCGCATTCGAACATATCCGGATTATATAACCTTAAATTTTCAGCTCGAATCCAATTACCTGGCAATAGAATGATCTTTTTTTTTTTTTTTTGTAGTTTGAGCTGGACCCTTCTTGTCTAAATTTCAACGCGTTCTCATCCTTTAACGTCATATAGAACGCTATATGCAAAAACGGCGCTATACTACGCATATGGCATCCGTTATCGTTAATATAACACACGATGTGAGGGCTAAGTTTAGGTGTGGGGTAGGGTCTGGTTGTCATATTCACACTAAAGGATTTATGGCGTCTTGGGTTCGCGTGTTATATTAACGATAAAGGGTGCCATGTGCGTAGTATAGCGCCGTTTTTGCATATAGCGTTCTATATGACGTTAAAGGATGAGAACGGGCTGTTATGCTTTCTTGGCCAGACTATGTTGCAATAAGGACCAGAAGTCATTAACTGGTTTGACATTAAGTGTCATATTCTGACATCCAGAAGGTTATTGAGCACAAAGAAGAAGAAAATCCGTTTTTTACAGGTTAATTGGACTCTAGTTTAATAACGGTGATGTCAGCTCTGTAAATTATTAAGGAATTAGATAACAGAGAGAAAGTGCTGGCCAGAGAATGAGTAAGGCCTGGCTTTTTTCACACTCTGTCTCTGTCTGGAGGAAGCGCCTTGGCGATTCATCTGCCTCGTCAAACATACGGCCCCGGCTCTTCAATTACCAGCGACCTCGGCTGTAACCAGCACATGTAAAGCACAAAGAGCATGCAGTTCATTTTACCAAGCATTAAAAGGTTGAGTAAAAGAGAGTGTGTCTGTGTGAAGTAATACCCCACATGTTGCGACAATTTATGACTCAGAACTTATTGATAGTGATGAAGTATCGTTTGTTTGTTCCTTAATGCCTGTACAGACTATGCGAGACTACAGACTGTGCAATTTCTGCAATCTTATATAAGATCATTACAAATCACAATGTACAACATGGATCTAATAAACTTGGGTATGACGTAGCCGTTGTTGACTGTACGATGACTGCCGCTATGCAAGATAGTATCTAAAATGTCATGAGCATGCACTAGTGGTAAAAAAAAAAAATAGAGTTAGAATCATACTTTGGCATCGCAGTAAGCTGATTTTAACATTTTCCAACATTTCAGTGTGGACGAGCAACCTTTGGAAAAATGTTAGCATTGACGATGAGTGTTTAGAAAAAAATGGTTAGTTGACTGTACACCTATAACGAGATGCTGCACTCAAAGCGCTATGGGAAAACATCTTTGTTTGACCGGTTGTTAAGTATGTGTGCCAAACACACCACGGAACTTGACTTTAAATAATCTCTGATGATATCATTGAAATGCACACTCGTGAGAGGCTGTATAGACGTAAAACAGGTGTGCCGAGAATACCAACCCCGAAGCACTGGAAAGTGTCTGGACCCCTTAAAAGGGTCATATAATAGTACATGCACTTTAACAAGTTGATTGTACTGAAATGTGTGTTGGCAGTGCCTGTACACAACCATCATATAATGATAAAAATCTATCTAGTGTTTTTGTTTTAATCATTAGGTTTAGGGGCGGGGTAGGTCATTCGTACGAATTCATACGAATTAGCCAATTCGTAAAATACGTACGATTTACACTTGCAAGTGCACTCTGTCCAGTTACTCTTTTAACTGGGGATTTAAATATTCATGTTGACAATATGGCTTGAAATAATGGTGTGATTCATGGATACAGAATGTTTTAACTTCACTCAGCATGTCAACCTTCCGACACACAAACACGGACATACATTTGATCTGGTTAGCACTTCAGGAGTACTTATTGAACAACTTGAGTGCACTGTATGTATAAGTGATCACAAGCTCCTCACATTCAATCTGATTCATCCTTCTTTGCAGTCTGTGCCTAACAGTTCATTGATCAATGTTTCACCAGCACCAGTTTGATATCATAATGCTCTCAAAGCTGCAAAAGTGGCATATTATTCTATTATTAGTAGTAACATCAAATCCCAGAGTTCTGATTAGAACAGTCAATAATCTAATTAAAGGGCTGGTAAAGTATGATTTCACTTTTCTAACTTTAGTTATTGTGAAATGTTGCTGTTTGAGAATAAACAACAGTATCAAAGTTATAATGCTTACAAAGTTACAGTGCAAACAACAGTTACAAAGTTCAAAGCAAAAGAAGATATTTGCTTTTAAAGAAAAGGACGACGACAAACATCACCAACCCCAAAATGTACATAAACCCCATCCCCGGGAACACGCAGTCCATGTTGAGAAGAGGAAAAGTTGTTGTATAAGAGTACGTTTGTGAGTCAGCTCAAATTTTACCATCCACTTTTCCACATGCAAAAGAAAGTCACTCTGTGGGCATCTCACAACAGTTCCTATACAAGTGATTTATAGATTACCATGACAGAATATCCTAATTGATGATAGCTAACTTGACATCAGCAACATAAATACATCAACTAACCATTCAGAGACATCCTGTTGCATTCTACAAGTTGTCACTTCTTCTTGAGTATCTCCATCTTTGACTGACTCCATATTAACATTAAATAGAGAACAGTTTCTGTCATTTTAGTGTGTCTGCGTGCAGCTGCTACCACTTGCAAGCTCTTGAAATCCCGCCCTCTGCAGCAGCTCATTTACATTTAAAGGGCCAGGCACAAAACGGTGGGTTTTTGCAAACCCTCAAAAAGTGACAACTTTAACATGCTATATAAAAATATCAAGGGGGTATTTTGTGCTAAAACTTTACACACACACTCTGCAGACATCAGAGACTTTTTTTACATCTTGTGAAAATAGCATTTTACCACCCGATATTGAGCTTGTTAGATGCATTCTCCTAATCTCTCTGGTCTCGCTTTTTCAAGTTTCAGTGCTGTTGATTTTGATTTTATTTCTAAAATCGTTTTGTTAATGAACTCTACTACTTGCATACTTGATCGACTCCCTTCGACTGTTTTGAAAAACTGTCTGCCTAAAATTGTCAAAAAAAGCACAAAGCATCTAGCACAAAGCTCTTTAATGAGAACAACTCACAGTGCAACACTCGCCATGCTCGAACGCAAGGGCAGCATACTCTTCCTCTAAAAATTCAAAGCAGAACTCAAGTGTATCATAATCTGGGATGGACCGTAAACACGGAGGCATGCCTCAACTGATTGTTTGCGGCATGATGTTCTCTTTTTTATTTTCACACTGAGAAATTTCTGCACACTGACAACTGGAAATCTAACTCCTAACAAAGTGGACAGATTGGAGAGTGTAGCACACACTCACAATGCGGCCTCTGAAGACAAGGAAATCTCAAGGCGCACCTGCTTCACATCTATTTATGGCGTCTCTCGAGCACACATTTTAATGACGTCATTGTCATAGGTATTTAAAGCCAAGTTTCTTGGAAGCGTTTAGGAAACCTAATTTCTTAGGTAATGTCAATTGTATAAGACCCATTTCAGGTGAAGCCAATATTACTTTCTTAAAACTTACTCGGAGCAAATTATTGAGGATATACAACACCACAAATCCATGAAAGGGGCGATCTCTAAGATCTATACTATGATTAATACAAAACAATCCCTCTAAAATGGCTCTCCTATATCATTAAGGATGATATAGGAGGAGCTAAACCTGGTACTTGAGGAAAATGTTTGGGGCTCAATCCTTGCCTGAATACATTCATCATTAATAAATGCTAGGGAGACTCTCATTCAATTCAAGGAAGTGCACAGAAATCACTGGTCCAGAACTAAACTTAACAAAAAAATGTCCTGATTTTGACCCAACCTGCCTTCGTTGCGTAACTGAACCAGCATACAGCATTCTTTTTGGCCGTGTCCCAAGTTGTGTGACTTGTGGTGGAGTGTTTCTCAGTTATCTTCTCTTTACCAATGAACCGTAACCGTGTAACGGCAATGTTTGGTGTTTTAACAGAATCTGTCAAACTGGCTGATAGTGTAACCTTGGCAACTTTATTGGCTAGATGGTCATTCTCATGAATTGGAAGCCAATGGGTGTTTTACTTTCAGCATTTTCTTACTGTAAAATGAAAAGGATTTGCAATGAGACCGAAGCATAATCTCTTTTAGCGTAAAATTTGGCGCCCTTTCCTGGAATACTATAGGGAATACATTATTTAGTCTGTTTAGTGTGTATAATTATTCCTGCCTCACATTTTGTGTTATTTGCATTACTGTTACTGTGAATGTTATTTCTGTATATTTTCCCAATGAATGATGACTCATCTAAATGTGAGTTTAATTAAAGCAAGAGCAAAAAATAAAAAGAAAGAAAGAGGATGTTCCTCTAAAAGAGATTTTTAATCTCAATGGGACTTTTCCTGGTCCAATAAAGATTTAAAAACAATTTTAATTATTTTATCAGGAAAATTGTTAGCTAAGGACATGTCCTTTGCATCCCAACTCAATTTTACGCACTTGATTGATTGACATCACCTTTATTGGCTTTTGGTATTACTGTTTTTTCATCATTGTTTTTTACATTCAAATAAAACTTCAAAACTCACACATCCTGACTGACTGATATAATTATTTGCTGCTGAAGTCTATTCCTTTTTTTTTAATTCTGCTTTATCATCATTCAGAATATGCCATCCATCTCTTGCATTTTAAATGACTTAAAATAGGAACATTTTGTGCAACCGAGTTTTTTTAATATATACTAATGGACATCAGTGTCTTACATTTTTAATTTATTTATTCATAAATCACATTATGGGTTATGATTGATCCGTTTTATGTAGTAAGGTTGCAACTTGTTCCTGGAAACATGATTTCACATTTTTCCCCATCTCTTTCCCAAATGACTTGCAGGAGTATCCAGCTAAACCCCATCCGTTTTCAGAACCACCTTCGACAGGCTATGGTGTATCGACTGCTGGGGAACCCCTGTGAGGCAGCAAGGTAAAATTGGCATTAATGGAGGGCTCAGAAAGGTTTCTTTCCTCAAAATGAAGACAGATTCAGTAGGAGAAAAGCTCCCAGTCATTTAGACGAACCCCGCAAACATGTCTGCCCAGTGGTTCATTACATCTCCCTCTGTTCTGTCGGCCTGTGCTGGAAAAATATGTTCTGAGCGATACATAAATACTAGAGGTTCAATGGGGTGTGTGTGGAAGAAGACAATTAGAGCTGTGATTACATCCACTCCCGCCACTGCTGACTGACATATTCCCCTGTAGCCTCCATGCACTGATGTCACATATGTGTTTTAATGATATGGTTACCAAATGCCCATGTTCCCATCATTGGTCTTTTACAGATGACAGCTACCATTAGTTGTTGGACGGCAGAGGAATAAATCGTTTAGAAGCGTCGGTTGCACCAAATGCCATGGCCAACTGGTGTCTGAGGGGGCCATTTATTTGTGGGGAAGTCATATTCTGTTTAATCATTATCAAGCCACATTAACCAAGTTGAAATAGATTAAAGCAAGAAACGGGTACTTTGGTCTCTTTCTCTCTCACTTGTTCTTGCCTTCCACCCCCTCTCGCATTTGCGTTTCTGCAAGCAGAAATAGATCAACTCCGCCACCCTGCCTACAAATTTAGTGCAACTGTCCCAGTGGGGGAAGAGATGTTTTGTGGGAACATTGCAAAATTGCATTTATATGAAGTTGATACCTTGCACTGGCACTATTTGATTCAGGCTCTTTCATGGCAGTAGGTGTGGGTGAGATCTGGCCTAGCTTTGTGCTATATTGTGGAAATTATCCAGAAAAAAAAAAATTCTTATAGTGGCCCAAAGAATTTTAAACTACAGCACACTTAAATATCATTGCATTACTTCAACCTAGGTGGCAATTATTTTAAAGAAAGAGAGCACAAGCACAATTCTCCCAAAAGACATACATTTAAAAGATGTTCAAAAGTTTAGGGGCGGTTAGATTTTATGTTTTTGAAATAAGTGCTCACCAAAGCTTCCTTTATTTGATCAAATGATGTAAAATAAACAGTAATATTGTGAAACATGATAACAATTCTTATTATGTTTTTAAATGTAATTTAGTCTTGTGATGGCAAAGCTTTTCAGCAGCCAGTGCTTTATCCTTCAGAAATAATTCTTTTTTTTTAATTTAGTACTGTTGTGAATAAGATATTTTACATAAAAAATGTTTACAAATATTCCACAAGATAAAAAAAGAGTTTATAAAAAAATGCAAGATTTATGTACCTTGATTCTTAATACTGTGTGTAATCTGGATAATCCACAACTTTTTTTGTTATTGAGTGCCTTGTTTGTCCTGAGCAGTTAAACTGCCCAGTGTTCTTCAGAAAAATTATATTTGCATATTTCAACTGTTTTCCTCTCTTTTTATGATTTTGAGATCCATCTTTTCACACTGGGGGCAACTGAGCGACTCATACACAGCTATTAAAAAAGGTTCAAACATTCACTGATGCTCCAGAAGGAAAAACGGCAACACTTTACAATAAGGTTCATTAGTTTCTACATTGGTTAACATTAACTAAGAATGAACAATAGTTCTTCAGCATTTGTTAATAATTTTTAATGTTAATTTCAACATTCACTCATATTTTATTAAAATCTTAACATTATTTAATGCACTGTGAACTAACATGAACAAAAAATTAACAGCTGAATTTGTATTAACTAACGTTAACAACGATTAACAAAAACCGTAACAAATGTATTGCTCATGGTTAGTTCATGTTAGTTAACACATTAACTAATTTTTAATTAATGAACCTTATTGTAAAGTGTTACCGGAAAAACAATGTATTGAGAGCTGGGGGGGGGGGGGGGGGGGGGGCTCTTTTGAACAGGATTTTCTTATTTTGTTTCAAGCTACAGTCCGGCGTTTTTCCTCTTGGTCACCATCTCTGTTCAAAATCTGCAATTGCAGTCATTCGCTGTCAGTCACCGCGCCAGTGTGGATACGGTCATTCAGAATCACAGATTATTCTTTTTGGAAGTATGACCAACATAATCATTTTCACTGGAAAATGACATCTGAACTAGAAAGAAAACTTTTATTCTGGTTCTGACATTGCAGTAAATCGCGCTGATTACATCTAACAATCGCTTATAAGTTATCATATCACGCAAAACCGTACAAATTTTGTTCTCAAATTGTTTGTTAACAACAACATCCGCATTGCGTGACTAAATGTAATATCCTTTCGATATGTATCCTTGTTTTCGCATGGGCCGGTTGCAGTTCCTTTTTTTCTGTAGCCACTCCGAAGTCCGAACGAAGTCTTTCGCATTTTACAGCGGGTGAATCTATTGTCACATGGTGATTGTCGTTTGAACCTTTCTGGATCTGCCATCAAATTGACAAGTTTAATTTAATCAAGTGCTGTGAGAAAAGGCTATAAATCTCCACCTCCAACATCCTCACTCACAAAATAGCCTATAGCCAAGCCACGCAAAGACATGCTCGAATCTCCCGCGGTAATCCACCAGTACCACTGGAAACATTATTACAAGCTTACCGCTTTGAATCGAGCTAAGGCAAGCAGATAGTTTTGAACACTGGCAGGTTATTTTCTCAAAATAGGTATTTTGGATAATTTTTAACCCCCCAAAAAGCTATGGACTGCAGCTTTAAATATATATATATATATATATATATATATATATATATATATATATATATATATAGAACTGCCTTTCGGAAGCAACATAAGATTCTTAATTTACCTTGATCTTCAAATTCAAAAGTTTTTCAACCACCAGCTCTAAAGGAATGTTTACCTAAATATTCAGTAAGGAATTCAACTGTAAAGGGCCGTAGCCAGCTATGAGGTCACCGAGGTCCGGACCTCGGTCATTTTTTACATTAAAAAAATAAAATGTCAAGCTCTCTGAATGATTTATTAGCCGTGTTTAAATCACCTCATATGAGTGTTTGCAATTCATGTTGAGTGAACGGGGCTTGAGAGCCCGTTGTGAATGAGGGCGCGGGTGCCAGATCCCGTGTTGCCAGATCCACCTAATGGAAAGGTGCCACCTGTTTTTGTGATTTAATGTGACACTTTAGGAAGTTATGTTACAGATTTTTGCCAATGCTGTTTAGTTAACCTTTCACAAGGTCATCATAAAAACATTAATTAAAGCAGTGTTTCTCAACTAGCAATCTATTCAGCCAGCATATTTGTGTTTGATCTGTGTGAATTACAAAAAAGACTTGCTAGACCTACTTTGTTCTATATTTCTTTGCACAAAACTCTCCAGAAAGTACCATTTAATGGTATATTTTAAAAAAAAATCCCCAGAGGGGCATACCACCGGACCACCCTAGAGAGACACTACCCCAAATCCAAATTTAATCCCTGTATATACATACGGCAAATTCCTTTAAGAAAAGGGTCGCAGCTTAATGTCCATGGGGGAATGTGTGTCCAATGGTCTAACCATTATTATAGCACAATTCTTTACACAACACCCCAGACCTCACTAATTTTCAAACCCTGGTTACGGCCTTGGCTGCAAATCCATTTTATTCTTACATAGTTTACTTTCTCAAAACGGTATTATTATTATTATTACTACTATTAAGTCATTCCTCTTGGATCTTGATGTTTCAGTGTGTTTGAGCAAACTGTTTAGTCCATGAAAGAATCAACATTTCAGAACCAAATTATTTGACTGAATGATTCACCCTAGAGTGCAAGTCCGTAAGGTTGGTACAGGTGTTTATTCATTCAGTCATTGTTGTTTATTTCCTGTCACCGTGCAGGCTCAATTACTGCTAGCAAAAAAATCTCAACCCTTGTTGCATTACGATTGCAAGTATCAATGTTCTGTCAAAAAATGTACTGTATGCATCCAATCTAGGATTTTTTTTTTTTTTTTATGGTTGTGGCGTTGATGTGTAGTATTATAACAATAATATAGGATCATTATTCTTGCATACACTAAAAAATGCTGGGTTGTTTCAACCCAAATTTGGGTCAAATATGGACAAACCCAAATGTTGGGTTAAAAAATGTAATTTAAAGGGGGGGTTGGCTGCTTTTTTTCTTTGCATGATTGTACTTATGGGGTGCAATATAACATGTATTCGTGGTTTTTCTTTTTTTAAAAGTCTTATTTTTCATAAACTGCACCTTTATTGTCAGCCACGCTCTCCTCTGTCCCCTGAACGAGCGGTTCACTTCCTGAGTCTATGAAAACCCCCCCCTAAGAAACATGTAGTGGGCTCAGATTGGTTAGTTTGGGCCGGTGTGTTGTGATTGGCTAAACTGTCGCTCACGTTGTCCGGAAGGTTAACGCAGTATCAGTATGACCCAGAATCAGACCGAGAAACCCGCGATGAAGAGAGTCAAGCAGAACCTCACCACACACGGCTCTTACTAAACGTTTCTGAATAATAATTTGCTAATTTTTTTAACTTTATACACGTTTGTTTTACACAATAGCATCTGACTAGCTACTAATGTCATACTCTAACAGCGTTGGCATGTTTACGTTCTTGATCAAATCGAAAATAACGTCATAAAGCATATATACATGAAAAAATACGTTTAAAACATTAGTACTTATAGAAAATTCAGGTCCATAATGTTTGTACGCGTTTGTCGTAGTCGTAGACCAGCCCATTCTCACCCCCAAGGCGTCACCTAACTGACGCCTTGGGAGCATTTTGACCATGCTTCAATATTTGACGCTTTAGGCGTCAGTTAGATGACGCCCTAGGATCGCGTCATTTAAGTGACGCTAAAGGGCGCCTAAAACGTCAAATATTGAAGCATGGTCAAAGGTGACTCCTTGGGGTGAGAAAATAGCATAGGCTAAGTGGCTATAAAACCAGCGCTGGCATTTGAAAAAAAATAAAACACAAGGCTACGTCTGGAATTATACATGCAAATACATTTAAAATGATGAAGTCCTACTTACAGATTGTGGCCCAACACTGCTCTCTCTGTTTTAAAGTCGGAACTGCTTCATGTTTTAGTAGCTAACAGTTTCTTGTTGAATCCGGCATTGAACTCGTGGAGATTCTGGAAGCTGTCTTCCGTAAAATACGCAGCACATAGAGCTAGATTACGATTGTCATTTTTTAGGAACATAATCAAACATAAATTGTCTCCATTGTTGAGGAAGTATAGCGTCCAAGCCCGAAACACAGAAGACCTGACAGCTGCGTGAACAACACACTCGACGAGTCGACATGCCTCAGAAATATGCACATGCCATTTTCTGCATATTCTGAGGGAGGAGTTGATGCAAATGTGTGGGTTAGTGACGTACCATAACCCAGCTGTAGTCCCAATCGAGTCATTTTTGTAGGCAATATACTTCCTGATTTTTAAAAGATGATATCTCTGCTTACACTGAACTTTCAGCGCTGCAACTTTGCAAATACTGTTCATGCACCAACAGCAACATTACACACTATTTAAAATGAAAAAAGTGAAATCGCTGTCAACCCCCCCTCCCTTTAAAAATATACAGTTGAAAGAGAAAGTTGAAGTTGGGTTCAAATTTTAAATTACATTTTTAACCCAACATTTGGGTTTGTCCATATTTGACCCAAGTTTGGGTTAAAACAACCGTGGATATATGGTCAGAGTTGATTTATTTTGTAGGGAGAAATGAAGATGACTCATGATGTTCATGCAGACTGCAACAGAATTCACATCTTTGTACATCAACTGAATCTCTGCGGACATTGCTCAGTACGATCCACTCCTGAAACTCCTCACACTAGATTGAGGCAGAGTCCGAGTGCAGTTTGTCAGACCACAATGCATGGTTGTGCATTTCAAAGAAGCGAGTGATGCCATTGAAGCTGGCGCCACTCTTTAACCTAATCACATCCTCCCACCAGCAAATGCTGCTCAGCCATTTGAGCTCTTTAAGAGGAAAATGCATGTTTTAAAGTTCACATGCCAGTAAATTTCACAGAGGCAATAGCTCTCCAGCACAAAGAAACCAAATTATTCTCCACATTTTCATCATTGTACCATTTCCTTCCTCATTCTGCCAATGGTTACTTACATCCATATATGACTCCATTATTGAAACGTCATTTCTATTGTGAACAGAAAAGATGTGGCTTCTCTTTTATTGTTTTCATTATTGTTATTTTTTTCATTTCTGTAGGTAGTATCAAAGTCAGGTGTCAACACACGCCATCAGAAAACAAAAAAAAAACAGATACAGCTTCTTCAGGAAATAAGTGCATATAGATTCATTTGTTTAGTAGCACAGAGTCACCTCCCATAGTAATCTTAACTGTCGGAGAGTGAGTGACACATCAAGATATTGAACTCGAAAACGGAAATTATTCTAGAAGGCAATATCGTTCCGTTTGTGCCGGAGACAAGCTTTCTCAATGCAGAAATAAAATTAACAGTGTAACCTTTGCTCTTGATGGATTCTGGCAGAATTTGCTTTAGGAAAGTGGTATTCATTGCTCACAGCGAGAGCCAGTACAACAGTAAACACTTCTAAATGCGCCGTCAGCATTCAGAACAACAAAAACAAAACATTCTTATGGCTCATTTCCAGAAGTCAAGTTTTTGTGCATGATTTGACTGAATGTTTAAGGGTTGTTGCATAACTAAAACTTTTAGCCTTTTAGAAAATAAACTTTCTCTAAACACACTTTTCACCTTCACTAGTTTGTTTGTCGAAAAACAATGTCGAGCTGTAGACATACAAGCATCATAGGAAACATCAGGGTGACTCTATTTCGATAGTCCACTTTAGACATTATACTAACTATGCAATTGTAACTTTGGAATTACATGTCAATTAACTGTCATTAGAGAATTAGTAGACTGTGTTTTATATCTGTTAATATTTTTTTATGTTCCCCAACAAATATTCTACCGTCTATAAGCATAACTTGGACACTACTACTTATTCTCCTAACACCTAACCATAACCCAATAGTTTACTGAAAGTCTACTACAGCCTACTAACAATCTAATGAAAAGTTACTTATAGTTTGTAGATTGTCTTAAAGGGATAGTTCACTTTGAAATAAATTTTGATATGTTTTGGCTTACCTCAAGGGCATCCAAGATGTAGGCGTCTTTGTTTCCACAGTATTTTCAATTTTGATATTTTTAGGTCAAACCGTTATTGTCTGTCAGTCATATAATGGAGGTTTATGGGGTCAACCTCAAAGAGCATGCACAGAGAAGTCCAGATTAAACATGAGTTAATGACTCATGAATGTAAGTACACATTGATGTCCTAAGACACGAAACGAGCGGTTTGTGTGAGAAAACGAACAGTATTTATATCGTTTTACCTCTTGTAATCACAGCCACGTCCAAGTACTCTGAGAGAGAGGGCGCTTCGGTCTGCGCATGCGCTGTGATCCCTTGCACATGTATGTCACTCATTGTTTGCAGAGAGATTTCAGAAGTGTTATCCTTCACCATGAAATTCTAAACATATTTAGATATACAGGAAATTGCAATGAAAGACGATTTCGATATATCAACAGACAACGTTGATATTTTTTTCGCAATGGCGCAAGAGATCACTTCTGGCGCTTTCCGGTGCTTGCGCAGACCGAAGCGCCCGTAGACGTAGCTGTGGTGAGGTAAAAAAAGATATAAACACTGTTCGTTTTTTCACACAAACCGCTCGTTTCGTGTCTTAGGCCATCAATGTGTACTTACATTTACGAGTCATTAAATCATGATTAATTTGGACTTCCCTGTGCATGCTCTTTGAGGTGGGCCCCATAAACCTCCATTATATGACTGATAGACAAGAACGGTTTGACCAAAAAATATAAAAATTGAAAATACTGTGGAAACAAAGACATCTTGGATGCCCTTGAGGTAAGCTAAAACAAATCAAAAATTAATTTCAAAGTGAACTATCCCTTTAAATGGACTATCAAAAATAATGTGGAAACAAAATGAGAGATGTTTTCGGAACAGTCATTTTTCTAAACCAAATGTCATAGTCATCACATTTAAACATATATTATGATATGACAGAAGTGACAGAATACATTTTTGGAATAAAATTTTTGACTCCTTTAATGCAAATTTCATTGCTAACATTTGACGTATCCTATAATAGACACTCAATTAATATTTTCACATTTTTTTGCATAATCTAACAAAACTACAGCTATATATATATATATATATATATATATATATATATATATATATATATATATATATATATATATATATATATATATATATATAAATTGTTACAGTTTAAGTAACAAGTAATATTAATTTACAACATACTTTCTAACGTGTTAGAATTAAAGTTTGATTTGGGGTTAGCTGAATGTAATTAATCATTTATTTTACAGTGTCCTTGGTTACATGTTATACTGTATGTGCTTACCATTGTAATAACAGAAAATGATGCATTATTTACATGCAAATAACCCTCAAACAAACCCTAATCCAACCCTAACCTTATGGTATGTTGTTAATTAACATTACTCACTTAAATATATAATTAAACTGTAACAATGACACCTTAAGTGTAACCAAATAGTCTTACGAAAAGTAATAGTTAATATATCTATGAAGTTAATATATTTAATATATATGATCACAGATTTCATTCATAAAATTTTCAAAAAACTGTTTTTACATTTTAAGATCTCAGTCTGGGACAATGGTAAAACAAAAGCTATACTTAAATTACATTTTGAGAGGCATGATAAAAAGTTTGATGAATTTTTTAATTTGACGTCCATATTACAAACAGAAATAAATACTGTAAATAAATCTCCATTGTTGATTACCGACCGCCTTCGATTTCTCTGAAGCTTTTCTAGTTTCAATATCATAAATCTATTTTAAATCTCTGAATGAAGTGACTATACACTGCATCATTTCATTGTTCGGCAAAGAGCGTTGTGTGGATTTCGAGCTCCAGTCTTGAGGTCATGCCCAGATGAAGAGCTACTGTGTGATGGTTTTGACATTGAGTGCGTTTCCTGTCAATAGTGCCCTATCTAGTGATTTGAATATTACAGGTTGCCACTTTAAAAGACTGAATAAGAATGTTTATTCAACCACCCCTGACTTCTCAGTGAAAAGTGCATTTGCGGGTGTATGTCTTTGGACAGCCAAATTAGTCCATTTTGGCTATTATGAGGCCAGATGCGTGCCGTCAGAGAGGCCGTTGACAGAGCCATCAGTCTTGAATGGGAGGTGTGTATGAAGAAAGAAGCTCAATGAGCTCACGTTCTCTGCCAGACCCATTTACAGCAAAGATGTCTCCGTCTCTGTATTAAAACGATGGTGCTTATCGCTCTCAAACAAGGTCAATTGTGGCAGCCCTTTACTCAATACTTAGAGCTGTGTGAGACACTCACGTTTTTAATCGCAATAACGTTACTCACACTTGGATTGTTAAAGTGTGTGGGGTTGTCGAGTGTTATGGCACATTTATGAAGCAGAGAGCCTGAAAGACAGCATAGCCTATGCATTTCAAAAGTTTGGCAGCAATGCGATGCAGAAGGTCTTTAAAGTCGGCATGAAAAGAAAGTTATGATAGTCTTTTTTTTTATTGTGACGTATATCTGAGTGTAACAGCTTCTCACTAAGACCCTTTCGTTACTGTTGCTACGTCTGACAAGCCATGCCGCACACATGCCAAACCATGATCTCACGCAGTGACAAAGCAGGTTACTTTTGATATGAAACGAACTTTAAACGTTCAAATTTAATATTTTTTTTAAGAATATTAAAAAAATGGTGTATGTTTTCAATTGTTTTCAATGGGAGCGCTGCTTTGTTGTTGTTTTTTTACGCTGAAGCGCCCAGTGTTTTTTACTGGTCACCGAGAGTTTGGATAAAACCCAGCGCTCATCACTGTCACTTTTTACCCAGCCGTCCAATCGCAGTGGAGGAGGGGAGGGGCTAATACCACACTGACCAACTGTCACAACTTTCTGTACAACGACATCAACCAGCAGCGCTAACCGAACAAAATGGATGAAAAATACATTTTTAGTATGAATATCTGCAAAATCAGTTACGAGTAAACTGTGCCCAAAGCTCGCCGTCTTCAGCAGAGCGTCTAGCGTTTTCAGCTGGCTAAAAACGCTTTGGTGGACACACGGCCTTAAAGGGACTTAAGCTTTCCATTGTTCGAAACCCAGTTATACTAATGAATGGTCGTGCAACACTCTCTCTTTTTTCCCAGAGACAAGAGAAATCTGCTATTTACCTTTTTCACTTCCTCCTACAATGACACAAAAACTGTCAATTTACCAACCCTGTATCACACGAAATACGTTCCGAGGAAACTATTTTGCAAATCGCAATTACGTTACATGCCAACATATAAGCAGTGCTATTACGTTCGTCCTTAACCTAATGTCTCATTGTTAATACGTAGATACTAATACGTAATTTTCAAATATGTAAAACGTACATATTTTACGTTTTGATAGATGCTAAAAACGTATAATATGGACGTATTTGTAACATTTAAACGTAACATTATTGCGTTTTTACAGCTATAAAACGTTATGTCATATCATAATGATATCTGTATACTTTCACTTTTAAAGATAAATGTAACAAGATCCCTTAATCCTACTCACAAAACCTAAACATATTCATCTTATACAGAATATAAAAAGGATAAAACATAATGGACATAGATGAGTTTTAGCCTATTTTGAGCCACTAACCCTAATCCTACTCCTAAACATAACCATTCCTTAAAACTACGTAGGATAACACAATTATACAGAAAAAAAACACAACAGACAGACAAGTAACGTTATATGTTTCACAATAATTTATTTATTGGGAAAATGTCAAAACCGCTAACGTTAACATTACCAAAAGTCATTCACATCGCAGTCCTCTGGCAGTATTATAGTAGTTGTGTATGAGATACAGTGCAGAATTAAAGTTATTAATATTAATCCATGGAAATGTTAATCTGATTTCGGTTCGCTCTCTGGCGCGCGCTCTTCTCCATTTCAAATGTACTACACCGACTGAAACACGGCATGTCGCAATCTGTGACGAAGCAGGCGAGAGCCAATGAGCGTTTGATATGACTGCCGTAAAACATGTCGTAACGCTTCTTGAAGGCGCATTATTTGAATTTGCAAAATAGTTTCCTCAGAACGTATTTCGTGTGATATATAGTTGCAATTTACGTCATTGTAGGAGGATGTTTAAGAGAGGGGGATATCTGTAAAAACTACAAGCACTAGATCTCACCCTTTCAAACTCGCCCATAGGGGGTTGGGCCTAATACGCTAACAGACCAATCACAGATCTGTGCCAGTGCGTCTGATTTCACCGGCAGAAATGTTTTGAAAGAATGGACAAAGGTACTGAATACGCAGACGGATGCATTATGGAGGATTGGGATTACACAGTGTCAGCCATCTTTTTTGGAAGGTTAGCCAGCAGGCTCTTGTTTTGTGGAGAAAGCAGAGTAGTAACTTTAGGGGTTACCATCCTCTTTTTCCAGAACATATCTGGCTGTCAATGTCCGGGATTCAGCTTTTGCTTTCTGCGGGTGCCATTCATTGTTTACAAGCACAGATTTTGTTTCAATCTAAATGAATTCATTCCGATTGGTGAATCTGAAAGTAGTGTTTACATGAACGCTAAACAAGTGATCGGTTGATGTGTGTTTTAACATTGCTAAGAAAATTCGCACTCCTCCGTTAGAGATACGACACCGGTAACTTGTCGCTCATCATCGGTAATGACGCCACTGGCCTCATGCTGTTCTACACACGGCCCTCACTCGTCCCACTCGCCACAGTAAACATGATGAATGCCTACTGTAAAACGCAAAAGCCGAATCCTGGACATTTTGGGTGATCTCGAAACACATTTTCGGGCAGACTCATCATGAAGACTCACTTGTAACCTAGACTTGTTTACCCACTGCGCAGTTAGCGGTAGGCATGGCCTCAAAGGGCAACGAAGCAAGTGCATTCTGGGAGTTGTTGTCTTTCATCCACATAAGCCAAAAATACATTTTCTGGCTTTTCTCAGTCTAGAAAGCTCCAAATTCAAAAACAATTTCACATTTCTGCTACATAAATTACCCATTTTAAATACACATTCATCTTTCCAGGGGTGGAGTGACCCTTTAAATGTGTTGTGGCAGATTGCTGTAGAGCCTCAGTTAAAGCTACTCGTGAACCAATCATCTCTTCCTTTTAGTTAATTTATAGCATCAAATAAACATCTAAGGAATGTTGTTTCAACTGCGGAAAGACGTCACTGCACACCGTTTTTCAAGTTCAAATCTACCAATGTGAATCTACAAAAATGGTGGATTTTGCGAATGGCGGATTATGATTGGTTCGCCTACCAATCAATCTCCCTGCGAAGGTTAAATTGAATGGATTGTTATGGTTTGCTATTGTTGCAATCTCATGATTTGAGTGACAGGATCATCCTTTAGTAGCCTGACTTCTTCATACTCATATTCTAATGAGAATGAGTCTGAGACTTAATTTTACTCCTCAATGGATTGAGTCCAGACCGAACTTCCCGTCCAAAAAATGTTGTGGGCGGAGTTCAGGCTGGCATCCAGGCTAATCCTTTAGTGTAAAAGTTGATAAAATCAATATTGTTTTGTCCTGTTGTGCGATACTTCCTCAACATCTAATTGAAACATTCCTGATAGCAATCAATAATAGAAGTGGTCTAAATATGTATATTTTTTAATTAAATCTTATGTGGAAGTCTCAGGACCAAATAAAATATTTTCACCCTAATCTCTGAAATTTCCTACCTGCAATTTTCTCATAATTTCCATACACTGTGCTGCACAAGACGTTGTCACAATCAAGCTTAGGCCCCGTCCACACTACTGCGTTTTTTGAGACCTTTTGCTACGTTTGCACCTCCCGTCCAGACTAAAACGGGAAAAACGAAGTTTAGAAACGCTGCAGCTGCGTTTTGCGTTTTGAATCTCCAGAGGCCGTTTTAGTGTAGACGGGACAAAACGGAGGACTTCAGAAACGCTGACACAGAGGCTAACAATCGGCTCTATGATTGGGTGTTATCAGTCATGACGTATCCTTCCCTGATTCGTCAACCACTGTTAACACCGGTATGCGCATGCCCAGTGTTGGTGAATGGTCATGTGATCCGCATTTTCAGACGTTTTAATGTGGACGGAGATCATTTCTAATACGCAGATAAAACACTGGTGTGGACGGAGATCGAATTCGTTTTAATTCTACATTTTTAAACAAAAACGCAGTAGTGTGGACGGGGACTTGGAGTCCATTGCACTTCCTTTTCTATCTAGGCAAAGCTAGTTTTAGGGGACAGTGTGTCCTCCTGATGCAAATTTTTGTTTGGTTGTTTTTAGTTTTTTTCTCCATGTGTTAAATGCATAAACAGTCTGATTTGTCAAGCCTGGACCTTTGTTGTCAGGGGGTATGAGAGGAATGAGGGAGCAGTGAACCAAACCTCACACTGCAGAGCCAAGAATGTGCTAAGTGCTGACGCTATAGGAAAACAATGCAGATTGCCTGATGCCAATCTTCAGTTTTTGCCTCACTGTGTGAATTAGGGGACATGCTGTTATTCATGGGCATAATATACTCCTGCATATTTTAGCACTGCTGTTCAGCAGGAATGTGGCCTTCTAAAAGCTCAGCGTTCCCGTGAAGGAGCTGTTCGAACACAGAGGCGTTTAAAAAGTATCGCCCCGGGCACGGAGCACACAGCGGCCGGTCAGACAGGCTGTGCCCCCGTCCACTGAAGGCAACAACTGAGACTTTACCCTCCGCCACTTCTCACTTTTAAGGATGTAATAGTCTGTCGGACTTGTAGGCCTCAGACATCAGACCTAAATGGCATGTTTCTCTCTGTGGCAGCCACAAAGGGCCTCCACTGCCAGACTTGTTATTATCTTGATATGAAGTGCCCTGCTTGGAAATCTCTCCACTTACTTTCCATTTTTCTACACCCCTGTTTCTTTGCTTTCATTCTTTTTTGTATCCCTTTGGCATAGATCTTATTGTTTGACACCCCCGTGTGGCCAAAGCCGGTGAAATAACAAGGACTTTGAAATTACCTCGACTCCCGGCCTACGCACCGAATGTAACTTTGTCATCGATGCCTGCTAGTGGACATAAAAGTGATTTATGTGACAGGCACAAACATTGACAGCTGTGAAGTAGGGCTGCATGCAGAGTTGGAGAATGCAATACACTACAGCTGTTTACTGCGTCTATGTGTTTTTATATAGATGTTTACAAAATGCTTGAGAACTAATGTCGGATCGGGTCATGCAATACAATTTCGTGTCTTTGTGTGATATATGTGTTAATATACTGTAGAAGTTTTTGTTTTGTAAACCTCATCAGTTTAAATGCCCTTTTGACTCAAAAACGACACAATATAATATTGTACTGGATATCATTTAGCATTCTTTTTATTATTATTATTACTCTTCCTATTCTTCTATTAAAGTCTTCAGTTTTATTTTAAAGGGACAATTTTATTTTTCACTGATTCACTTTAAAACTAAAAACAATCCCGTGGGTAAATATAAGAGGCACTGCACAAAAGTAACTTCCTCTCCCTTTAATGAGATAGATGAACGCAGAAATTCTCTGTTATTCGTCCAAAATGATTGTTTTTAACTTTGCCCATGTTTAGCATGGGAATCCTATTTTTTACTATATTTTAAGTAACTTTGCAAGTAACAGTCTAATAATACTCTAATGAAAGTTAACTGACATGTACAGTAAATGCAACTGTCTTATTGTACTTATTGTTTGCATTTCTGTTTGATTCAGTCTCTTTATCATGTTCCACTCTGTTAATTAGTACCTTTCCCTCAGTTTCCCCTCCTGTTTGTTTCCATGGATACAGATTGATTTGAGTCCTCAGTTCAGGTGTTTCGTTGATGATCTCATCAGCTCCTTGTTTGCCCTCATGTATTTAAACCCTCAGTGTAGTCTGTTCCTTGTCTTGCATTTTCGTTGTGTGATGTTAATTGGATTAAAGACTATTTGAGTATCTTCATCAATTTCATAACAGCCACTGACCGTGACAGCGTTGTTACTTCGTCAACAGATTTTTAAAATTCTTTTTAAAATGTGTTAATTTATTTCAATAGAAAATACTTTTTAAATTGTAATAATATTTCACAATATTGCTGTTTAAGTGTCTATTTTATTTGTGTGTGTGTGTACTCAATGTATACTTGTTGTGAATTTTATCAAATAGAAAAATAAACATGATGCGAATTTTCCCTTCTCTCTGTCAGTGAAGTCCATTTTGAAGTGCATCCGAAAAATGAACTGTAACTCAGTCAATACTTGCCACAGAGACACGAAAGATTTCTCTTTATAAAGCTGAAATTCTCTTCTTTTAAATGAATTCCCTTCTATTCTCTGTTTATGTAATCTGCATGAAAAGAGAGAGATGTCAGTGTTTTTCCTTTCACCTAATTATAGTTTATTATGTGTTAATGTGACCACGCCCACGGAGAGCATGCGCTATTCAAACGCAAATGTTGAGGCAAGCCAAGAAAATAGGCATGCCATGATAAAACATCCAGTTTAATAAGAATATTGTACTTTACCTCATCTTGCTTTGCTGTGAGGAATAATACTATTGTAATAATCCTGGAAAAGTTATCTCAGAAGTGCTGGTAGTTCGATTTCGAGGAGCACAGATTCAGCTGATGAAGCAAGTTATTTATTCTTATGAACAGCACAGACGTGCACGCGATGTTTACTACAGCTCTACACCACATCTGTGCCATTCATTCACTCTATTCCCAACATTAGTAAATGTTATTTTTACATGAACACATAAAAACTATATTGCAATAGCCTACTGAGATTATAAAGTTTTTACTCTAAAATAGACATCAAATAAGCTTTAGTTAGACAGTTTCTGCTAATGTTAAATATATTGTTTGTTTTGTCAAAAACTGTGTTTGTTCCAATGCAAACTATATCAAAATAATGAATCCTTAACTTTGAAATATGCATGATAAAATGTCATCACTCTAGTAAGTACAGCCCGGTCTTATCCCCAAGGCGTCATATAGGTGACGCTTTTGACATTTTGTCTACATCCAACGCACATGGCAACCTTTAGCGTCAATATGAGATGCAGATATATATAGGCCAGAAGGCGTCTCCTAGTGGTCTAACCCTAACATTACCCCAGACCTAAACCTTACCCATAACTGAAGCCGGTTATATTGACGCTAAAGGGTGCCATGTGCGTCAGATTTAGACGCAATGGCAAAAGAGTCACCTATATGACGCCCTTGGATGAGAATGCGTTGTAACGTACCACATCAATGCAAAGCATCCAGGAGTTAAGGTTAATCCAGAGGTACGAACTAGCATGTCCCATGATAACTCTGGTGGTCAACAACTTCAACTTCAAACTTAAACCACACTGGAGCAAACACTGAAGTGCAAACTTAGCAAATCTGCATGAGTGAGTATGTCTGAGAGAAAGCGTGCGTGAGACGAGTGAGTGTGTGTGGTAACAGTGACTGGCTGAAGGAGAAGTAGAAGTGAGGCAGATGCGTCTGACTACAAATTTAAAAATGAGAGATTCTTGGCAAAAGGGGCTGATTTTGGTTTATGATTCTGGCTGATTCCTAAGGTTTATGTTCACAAAATAGCCTTGGAATTGATATTGCACTATGTTAAACTCTGGGTCTCTTGGTTTTTCCATGACTCATACAAGAGAAATAGTGTTGACTTTAAGGAGAGTATTAATTTATTCATTGTGTCCCCTAGGTTATAACTGTGGGCTTAGATGCCTTGTACAGTGAAAAAAAAAAATATATATATATATATATATATATATATATATATATATATATATATATTTTTTTTTTTATTTCATCAGCATATTATTATTAGGTCATATTGTTGATTGCTATGGCCATTATTTAAACAGTGAAAACAATATTAAAAGAGTTTTTTAACTTTAAATATCACTAATGCTGATTATATAAAGCTGAAATATATAAAACTGAAATATATACCCTCATAATTGAAATATATATAATACTTATATAATAATAATAATATAATAATACTTATATAATACTTTCACTGCAAAAAAAATGATATGTGATTAATTTAGATGAATTACACACACACACTGTATATATATATATATATATATATATATATATATATATATATATATATATATATATATATATATATATACATCCAAAATAAAGTATATGTGTGTGTAGTTTGTATAATTATTTTGTATATATAAAAACCCACACATGCATGTAAACATTTAAGAAATATTTGCATGTATATACTTTATATATATATATATATATATATATATATATATATATATATATATATATATATATATATATATACAAAATTAATATTATACATAAATATTTGATATATTAATAACACATTTTTTCTTAAATATATATACATGCATATGTGTGTATTTATATATACAAAATAATTATACACACATATATACATTATGTAAATAAAAACTTTAATTTTGGATGTGATTAATCGTTTCCCAGCCCTAATATATATATATATATATATATATATATATATATATATATATATATATATATATATATATATATATATATGAACAGTTCAGATGCAAAAGCCTCTAAATGCCATTTGAAATTTTCTTCTAAAATGACCATTTTTATCAAGCTTGTATATTTAAGTTCAGTAATTTCACTTAAATGACAATTAATAGGTAATCTTCATTGCCATTTAAGTGAAATTACTGAACTTAAATATACAAGCTTGATAAAAATTATCATTTTAGAAGAAAATTTCAAATGGCACTTAGAGGCTTTTGCATCTGAACTCTTCATATATATATATATATATATATATATATATATGGCCTTATTTCGGAAACTTTAGTTTTTATTAATTTCTATTAATTTTATTTCATTTTTAGTGTTTTCAATAACCATGCATAAACAATATTCTCTCAAAAATACAAACATGTACATACATGTTGGTTACATATAATGGTAGCCCTGTTTGTGCTAAATAGAGTGTAATTTCACCTGTGTCATTAATATGTCTATAAGCAACCGAAAAAAGCACAAATGTCAGGCCACGTCAAAACATCTCAAGGACTCCAAAAACACCTTAGACCCCAGAGGGTTAATTTGTCTTAACCACAAATTATTCAAACTAGCCTATATATATATAATCCTTTCTTCTAAGAATGTACAAGGCAGAACTGGAACAAATTTTTTAACATGTATATTAAAGCTACAGAGTTTAAAACCCTATCAGTGACTGGCATCAGGTCTCAATCTTGTTACCCAAGATGCTAGTAAAAGCGATTAGATGGTTAATTTACAAATCCAGCATGCTTCTTTTAATGAAAAGGGATGATGCCATGCATTGATGGCATGACAGGGTTTTAAATGGCATTTAAAGGGCGATCCAGGCCTGTTCCGGGGGAGAGAAAGATAAGTGCTGCTTGTGCTCTACAATATGACAAACACACACACACACACACACACACACACACACACACACACACATCCAGTTTATCTGCATGCCGGGTCCCCTAGTCAAGCTCACTGTGCCGCTCAGTGCCACATCATACACAGACAAAAACAATTAGCATTTAATTTGATGCTTGAGCGAGAAAACAAGGGATGAGTGACACACTATGTCTCGGCTCTCATCCAAAAATCAGTCAAAAATCGTCCCATTTCGAAACGAGGAAGCACCGTCACACACCAGGAATTCCTCTTAGAGCGAGAACGCCATCGCGCTGCAGGAATCGGTGCACAACAGCGCATGACTGTCGATTCAAAGCTGCAAATTCGGCACCTGAACAGATGCAAAAGTTAAAACAGAGCGAGAAACACTTAACCAGCCCTGCTGCATCCTTAACTGTAAATGTCATGTTTACCCACAACAACATTTCATCCCCTGAGGGGACAAGTAGATACTGTGGTTAATTATTTGTAAACATTTAATTGGCATTTACACCCGAGAGAATTGCTCCGTTCACCCCAGCAGGACACTTGCACATCCTCATCAAGCATTAATCAAGCAAGCTAAATGAGGCCTACCCACGATTCCTGGCTCAGTGCAATCGAGACAGGGGGGTGCTGGATGGTTTTTCGGCGATGCAGCTTGACGAAAACAGAACGATTCGTTTACTGTATATGCTCTAGATTAACAGATCACCCAAGACATTTTCAGTTGAGATTAGCAGATCACCCAAGAAGCTTTGAGGAGGGTCATCTTTGATTATTACAGTTTTTTTGAACTGCTAAAAACACATTTCTTGAAACCATCACTCACTTTCTCCAAACTAAACACAAAACCAAATTTCCAAACCACAAGAGAACCTCTAACTCTTCTGTCAAAAATCAAACAATTGCCGCAAAACCATTTTATCTGTGCTCAAAATACTTTCAGATCAATTTTACAAACACTACATCAAAATATGGAGAACAGAGAATCCAAAGCATGCAGTTTAATAGAGAAAAAAGTATGTTGTAACAAAGTAAACCAATTTTGCAATTACGTAAAAAAGTATAGTAATGACAACTTACAAAGTATGGTAAATGAATTGTATACTGTATCGGGTTAGGTTTAGGGGTAGGGGATCCCATAACCTCATCTACCGACGTTTAAGGGGGCCCTAAAAAGGCGAATATTGACGTATGGTCAAAAGACGTCCCAAAACGTCAGTTAAATGACGTCTTGGGATGAGACTGCGCTGCATTTACACATATAGCACTAAATCTTATCCGTTTGCCACTTCAAAAATTTACATGGAATACTAGGCCTACAAACAGTTAGACCAGCCGTCAATTACAATACGACAGTAGATTGGTACAGTGATGTACTGAAACATATTTACTTACAGTATACTGTGGTACAGTATAGTATGTCAAACAAATTGATGTCAAAATTTACACACTTTACTGTAACGTCAAAAAAGAGGTAATTACCTGTTCTCTTCTCTAAATCATCGGATTATGGTAGACACAGTGAATCTACTGATGTTTGGTTGTACCCTTTGTCCAGCCTCCCTCATGCTCATACCATGGACAAGAATATGTTCAATCACAGTAGCTCTGATTTCATCAGATATTACTGTTCTTTGTCTTCGCTGACCACCTAGACCTCCCTTCACACGAACTCTTCCCCTCATATTTCTATCCATTGTAGAGCCTCACAAACCAGTGCTCTCTGAACTGGCTTATATGTTCCCTCACATCATTAGCCACAAGTGTGATCAATTTTGAGTTGTGTTCAAGTGGTGACAACTCTGCTTTACAGTTTTTTTTATTCCAATTGCCAACACACTAAAACGACATGCACAGCACAATTATTTAAACAGACACACAGAGAGCAAAACTTATTTTCAAGTTTCCAAAAGTCTAAACACATTTTCTGCTTTACACACATTTTGCATTTCAAAATGCCACTTTTTAACCCTTTATATGGCACTCATTGAAATACTTGGAAATTCTAAATTTCAACCTTATAGTGTTATTGGAGGATATTATAAGACTTCTAAACATTTGAGTTTTTTAGATTATTTATTTTTTTAGGTTGGAAATCAAGGGCAATGAAGTGACCATATATGGTTCCTCGCCAGTCTAGGGTATTTTTTTTCCCTTAAAAAGTATAAAAATATAATAAAAACACAAACTTGTTACAAACATAAAAATATTTATTTAGGAACATTTTTAATTATCATCAGAAACATTTTAAATTAAATTACATCTCTTGACAGAGAGGCCTATTGTATCACTCTGGCCTGGAGTGTCTAGGTTGTTGGTGGGTGGGAGGAAGTCAGGGTCTGCCACATCATCATCTTCCTCCTCGGGGCCCTCATCATCACTGATGCTGGGGTGGGCTGGCACAACTGTCTCCCTCTTGCCATAAAAGATTCGCGTATATAGCTGCAAAGAACAGAGAGTACATTTTTGAGTCAATATCAAGCCCAGTTTGAGTTATAAGTTGAGTAACAGTGAAGTGCAGATCTACTGAAATATAAATAAGAAAAAAAATAAGTGAGTAACATTAGACTGGTCTGTCATAATATATAATATGAAGTGCAAAATATCATTATAAGTTTTAAAAACTGTTATAAAGGTCATAGAACTTACCAAAACCAAACATATTTCAATATCTAATATGGCTTGAAAATGTCTATAAATGTGTTACGTTTCCCACTGGATCAATTTATAATGTTATTCAAACCTTTGATAACACCCAATGTACTAATAAATACTATTGTCCTACATTATAATCATAGACTGTGGTTATAATGTATTATTTGAAGAAAAAAAATACCTTAGTATGGCTTTTCTACACGCATAGGGCGTATGTCTAAACATGGACATTCTGTAATCTTACCTGAACAGGGTGTATGATCAAATATGGTCTCACCATTTTTCATGCCACAAATGTTACTTCTTTCAAGAAATATGCAAACAACAACTATGTCAACATGTTGCAAAACTATTCAACCATAGAATGTGTGAGTTTCATCAACTTACCGTTTTTTGTTTTGAAGTTATCAGCGCTGATGTGGGAGTAGGTATTAGCGCATAACCTTACTTTCCAATATCTGGAACGACACTTAAGTTTTGAAATGCTCTGCGCAACTTCTGATTGGTCAGATGCCATGATGTGACTATCAGTGACGTAGCATGATCTTAGCTGATTGGCTAGGAGAAATATATGCACTCATACGACAATGCAAACATGCTGGGGAAAGTCAGTTTGATTGCGCAATTAAGTTACCAAATATGGTTCCCTGCCTCATAAAGGGTTAAATGCACTGAACACAGTTCTCTGCATAAGACACAACAGTCTGACAAAGTCACATGTTTGTCATTTCAAAACACTACCATTCAAAATGACACTCCATGAGCTAATTGGCCAATTACATGTGCCACCTGGCCAAACACCTCAATGGTTAATTGTTAACTCTTCAATCAGAATCAGCACTATAAAATATATATATATATATATTTTTTTTTTTCTTGCCACTTTTTTACTGTAATATATTTTCAGGAAGTTTCTTTTTCAGTTTGCTATTTTTGGAAGAATTTTTTTTTCAGTACCATGTAAATATTTGCATGTTAATAGTAGCACTGACTTGTTTACTGTAGTGAAAAATACATTACTGTAAAATGAAGTTTCAACAGCACGTGTGTGTCTGCAAATATTTCTGTGCATGTCAACACTCTGATACATATTTTAGTATTATGGCACAGCACACTAACGATAGGAGTGATTTTCATTATGCCCAACAGTGTGTAGTTGTTTAGGCAAAAATCTGGTAATATGAATGAAGTGTGTGCCATTTCATGCAAAAGTTTGATTTTGATAATACTATGTGTAGTTTGGGTTGCAGTGCTTCATTTTGCAGGATATATGAGGTATTTTGCAATTTGGGTGTGTGGTTTTGTGAATTGTGTTAAGTATTTTGATAAAACCAGACTAGTTTGCAAAATTGTGTGTTAGCAATTGGAAAAAACTGCAATTTAGTTTGACTTTTGCCACCCGTGCTCACCATTATGCAGCACGGGTGCATCACAATGAAAATGTGTTGGTGAAAAGTGCTTATGGTTTTGCCAAAATAGTGATTGATTCAATCAGTGGATTCAGGCAACTGAGCATTTGGTTCAGAAAATAGGGTTTAGTGTTTTAGCAATTGAGAAAATCTGTGAAATACAATGATCCATTTGCAAAAGCCAAAAAGATTACGTTAAAAAATTCAAAAGGAAAAGTATGTTAATAGTACACTCAAATCAAGGTCAAAATCAAGGTCAGTGAGAGAGAGTCATTCTGTTTCAGCATCATTTCTTCATGTTGGGTCTGGCCTGAGGACTTTGTCCACATTACAGACAATGCCATCTCTGCAGGCAAAGGGAAAACCCCTAAAGCCAGATCCAGCCTTGACAATATTCTCCATGCCTTGCTCTTCCTCATTCTCCTTCTTCACCACCTTTTATACATACTCTTCCTCCTCTCCCTCTTATATCACTTCCATCCATTGTTGCAGCCCATTCTCATCCCAAGGCGTCATCTAGGGAAGCATTTTGACCATGCTTCAATATCTGACGCTTTAGACAGCCTTCAGCGTCAGTTAGATGACGCCCTAGGATCGCGTCATGTAACTGACGCTAAAGGGTGCCTAAAAGCGTCAGATTTTGAAGCATGGTCAAAATTTTCAGTTAGATGATGCCTTGGGATGAGAATGGGTTGATTGTCAACCCATCAACATTCAGTGCAACATTTTGAGCCAGTTTTGGCACTCTGAATTAACTTGTATCATGCACAGTTGGTAGGTCACATCACTGTCAACAATTTTGAGTCGTTGTGTGTAAACGATGACAACTGTGTTGTAGTTGCGTTTAACTTTTGCCTGCCTGTGTTCAGCATTTTGAAACAAAAGTGCATCACAGTGCTAAATGTGTTTTAGCGAGTGAGAATGTGCTTAGAGTTTTGCATGATATTTGCAAACAGTGTTTTCTACCTGAACTTGATTAATATTTTACAGAAGGAGTGATTTATTCGACAAATTGGTTTAGTCTACTGAGAATTTGGTTCAGGGAATGGTGTTTAGTGTGTTAGCAATTCAGAAACTGATTTAATCATTAGAACAAAACCAATTGATTCTCTTCCCTCATAACCATAGATCTGATGAAAAGGTTTTAAGCAACTGTTTAAGCAACCTACACAATGATCTAACTACAACTGGTGGAGACCAAAGCTTTCTCACATGGGGTTGGTCATCATTAATGACGTAAAAGATCACAACCGGACTAATTGCATTTACACTGATTAGTGTAAAGATCAGAACTGGACTAATTACAAGGGTTATCGTCTGGTCATCTCTACACATTGGTTCTAGTTGCAGATTAGCTCTCTACACAAAGGAGCAAAACGCTTGCTTGAATTATACAGTAGTTGGACAAACGACTGGGCAACACAATGAGTGTCTTACTCAATCAAAAGCCATTTTCAAAGCTTTCCCAAAACAGATTTCATTTACATCCCCGTAGGAAAACAAGTTTTAATTTTCTGCTTTATGGTAAAAGTGCCTGTTAATTTTGCTCTAGTGAATGTACCCTTCTATTCTCCTGAAAAACACAAAACAAAAACAAGCCATTGGATTCAGCAAGGCCAGATAATTTAATCGGTTTGGTTTATCAAACTGTGTGGGAAATAGCATCCAACACAATCCAAGTCACGCATTATCCGGTGCACTTGTGAATATAGAGTGGTCTTAATTATATTTCATAGCACAGTGTGATGAGGAAGGTAATAATTTATCCTCAACATTACTATGCTGTTTTTTAACGCGAATCTCTGCGGTTTTGCATGCAACACGTAACTGCATCATCAATTTGAAGTTCACACATGCATATGCATGTCACCTGATGCTCTTTACTGACACATTTAAAAGATGTCCCTGCCTAAGCAAAAGAGTTTGTGTTTTGAGATTCTTAAACAACACCATCCAAAACTAAAGGGTCATGTAATTAAAAACAGAATATTAAGTAGCAAAAGTAAGCAATACCACACAATACTGCTATTGTATCAAATAATCAAAGCCATGAATGATAATTGGACAATCTATTTGGTTTATACTAAATAATGCTAATTGGTTTAATAACAGTTAAAAAAAACCATGAAGCATTCTTAATAAGGTACAATTAATTTGTGTATTTTTGCTCCGCCGACATAGCTCGAAATGAAGAATCGTCTTTTTTTTTTACTTATCAGTTGAGGAAAATATTCAGTGATTCACTTTATGCAGTCATGTTCAATTCCTGAGGGAATCAGAGTTTTTAAACAAATCGATTCAGTTAAGTATTTGATTCAGTGAGTTCCTGAATAGGTTGATTAGATGGTTCAGTCATAAAAGTCACTTATCTATGGAGAACAAGATTCAGATGTATTTCTGATGCACACACAAATATATCTTCACAAATTGCTTGCGGTCGGTGAAATTCACTGCACATGCCTTTTTTAAAAAAAAAAAAAAAAAAAAAAAAAAAAAAAAAAACAGGGAATGATATGCAACCAATCAGATATCTCCCTGGTTTTAGCCAATCACAAGAACCCACCCAAATTGGGGATTGTTTACTTATAAGCCAATCACATGAACGCATTCACAACGTGACATGATACTGTAAAAATCAAAAATATTCATAATTTTACCTGAGAGAAGGAGATATATTCGATTATATTAATTAAATTTTGGACGAATACCAATTGGCCCAAGCTACAGCAATTTGCACATATAGCTAATATAGTTTTCTAATAGCTAAATTGTCCCATTATTTTAGTGTGTTTTGATCACAGGTGAAATGATGCTGTTACCTGGTGATTGGATCAATAGTTGTAGATATCGGTCATAAGGATGGAAGGAGAACCCAGGTGCAGACAGGATGCAGTGACTCAATGTTTAATAATTGACAAAAACAGGGAAAACAAAACCCACGAGGGGGCAAAACATGGACAAAACACTGAATAACTAAACTAGACTAACACTAGACAAACTAGACTATAACCTAATAACACAAACAGGACCAATAATAACTCTAGCCAAAACTCTCACAAGGTTCTCACAGGAAAATACGCAGCTCAATCGCAGTTTCAAACGTCTAACATCAAACAATGAACCGACACAGGACAGCAAACACAAGGGGAACACTAATGACAAGGACAGGTGACACTGATGAGACAATAATGACAAGACGAGTACAACAAGGGGGCGGGGTAACGTAACGAGACAACTCAAGCACATGGCCCAAACAGGCCATGCACCTGCACACAAAAACAAGATTCTGTCATGATCCTGCCTCACGACAAGAGAAAATCAAAGACAAGAAGGCAGAATCAAGACAGATATCAGTATATTTAACTTTGGGCCGTTCAGTCAGATTTTTTTTTTTTTTTTTTTTTTTTCAAAAAAAAAAAAAAAACAGAAGGTAAGGAAAAGGGGCACTGACATAGACCAATAAAAGTTAGCTTCCCAATATATATTCCCATTGTTTTTTTGTTTTTTTTTTTACAATATCATGTTGCGTTCCAGTGGGCGTAGTTCTGAGAGTAGTTCGAGAAGTTGCGCTCTGTCTCAATTTATCCAATTTTTATGTCCTGAAACAACCATTTTTGGGGGGTCAACAGTTTATAAAAATGTATTTCTGGGAAATTAAATGAAAAATGTATTTTCTTGTTTGCTGTACCCTACATCAAGTCACATAGTAGCTTTTAGACATTGATTTGTTTTTTGTTGTAAGTCAAATGACAAGGAGGCAGCCTCTCACAATGCAAAGTCGATGGAGACAGTTGGATTGTTTGTATTTCTGAATTTTGTGTGCATTTTGTGTGCTTGCATTTGCGAATCTTCTGTGTTTTAAATTTTGTGTGTGCATTTGTGAATTTTGTGCGCATTTGTTTATCCTGTGTGTATTTTTGAATCATGTGTGTGCATGTATTCTTATTGAGACTCTTTAAGCTCTATTTATCACTGGCTGCCTACTGACGCTAAACAACACATTTTTGTACATTAACTTCATTATTCATTGTGTCTTTAGTTGATGGAAATGCATGTCTTTTTGGAAAAGGGTTCAAAAAGAATTCCAGGTTATCAGCAACTAGCTGACACTACACATTAACGATGCAAATATATTTAATTTCTAGATGGTGCTGCATTACGGTATGATCATTGGATTGCAACCAAAACTTTAGGAAACATACAGTAGACCTCAGAGAAAGAGTTTTACTGTTCACGCTTATTTAAACAACAGTTGCTTTTTAATTAACTGTTTGTAAATATAATATAATAGAACATAACATAATATAATGTAATATAACATAATGTAATACAATATTATATAATATACATATCAGGGACTTAAAAAGGAAGAATCAATGCAATATTGTGCAATGTATAAAGTATGCCAAGTTCATAATTTTTATATAACGATTTCATCATGGGTCAATTTTCACTTTCATTTTATATTATTATGATAAATATTTATGATAGCTCTGTAACATTTATATTGTGACTTTAATATAAGAGGAACAGGCCTGATTTTACATTGTGATTTGTTTCTGTGGCCAGCAGTCGTCTGTGAGGGGCTGCTGGCTTTACTTTCATTTTGCATTTGTTTATTTGATTATTAAAGTCTTAAATGTTCGCCGGTTCCCGTGCACCTTCTTCCTATGAAGATTTGTCAGCATGGGTCTATGGTAACTTTCACATCTCTCAAGTTTGAGGATGTGATGTGTACACATTTGAATATTAATAGCACTACGCTGTTATACTTAGAAAGAATACGTGGGAGAGACACATTTGTGCCTGCAACCGCATGAGTTGGCCTGCTTAAAGCACTTTAGCTACTCTGCAAGATATGTGCACGTGTGTCAGTCGAGTGAATTCCCTTATCGAGTATGTGCCATGTCTCCTGTGCCGTCTCCCCCTAGATGGTGTAACATCTTGATTGAAAGTTGTCTGATACTGTCTGTCTGTTTCTGTCCTTGTCATTAGGGGCGCCATGATTGCTGACTACATTTACTGGCTGTCAGGAGGCAACAACCGGCACATAAGCAAGCTCATCAAACTGTATTGGCAGGTGAGGACGGATGGGCTGCTCGGTGCCCACTGCGGCCCAGAGCCCAATCAAAAGCTTACTGAATGATTATTGCTTAAAAGAGTGCCGACTGGGGTAAATCAGTGCTTATCAATCACAAAAACGTCTGTGTGTAAAACATCAGCGCCTTTGACGAGAAGGAACACTATTTAGTGTTGGGTAATGTTCTTCTCTCACACTCATTTTTCCTGGTTTATAGCACAACAAACTCCTTTCAATTAAATCTGCATTGTATATACACTTTATTAAAAAATGTGAAGATAGTGGAGACTGTGGAAATATTCATTCTGATATAAGTGCTCTTAACTCTGGCTCTCTCATCTGAACTCAAGGGAAAAGCACTTTTTTCTAATTTACAGCATATAAAATGAATACATTTTGACCCTCTTAAAGTCGGTTGTATCTCCTGCAACCGTCTCAATTTGCATTTGCTTGAAGTGAGTTGAGTGTGGGGTTGCTCTCAGTGTACATCAAGCCCTCTCCTTTTTCATTTATCTATTTTTTTTTTTTCATTTTCATCCCTCATGGATTGCAGTTCAACTCGTGTGTTTATTTTGATGGCCCACAATAAGGGTGAGGCTTTTCATCTTCCTGAACCGAACCTGCCCTGAGTTTTACAGTATTTATTCCTATTGAAAGGTTTTCACTTACAATAGAAACATGTTTACCTCTGATGCCGTAGAAAATGTATGTGCTATTTTGACAAATGTAAACACTTTTAACAGTGTTTTCTACAGAATGTTGTTGCTGTAAATTCAAATGAAAAGTTACAACGTGTGAAAAGCGTCTTATCTAAGACATTGCCAACTTTGTTTCATGGTCAAATTGCATAAATCGTTTCACAGAACTCGAATAGGTCACTATGGGTTCAAAACTGTTATTTATGTTTTTTTATTTATGGCCTGCAGAGAGGAAGAGGTGCAAATTGAAAGATCCAACTGACCTTGGTTTGTATCAATCCCTCCTCTCTCCATCTTCTCTTCTAATGTCTCTATTGCTAAAATGACTTTCAACTACCACAAAAATACCATTCCTCTGATTATCCCATGCTTTTCAAAACCTTCTCATTTCTTCTTAAACCTTCTCCTCCTTCATCAACCCTATAACAGCTGACAACTTTGCCACATTTTTCGAAAAATAAAACCACTTCGCACCTCAATTTGACACATTTTCCCCTCCTTTTCTCAGCTCTCAGAGGCAGAAGTCTTTAAAACTCATCCTTTCCACACATCCTATCACTTTTCTTGCACAGAACAACCTCCTGGACAAAAACCAGTCTGGTTTCAAAAGCGGACACTAAACCGAGACTGTCCTGCTCTCAATATATCCACTGAAGCTCTAGACTGGGATCTGTCTGCTGCCTTAACCACTAGATCCTCCTGTCAACCCTCAAGACAAAGAGCATCTCAGGAACCACACTCCAATTGTTCAAGTCTTACTTCTCAGGTAGGTCCTTCAGAGTGTCGTGGAGGGGTGAGGAAGTCGCAACATCTACTGTAGCTAGGGGGTACCTCAGGGCTCATTGCTTGGACCACTTCTCTTCTCCATCTACGCTTAGAAAAAAAGGTACGAAAGCTGTCACTGGGGCGGTACCTTTTCAAAAAGGTACACTTTTGTACCTAAAGGGTGCATATTGGTACCTTCATGGTACATATTTGTACAATTATGGTACCAATATGCACCCTTTAGGTACAAAAGTGTACCTTTTTGAAAAGGTACCACCCCAGTGACAGTTTTGTACCTTTTTTTCTGACAGTGTGTCATCACTGATCTTTCATTCAAAAACAGCGTTTTTCCTATTAATGCAATGTTGATGACACACAACTCACATTCCAACCAGAGGATCTGATGGTAGCGTCTCGCATCTCAGCTTGCCTGACAGCCATTTCTTGCTGACAACCTTCTTCAACTAAACCCTGCGAAACCCAACTTCAACGCTCTGTCAAAACTTCTCCATTGAGCTAGGTTCATCAACCATAACTCCATCCAGATCAGAACATTGGAGTTGATTGATTGATGATCAGTTGAACTTCACAGACCACATTGCTAATCTGCCCGACCCTGCAGATTTGTTCTGTACAACATTAGGAGGTTCAGCCCCTTCCTATTGGAACTAGCTACTCAACTCCTTGTCCCAGCTCTTGTTCTAACCTGGACTATTGTAATGCTCTCTTGGCAGGTCTTTCCAGCTCACACTGTCAAACCTCTGCAACTGATCCAGGATGGTCTTTCACAAGCCAAAGAGAGCAAACGTCACACCTCTCCTTATAAACTTGCACTGGTTGCCAATCACTGCTCGCATCAAAAGCAAGAAACTGATTTTTGCCTACACAGCAACCACTGTTTCGGCACCCCTATAACTAAACTCAGTACTTTTGACCTTATGTGCCCCCCAAAAGCTTGCATTCTGCAAATAAACAGCACCTTGTGTCGTCTCAAAGAGGCACAAAATCACTTTCACAGACCTTTTCCTGGACTAGTCCCTGCTGGTGGCATGGCCTGAGCTGCTACAGTAAGTTTTAGCCATTTTCAAGAAACTGCTGAAGACGTATCTTTTTCGTCAACACTTGAACCCATTTATACTAACACTTACTATATTATACATCTATTTTAAAAAAAACAAAATTACCTTGCTACATGTACTGTGCTAAACTAACTAGGGACTGGTTACTGTACTTGTACTTTGCTGCCCTATTGTTAGTTTGCTAACTTTTGCTTCTATTGCTCTCCTCATTTGTAACTTGCTTTGGATAAAAATGTCTGCTAAATGATTAAATATAAATGTATTATGCTACTTACAGTGCCTTCATTAACAATGTTTTCAAAGTTTCACATTTCCCATGGTTTTTGTGAATACTAATAATACAATTAGTCTCAGCCTCATGTGGCCCACAAGTCCTTTTTTAAAAGACAAGACACACCTTTTTTAAAAGAATAATTATGTTTTTCTTACGTGTCAAAACAAAATATTAAAGGGTAATTAAACCCTAAACCAACTTTTTTTAGTTAACGATCTGTAAGAATGGGGCTTTTTTTTAATGCTGATCATTGATTCGAGTAACTTTTTTGATATTTGGGTAAAGTATTTTACTTAGGGCTGCCCTCTTCAGTTTGAACGGTGGCTACTGCAGTTGAATTTTCCTATTGGATGTTTGCGGTTCTTCGTGACGTACGCAGGTTTCAGCTCACCACGCCCTTGGTACGAGCTACCAGCTCATCGATCTTTTTCCTTTTACCCATCTTTGTTTTATGAGCAAGTGCTACTCGAGCCAGTTTAGGTTGTTGCTCCGCCATTAGCAGAGCAAATGGCGCCATTAACTGCGCAATCTTATTAAATAGCGCCATTAACTGTGCAATCTTGAGTTTGGTTTGAACGATGGTACGTGCTGTACCGTCGTTCAAGAGAGGGGTTGTGATCAGAGCGTACTCAAGCGTGATTGACACTGCTAAGACATTCCTCCAGGCTCTGATTGGTTGTTTCCAACACGATCTCACGAGAATTCGTACTAATTTTACAAGGTGGCTAATTCGTAACAATTAGTACGACCTCACTCGTATGAATTAGTACGTTTTTGCTAAATCGTACATATTTTACGAATTGGCCAATTTGTATGAATTCGTACGAATGACCTACCCCTGACCCCGCCCCTAAACCTACCCATCACGTGGGTTTGGACAAATCGTACGAATTCGTACGAGTGAGGTCGTATGAATTAGTACAAATTAGCCACTTTTTAATCACTCGTACGAATTTATACGAATTGGTCGTGAGATAGCGTAGTTGATTATGACCGGGGAGCGGTGTATTTCTGCAAATAGCAATAGGACCTCTGGGAGGAGCCAGAGCAGCTTGATTTTTTTAAAGATTATCTGTCTCATATTCTACTGTCAGTACATAATGACAGTTTTAATAAATATGTAAAACTTTTTTTTTTTTTGCAAAAGTTACCTACAGCAGCTGTAAAGCTAAATTATTGTCAGAAAGGGAATATAATAAAATCACATTGTGCATTTCAGTAACATTTCAGTAGGCATACATATATACGATCTGATTATTTGTAAATTAAAAACCAATCCCTTTCTCTATTTCCTCTCGCAGGGGCTTCTGGAGGAGGCGCTGATTACGGAGGAGAATTTCTCAGTCATGTTCACTCCCTGGTTTGGAAAGCTATCCTCAAACACGATCAAGAAAGCAGAGGAGGCCTTCCGGAAACTTCACCCAGCCTTCACAGACTACATATTTACCAGTACGAGGAAATTAAGACACACCGAATACATCGTCTGCTCATTAAATAGTAAGAAAAAAGACCTCCAACAATGAAGCACTCGAGTAGGAAGGCTTCAGGTTCACAGGCATTAGATTGTGTCTAACTAATAGGTTTGTCTAAGGCGGATGTTGCCCTAGCAACAGGTTGTGAATTAGCGTGGTTTGCGGCGTGCGGGGATGTGAGGCAGCTCTCTTTGTTGTTCAAACACTGAGGCTTTGAGCCGCTCACACAGGCAGGTCAAGAGCGCACCTTCATGTTTCAATTAGCCTGCATCTTTTTCAAACACCCCCATTAATGAACAAATCTATAATCCAGCATTCGGTTTGTATATGTTGTCGAAATCCTGACCTTAGACCTAAATTACTTGAAATTACACACTTTGCGGCAATTTACCCAACCGTTTACAGTATACTGAATGCGTTGTTATAGCTCTGGGTGATTGTAGGGGAGAGCGGGGCACAACCTAACACATGTTGGTTTTGGCTCAGTTATTAAAAAAAATTATGAAGTTAGATTCAACTTTTGTTTTTACACAAGCAAAATACACATCTCTGCTACAAATGGACACTTAGTTGTTGTTTTTTTCAGGACCTACCATTTTCGTACTGTTGCACTGAAAGTGACAGCAGTGCAAATGTTACAACTTAACCCTTGTGCATCAATTTTAAAAAGTTACACTTAGGTAAAAAGAGGACAAAAATGTCCATGTCAAAAAACTGTCATAAAAATGTGACGCTTTGGAGCACAGACTTAAGTTTGATATCGTTTTAAAGAAGACCCTTTGCAGATTATTGCTGAAGTAAAAAAAAATAATAATAAGTAAACCCAAAAAAAGTTATATAGGTATAAGTTTATGAAAATTATTTATAAAAAATATTTTATATAAAATATATATTTTATAAATCAGGTTGAACTCAAAACTGCAATAAAATCAAAGCCATAAATCTAAATAGGTTGTGTTCCAAATTTGAGGATGATATCTCAAAAAACGAGCTTTCTGTAACAGTTTGTTTGGGCGTAGTAACATATTTTCCCCATTGGGTCCCAGCAAAACCCCAATGGAGCTTAGACTGATTGGATTATTATTTGCAGTTTTTCTCTCTCAGTATTACAAACACACACATGCGCACACACACACATATTTTTTTATAACACACATACTAACCACACTCTGACATCCATACCAACACACCCACACAAATATCGTTGCATAATTTATCCAGTTGGCTCTATAGTATGCCGAACCAGAAAACAGGAATAAAGCGATATTTGTTTTATAGGCCAAAGTTAAAAAAAAATGGCACCATCTGATAAAGAATAGTAAAAAATAAAATTTTGAAGCCTTGCCATCAGAATGAAAGCCTCTTAACAAAGATTGCATAATTTTATAGTTAACTGAACCGGGGATTAAAAATGGCAGTTTTAATGGGTTTCAAAGGGGATATTTTTGTCCAAAAGGTGCTGAGAGGGAGTATTTTTTCTACCTAATGCAAAAAATATTTTTTTTAAGAAAATGACGCTGAAATAGTAAAATTCCAATAAAAATACACACCTGAGCCAAGTTTTTTGCAGTTAGCTTTAACACAGGCAAAGTGATCAAGAAAACAAAACTGAAAAGGACAAAAATGTCCATAAGGATGCAAAAGGGTTAACCCATATGCAGGGTTAACTGTAACACTTGTGTGCAACACACATACTGTAATTCAGTACTATTGCATTTGAATAGTTTGATATTGTTTGTGCATCTGTATAGAATAGATAGATATCCACACATCCATCCCTCATCCAATCATCCTTCTAATATGGATCAATATCACAGATGGAGATATAGAAAAAGGCTGCACAGTTTTGCAATAAATAAATAAAATCATCAAATATTGTAATTGTAATTGAATTCGATTTGTGTGTGTGGCAGCTGCATATAAAATTATTATTATTAATAATAATAACAGTAATGATAAAACAAATGAGGTTAAAATCAAAATTTAAAGGGTTTATTGCATTAAAGGGGTCATGAACTGGCTTTTTACATTTTATTATATTGTTGTCTGAGGTGAACTTGCGACGTTCGCTTGGATTTTGCATTCAAAAACATTCAAATGAATAAGTAATAGGCTATTTCCCACCCTAGTTTTGAGTCTAGCTCAAAAACACTCTGTTTTTATGGGCGTTTCGCACTGAAGACTTGGAAGTAAACGCCCACTGCTGTGAGTGGATAACAGTTTTGCATATTATAATGAGTTTCAACTCACCCGTGGATGCTCTTGGGGAAATTGTTTTGAAAACGTCCAATGTTGTAAAATGGCAACCGGAATGATTCGCCCACACATGTTCGACCCAGAGTCCATGAGTTGCACAATTCCTGTCAGATCCAATAGACGGTACAGCACCCTTCTTTACTCTTTATCGGTCTGCAAGTCCAGTCTTGTTTACAAAACAATCCTCAGTGAAATGAAGCAAACAGACGGACAATGTTTTACCTCATCGGCTGGAACGTCATTAAAAATAACGTTTATCCATGCAGTCCTACTGGAATCCAGAGGACACATATGCAGCCACTGTCTTCTTCCACAACAAGGCACTGCACAATATTTTGTATTGCTCGGTAGCTCGACCATAAGAATGCTCAGAATTGCAGTGTAACACTTAAACAAGACTTTGCGGTGAGAGAATGAATGAACATGGTATATATAGACAGACTAACAGGATGATGAGAGTGACACAGGTGAATGCAATCAATGAATGAGGTATAGGTGAATGTGATCAGTGATAAGTGATGATGAGACCGGACAGTGAGTTATGGGAAATGTAGTTTGTGAGTGATAATAGCCTTATCTGGAGTGCCCTCTGGTGGCTCTCAAGGGCTCTCCAGCTGGTGACCGTTACAATTTTCTTCTGCGGGGGTGATGTTTTGTCTTCTTTGACGTCATAGTTCCCCACTTCAACCCGGTCTCATCCCAATTCGTCATATAACTGACGTTTTGGGACGTCTTTTGACCATTCGTCAATATACGACTTTTTAGGGCCCCCTTAAACGTCGGTAGATGAGGTTATGGGATCCTAACTCTACCCCATACCTAAACCTAACCCTAAACCCAACTCGTCACCTAACTGACGTTAAAGGTAAAGCGTCAGTTGTATGACGACCCAGGATCGTCATCTACCAACGTTTAAGGGGGCCCTAAAAAGTCGTATATTGACGAATGGTCAAAAGACGTCCCAAAACGTCAGTTATATGGCGAATTGGGATGAGACTGTGTTACCCACTTTGAAAAACAAGTCGTTTGCTGAGCCTGGTGTCAATAAAAGCTTTCATTGGACTAACAAGGACGTTTTCAGTTCTGAAACTTACAAGATATTCTTTTAATACACTCAAAAAAATAATCTTTTGAACAAACTTAATTAAATTAAGGAAAGGTTTTCCACGAAATTGAATTACATTTTTCCAACAAATTTAAATTAGTTTGAAATAATTTGTTTTAATATTGTTGTATGAATTTAAATTAATTTAGTCATTCCTACTAGATAAAGTTTTGTCAGGTGAACTACATTTAGTTTTGTCCTGCCTTAATTTACCAACATTAAATTTTTAGTTATTTTGTCTCATGGTAGACACTTTTAATCTATTTTTTACACAATTATATTATATTACTTGTGCAGGACAAGTGAGGTTTACACATAGTGCATATACTGAGTACCCACAGCCTGAACAGGAGGTTTGAAGCACATAGTGTAATATTGAGTCTGAACAACATACTGACCTAAACACAGGCCAGATGTCAACAACAATGATTCATGTAGATTTCACACAAATGAATTAGGTTGATTGAACACAATTAAATTAAGTTGTGACAATATTAAACACTCATTTTACTTTTGCTTATTTTAACAAGAGACCAAAATTCATTTTTTGAGTGACATCCGTTGGACGAACGAAAAACATTCATGTTGACTCAACTAAAAAAAAATTGGTAAACCAAATTTTTAAAAGATTACATTGATTACATTTAATAAAATTAAGCTGGAATCACTTCTATGAAGGATTGTGTCGTATATACTCATTGTAATTAATGAAATTGAACAAAGAGCTAAAATCATTTTTTTTGAGTGTATGGTGACCTCTTAGATGTCAAAAGCTCAAGGAAAATTTGATTTCTCAGTTCATCACCCCTTTAAAAACAGGCCAGATTTTTAATAAATAAACAAGTTATCAATGCATAGTAAACTAAGTTTTAAGTATTTTAAATTCCAACATTGTTTGTGTAAGGCCAACAAAGTTAAATATAGAAATACATACTCATACCTGAAAAGTTGCGTGACTCCATGTTTTCATTTGATTATCATTGTAGGCAGCTTAGTTGTAACACTATGTTACAACTAACCCCACTGTGTAAAACATATTTTATAGCTAACAGTTGCTAGAAATTGCTGACATGTTTCAAAATGTTGCTAGGTTTTAGCAAACAAGTGATTAAGGCAATATAAAGCTAGATTTGGAAACGTACACACCCAACTCAGAAACCGAAAAAAAAAGCTATGATGAAAAAATGTACTTTCACGATGTCAAAACACTCTTTGTCCAGTATCTTCACAAAATATTATCAAAACTTTCCACAAATTCACGGAAGACCGTCTTCTTGCAGCATCTAAGTTGAGTCTCTGGGTTATGGGCATTAAATGGGCAGAATCTGTGATTAAACATTTATTCTGGACTAAGTCATTATGAAAAGAACTATTTGAAGGCCATTTTTTCTTTCTTTCAAAGCATTGCTTAAGAAAAATACACACTGGTGACGCAAATGTTATGCCTTCCCCTGCTTGGATCAAACGATTCAAAGACGCCTCGCAGAGGCACAGTAGAAAAACATGTCGGAGATCATTCCACTTTATTGAACGTAGATTTACCATGAAAATTTCGGAACACCCTGACACAGCAGGCCGTCTGTCCCCAGGACACAATCTTATGATGCATTCACACCACAGCACAGACGCTCGCCTGAACAGGCCACACAAACCTGGATACGACGAAAAGCTGTATATTGTAAGAAATAGTGTAGTTCTGTCCCTCATTTACTCACATCATGATTTCTTTCTTTCATAGGCCACAAAAGGAGATGTTAAACATGATGTTCACATTGCAAACATCAAAGGGAAGGCCAATCAGGGAGTGCCATGCTTCAAAAATGATGCACACAAAAAAATGCATGTTATTTTAAAAGAAGAGGAGTGTGAACATTATGGAAAAATCTCCTTTTGAATTCCACGTGAAATGAGGGCAAGTAAATAATGGCAGAAGGCTATAATATAATGCTGAGTCAGTTTGTGAAATCTACAACACTATACATTTGTAAAGAATTTTTTTTTTAAAACCGAGAAGATGGCGCAATCTATTTTATAATCCACAAATTCCATGGAGGAATCATCAATTCCCTGCTGTGCTCCATGTCTACATTCTCATTCCTCAGGGATGCAGCTTTTTTTTTTTACCATGTATCTTCTTTTTTAACTAATTAAATTAGCATAATGTTCACCGTTGTGGAAAAATAATCCTGCATGACATGAATATGTGACACTGAAAGACACGTTGGATTTAAATTTGGTACCCTGGAGGAGAACAGTCACTCATCACAGGGTTGTCAACATCCATGTCAGTTCAGCACTGTGCATAACCAGCTCTGAAAAAAAATGGTTGCGGTCCTTTTATTTGAGTATGTAACGCCTTTAGCCATCTGTCGATGTGATCTCTTAGAAACAAATCTACGATTTGCATTAAAATAAGGCAAGTGGAAGAAGATAATGCCACTTTTAGCATCACATCAACTAAATTTAAATCTCTGCATCTATGATCTAGTTCAGTGGTTTTAAACTGTGGCCATCTAATGCAGTACCAAAATATTTTAATGTACACATTTAATTTATTACTTTTACCATCAACTAGATAAGCTCAACATGGCCCATATGCAAAACTAGGCTTTTAGGCGTTTTGATAAAATATAAATGGAACTTAGCCATGCAAAACCCACCACCATGATGTCAGGGTATTAGGTGGCTAACAAACATTGTTTCGGGATTGCTAGCTGGTTCGGAGTGGCCTTTAGTGCGTCACTAAGTTGATAGAGTGTTCCAAGAGTTTCCGTTGTACACAATTGTGAAGAACGAAGATTTGCTTTTCAATTCATTAGCTGGAATTTGAAGGTGAACTCGCCATACTTCACAGGGAGTTGAATTGAATGGCAACACAGGTGACACATTTTGGATAGATTTATCCTGATGAAATTGAAAGACATACAGATAATATCTAGCATTGACAATATTGCATTATGTACAGTCATGCCAATAAAGCCATTTTGAATTAGATAGACAGACAGAAAGGCATTGGCTGTTTTAGATGATAAAAATCAGATACTATTTTTCTTCACTAAATAGACAGACACATGGATGGATGGATGGATGGATGGATGGATGGATGGATGGATGGATGGATGGATGGATGGATGGATGGATGGATGGACCAGACAAACAACACAGACAGATAGATAGATAAGACTGACAGACCAACAGATAGATAGATAGATAGATAGATAGATAGATAGATAGATAGATAGATAGATAGATAGATAGATAGATAGATAGATAGATAGATAGATAGATAGATAGATAGATAGATAGATAGATAGATAGATAGATAGATAGATAGATAGATAGATAGATAGATAGATAGATAGATAGATATCCAAGATGGCTGCCGCAGCATGTGGAGTTGCTGCAGGCAGGAGCAAAATTCAAACAAAACCTGAAATCTACCGCACAGAGACAGGGCAAGTGATTGTGGAAGATGAGTTTTTGAACTTCTTGTATGTCAAGCTCCAAACTATGAAGCAGGATGAGATTGTTTTGATCGCTGGGGACCATTTTGGATCAGAATGGATTGTAAACTCCACTAAACTGCTGTATGAACTGTGTCCAGGCTCTACTCGCAAGCTTGTGGCTCACACTGGGCCCCAAAAGACTTAAAGAACATCAATAGTTGCCTTAAGCTCCTTAATGAAGCTGGTGAAAATGTTCCTCGGTTTGTTTCTCACCATCTTGATGAACTTCCACCTGTGACTTTCGACAGCCTTGATGTGTCTTGTCTGCTTGGTAAGATCGAACAACTAAGTGTGGATATTACAACTATGAAACAGGCTGTTTCTTTGCAGACAAACACCTGTAATGATCTGTGAATTATCAATATGGACATAAACCAACGCTTGAGTGCTATTGAGCAGCCTAGAACCAGGCTGACGAGAGGGCCTGTTCTCCAAACTAACAAACAGGCAATGACTCAGAGAGTGACCACTCCTCAAGCCTGGGAAAAGACCCTAGATGACATGGAGGGTCAGACCAGCGAAGGAGATTCAAGCCAGGTCGAGAATGCTGCTGTAGGCCTGGGTAGGCTAACCAGTGCTGCAAAAGAAGACTCCCATGTGAAGTGGACTGACATGGTAGCTACTCCACCCTGGAACTTGGTCCAGGGCAAGAGGAGCAACAACCGCAGGAAACAGGTCCTTGAAAATGCTTCAGTTAAGCCCAAACTTCGCCTGAATCCTTATAAAGGGAAGAAAACTGATGGCATTGTCGGAACTGGAACGGGTGGAGACATCCAAGTCATAAAATCCAAAATGGTGAGTGTATTTGCAACAAAATTCTCACCTGATTTGGACTCTGAGACTTTGACTAAATATATGGAAAATAAACTTGGGCGTAATGTAACCTGCCAGAAGATAGAAGCTGTGCAAAGTCGGTTCAGTTCTTTTAAAATAACTGCAGAGTGTAAAGAAGTGGATGAAATGTATAATCCAGAGCTGTGGCCGGAAGGTACCTTCGTGCAGCGATTCTATGAGGCACGTAAACCTAAATCTGTAGCTGTGCCAATATCAGTGTTGAATGTGTCTGGAATGGGATCTATTTAACAAACTATTCTTAATCCCAGACCCGTTTGGAGGTCATTTGTTGCCTTCATCCACACAGAGTTACTTCCTCACCCTTGGCTTCAGAAGGAGTGAGAACGGAAACTTCCAAAATAAACTGCTCCACAGGAGCTGTCCCGCATTCACAGGTTGGTGTGGTCTCTCTATTAGCTGAAGGGAATTTATAATCTACATTTTCAGACCTCCAGTTCACAGAACTCAAGCTGAGGACTTTTAGCACTGCGTGTTCATAGCGTTGATAAGACGAAGGTTCTCAGAGTGTGCTGAACCGGACGGGTATAATCACAGGCACACAATACATCTTTGACATCACACATTCATCTGTTTGTGTGACATCCTCATGAGCTCTCAGTGTGTACTCTCTTGTGAAAGAACACAAACACGTATACGCTAACCTCAGGCAAGCTAAATGGATCACAAAGCTTACGGCGTCGAATACGCAGCGCAAATAGACCTCTCAATCCTCACAGCCATTACAATGACAAAAATGTTTTAATACAATCCCTGAGGGATCGTTTCTATTCTGGTCACACTTTTTCCACCACAATGACTTTGTTAGGTCAACAAAAAAAAATGAATTATCTAATAGTGCATGGGAAATCGGTCCAATTGAAATCGAGGGCTAAGGCTGTGTCAAATGTTAAATGTACGAATTTACGGACTGACCTCCAAGGTCGCACCATCATCGTCTTTCAAGAATGAGAAACTCCTATTAACTCAGCCCTTTTCTGTTCTGTTTAAACGGACAAGAGATTACAGACCAATCAATGTATTGACATCAATGGCATAAAATTTCTCAATTAACCTTGGTTCGTGCAAAGCCAGAGAGGCAAAGATGTCGAGGCTGAACCGCCGTCAACCAGCCCGCGCGGAAAAGCTTAAGCTGTGTTTGTGAACGATCTCTATTAACAGGAGGGAAATCTCTGGCATTTGTGTAATGTCTCAAAGGTACAGCCACAGCATGGGCCATTATATTAATCAATCATCCTCAAGATGCTGTAACAACTTCAAACTTCTGTTGCAAAGGTACTTTAACTGCCACCCATTAACAATTCGTCATAATATTTTGTATTATCTATGCTGTGCATGTGTTTACCTGCAGCATAGTACACTCTCAGAAAAAAGGTACAAAAGCTGTCACTGGGACTGTACCTTTTCAGAAGTACCTAAAGGGTGCATATTGGTACCTTAATGGTACATATTAGCACCTAAAATGTACATAATAGCACCTAAAATGTACATTCTAGCACCTAAATGTCCATATTAGCACCATGTACCTAATAGCACCTCAAATGTACATATTAGCACCTAAAATGTCCATATTAGCACCTAAAATGTACATATTAGCACCTAAATGTCCATAATAGCACCTACAATGTACATATTAGCACATATTAGTACCTAAAATGGACAAAAGTTTTCCCTTTTGAAAAGGTACAGCCCCAGTGATGGCTTTTGTACCTTTTTTCTGAGAGTGTAGGAATACAGGTAACAGTTTTTATTAGAATATGTGGATGATTCACATGCTCTGCATATGGATTAACCCTTGTATCTAACTAGGGTTTCGGGCCCATAAATCACTGTCTTGGGGACCCTCAGGGGAGTGTTAGTGAGCCCCCAGGGATTAGTCTAACATCTCCCCCAGCTAGTGGTGCTCTTAGCATACGTAATATTATGAAGAGTTTATGAAAATGTCACTTTTCCTTTAATGGGTGGTAGATTATTCAGCATTATGCCACCTAAACTCTTGAACTCGCTCCCACTGAGCCTTCATAAAACTAACTCCAACTTTTCTTTTCTGTTTTGGTGTCCATCATCTTGAATGGCATGACTGTTATTTTGCTTATTTGGCTAAAATATAATTATTTTACTAAATCCTAAAATCTTCTGTTTATCTTCAAGGGTAAATCACAGGTTTTTGATGTGGTCTCAGACATTTGGTCCCTAATGTATTTAAATGATGTAAAATTTGTAATATTTAATGAACATTTACTCAATTGACTCAGACTGATCTCATGAAGTAGCGTGTGTATGACACGCCAATTTGTATTTCCATTTTTGGCGTGCTATCAAGACGCATAATCGCTTTTCAGCGTGTTTATGAACGCCGTTGACTTAACGTTATATAAATATGACTTACCTCAACCCCGTCCCTAAACCTAACCGTCACTGGGGTTAATGACATTTATGACTGTTCCCTTACCATCCCAGGGAAAAAAAGGATATGACTTACCTCAACCCCATCCCTAAACCTAACCGTCACTGGGGTTAATGGCATTTATGACTGGACATTTGATGGCGTGTACAGACATGCGGAATCACTCGGACGTTAATGGCGTAGACATACACGCGGATAGCTCAAAATGCGTAGAGATAACACGCCACTTGACTCGAAAGTGGCGTGTATGGTTACGCAAAAGTCATGATGTCATGTTGCAATTTTGGTCATTTTTACAGGTCAAAGATCTCCATTCACCACTCCCAGATTCAAAGACTTGGAAAAGATGTATGAGATGCAATAAAAGAAGATCCTGCCAGTTCTAGATTTTATTAGGTGTACCAAGCTAAGTATGGGTATTTATGTTCTTGTGTGATGCTAAGTTACTGTCCAGTAGATTATTTGGAAGTACTTTGGTTGCCGGGGTGTTGCTCTGCGTTTGGTTAAGGGCTAGTCTACCAAAAATGTTAACTATATCATCATTTATATAAGCTCTAAGGTATGAGAGGCTGTGCTGTGTCGTGAATGTGAAGCCGAGTGCCTGCAACCCCTTCAGCCATGGCTTATTCACGATACAACACTAGCCTGGAGTGCCTTATTGCTTTTTTAAAACGGTTACCACACACACTAATATTAAAGGAACACTCCGACTTTTTGGGACTTTAGCTTATTCACCATATCCCCCAGAGTTAGGTAAGTCCAAGCATACCTTTTTCATCTCCGTGCGTGCCGTAACTCTGTCTGACGCACCCACTGCTAGCCTAGCTTAGCACAAAGGCCGGATGTAAATGGATACAGCTAGCATACTAATCCTAAATAAGTGACAAAATAACGCAAACATTTTCCTATTTACATGTGATTTGTATATGCTTTTACTATGTAGCAATTGCTGACTCTATACTCCAACTCTGAACGAACTCTCTGCTCCTCACGGCGGTGCATCTCAGGTCCTGCGGTAATCACTCCGCCCAAGTGGCAGTGCTTCGCCTTCTGAGAATATAGTTCCCAATATTTATACGGCTAAAAGATGGCAGTTTCTCATATGACCTTGATATTTGTACACTTTGTGTCTATACAAATCACAACATGTAAATAGGTAAATGTTTTGTCACTTATTCGGGATTATTATGCTAGCTGTATCCATTTACATCCAGTGTTTGTGCTAAGCTAGGCAAGTGGTGGGTGCGTCAGAGTTACAGCACGCACAGAGATGATAAGTTATGGACTTATCTAACTCTGGGGGATATGGTGAATAAACTAAAGTCCCAAAAAGTCAGAGTGTTCCTTTAAAGCCAAAAAATATGGATCAATGCAACTTTCATGAAGTAAAATCACTAAAAGCCTTCCTTCCGCTGGAAAAAAATAGTCCTTAACCGATGGTGGCACATATTTTCTTTATGAGTGAGTCAGTCAGTAGAGAAGACTTTTATATTGAAAGGACTGAAACATGTTGTTAACACGGAGAAGCAAGACACAACTGACAAATGACTAGTATGTCAGGGCACGGGAAAACCCCTTAACTGTTAAAAGGACAAGATTCAAACTGATTTTTTTATTACCAATATAGGACTGACCTGAAGGAAAAAGCAATACAGTATCTAATGAAAATGCAGGTACACTCACTCACCTACTCGATCTTTCACAACACTCGACTCTATAAGCTTCAATGAACAATATCAATGAGAACATGTTTACATTGCTAAGAGTGGTTGCTAGGGGGTGTTGTGTAGACAGAAGTGCCACATAGAAACCGTTGGGTGAAGCGGTCATAGCCAACACGTTCTCATCCTTGGGCGTGGTATAGTGACACTTTTGAAATTTTAACTGAATCCAAGGCATATGGCACCCTTTAGCGTCAATATAACACGCACAGAGCTTTGTTCGGTTATGTTAGGTTTAGTTCTGGGGTAGGTTTAGGGTTAGGCCACTAGGAGGCGCCTTCTGGTCCATATATATCTGCGTCTCCTATTGATGCTAAAGGGTGCCATGTGCGTTGGATGTAGACGTAATGTCAAAAGTGTCAGTATATGACGCCTTGGGATGAGAACGGGCTGTCATAGCCGTATTTTATCGTGAATAAAACACAGCTTTGACCAATCAGATTCAAAGACTGGAACTAACAGTTTTAAAGTCACCTTCAGCCGGGGTCATACTTGTCACTCATGTCCATTCACCTTCTGTCTTGTGTGAAATATGAAAAAAAATGTATTTTGACGGTTTCAGTTACCATGGAATTCCTTTGTATTTTTTGGGGGAACCAAAATTATCAACATTCTTCAAAAGAATCGTCTTTTATGTTCTGCAGAAAAAAGAAATCCATACCGGTTTGACTGTGTGAATTACGTCAGCTATCCATTTAAGGTTTTTTGAGATATTTTAGCATGTTGTTGTGCAGTCGATAGGTTTGGTTAGATTGATTTTTCGGTTTGTTGCATCGTCCACCAGACAAAAATGGCCTGATCACTTAGAAAAGTAATCGCACACCTCAGTTCGGCAAGCCTCGCGATGTGGTATAACATCATTCATGTCTGTAGCACAACCGGTGCAGAAAAAGATACGTGTCAATGCTTAAAATACTGGGTAAGGAGTTTGTTCAAATCACTAATCCAAGTATGAGCAATAGCGCTAGTGATTCTTGCCTTAGCTAACACCATCAATTATATAGACTTCTGGGCCATCAATGACTAACAAGCCCTTGCTGTCAGTATCCCTGGCATATCACTAATAATTGCAATCTTTCTCCAAACTCACACTGGTCTACTGGAGACAAAAACATGCCCAAAGATGAAGTTTTCATTTCATTTGGAGCCTGAACTCTCAGGGTGTTTATTTCAGAGGACTGTGATTGAATTAGAGCAGCAACGGCAAATGTTTGATTGGCCCGGACACAACGGTAAATTACATTAGTCAGTTATTCTCCAGCCGAGAACAGCCATCAGCTCTCGATTAAAACACAGAGTTGATTTCATCTCCGATGTGATGAAATTTGTGGCAACACATTCATTCTGAGAATGAAGAACTCAACCTGTCAAGCAGTACAACAGATCTCAGTTCTGGATCCACACACACACACACTCATTTGCTGACTCTCAGAATCATACAAATATATAAATTATAAAGTACTGTGCATCAATATTAAATTATCCCAGGGCATTTTAGGATTTATTTCATATATCAAAGTTTCTGAAATGACAGCTTCGCTGCACCCATGCCCAAACAGAAACAGTGTACACAGAGATATAGGTTTATAAATACAACATATGAAGAAATTACATACAAAATCAAATTATTGAATTTTTATATTATGATTTGATTAACTGATAAATTAATCAATAAATATTTAACAATAGAAATTCCATTTATATATATATATATATATATATATATATATATATATATATATATATATATATATATGAAGAGTTCAGATGCAAAAGCCTCTAAGTGCCATTTGAAATCTTCTTCTAAAATGATCATTTTTATCAAGCTTATATATTCAAGTTCAGTAATTTCACTTGAATGACAATTAATAGGTAATCTTCATTGCAATTTAAGTGAAATTACTGAATTTAAATATACAAGCTTGATAAAAATTATCATTCTTGAAGAAAATTTCAAATGGCACTTAGAGGCTTTTGCATCTGAACTCTTCATATATATATATATAATGTGTTAATGCTTAAATTAAAATTAACAAATAATTGTGATTAATTACATTTATTGATTTATTTATCAAATTATTTATTTTTGGATTTATGTATCAAAATCAAATTATTGAATTTTTATATATTTTGATTTGATTAACTTATAAATTAATCAATAGAAACAATAGAAATTCCATATATATATGGAACATATATAATGTGTTAATGCATTTGATGCTTAAATTAAAATTTGTGATTTATTGGATTTATTGACCAGCATATCCAAAAATGATTATCCTTAAAGGGATACTCCACTTTTTTTGGAAATAGGCTCATTTTACCACTCCCCCAGAGTTAAACAGTTGAGTTTTACTGTTTTCGAATCCATTAAGCTGATTTTCTGATATTTAGTAGAATATTAGTAACCAGACCATTTCTGGTCTCATTGACTTCCATAGTAGGAAAAAATATATACTATGGAAGTCAATGAGACCAGAAACTGTCAGTTTACTGCTAAATATCAGAGAAATCGGCTGAATACGTTCGAAAAGGGTAAAACCCAACTGTTTAACTCTGGGGGAGTGGTAAAATGAGCCTATTTCCAAAAAAAAGTGGAGTATCCCTTTAAATATGATATACAGTACTTTTAAAAATGGTATACTTAAAAATATAATTAATAACAAATATAATTCACATTACATTTAATAAATAATAGATTTAATTTTTCATCTAAAATCTAATCTAATCTATTCTCTCTGTTCTCTCTAACCAGCTCACTGTTTCCTTTGCTTGGCTTATGGGAAGTAAACAGTGCGCCGTGATAAAAAAGCCCGAAAAAACTGAGGCGGTAGTAGTGAAAAATGATGCATGCTGGGGGATATGTGTTGGTAATAAAAATGACCATAAAGTGGATGAATGACACTGGAGAGTAACAGAGCTCACACGAAATAAAGGGAGTCTAGAAAGGCATGAAGTGGAGCATCATTTAGACAAGAGACCTCGACAGGCCAAAAACGGTCCGCAGGGGAAACCGGTAAAGAGACGACCTTGGGATGGGGGTTGAGCGTATAACAAAATACCAGAAGAATAGCCGTTTTTCAACTTGACTTCCAACATTTTGTCACCTTTTGTCAAGTTTCAGCATGAGAAGAATATGTGTGTAACACAAGATGCCAAAAGGTATTTGACATAATGAATCATCAGGGAACACGGAGTTGCTTTTGTAGCACCGAAGCGGCGTGTGTGAAACGGCTCTGAGGGACGCTTTGGCACTGGGAGCTGTCAGTTTCAAACAAAAGCGCCGTATGCTGACACTTTTTAAAAGTGTTTGTTCTTCTTCTTTGTATTGTTATTCTCTGTGGAAAAGGTCAACGTCCCCTTTTCAATTCATAATGACTTCATTTACATACAGCACAAGTCAGGGCATCAAGGAAACATGACAGAAGTGCACTTGTACACATAAAGCCCAATAAAAACACATTCAGGCACCGTTAACACTTCATGAAATGCCTTCTGTGACATTATCTAGCGCTTTTCATGTGGAAGTCAAGCGATGCATGGTATTTGTGTTGAGAGATGCGTTAAAGTCCTAATGCGAGTTGTGTGATTTGTCTCTACTGTTTGAAAGAGTGTACTTTCTCGAGGATTGGTTAGATTGAATGAATGTAGCACTTTTTTTTTTTTTTGTAAAATATTTTCTGTGGTATGCCTATAGTTCACCTCAAAACTAAAATGTCTGATATTTTAAAAAATATAACAGGAAATTGTGGTAAACACCATCGCTCTCCTTTTAAGCCATCCATCTCTTTACACTCGAAATGTTCATCTTCTGGCATTTTATACACAACAAGTGCATTTATGCCACTTACTGGACTAATTTTCATTCTTGGTTGAACTATTCCTTTTAAAGGTGAAGTGTGTATGTCTGCACCACTCACAACTAAAATACAAAAATGACTTCAAATAAATTTCAAGCTCACCTCCGTCTAGTGGTGCAGGTCTGCTGTCACTTTGTAGCCCATCCTGCAGTTAGCATCACACTGGTTCCCGTGACAAAAACCCAATAGGATTTTTCCATAGGCTTTTGGATTAACACACAAAAAAAGCACCATTATCAACAAACGTTTATGATACTTACATGCCAAGTATCGTTAACACAACTTTTAGGAATTGTGAAGCCTAAATGCAGTCGCCAGAGCTAAAGACAGGCTATGAACAAAACTACACCACGGTCCCACGACTTCAACTTCACCACGACTAAGTTTCCGAAAACTCCGAAACTCGGTTTTATTGAAAAAAATTAATAAATTTCCCAGAACAGTTGAGTTAGAATACTTTAAGAGCACAATTATAAGCATTACAAAGCTTAAAGTGTTAGTTCACCCAAAAATGAAAATTCTGTCAGTATTTACTCACCCTCATGTTGTTCCAAACCTCTGTGTGTTTTTTTGTTCTGCTGAACACAAATTAAGATATTTGGAAGAATGTTTTAATCAAACAGATCTCATTCCCCATTGACTACCATAGTATGTATTTTTTCTAGGGCTGTCAAAATAATTAATCGCGATTAATCGCATCCAAAATAAAAGTTTCTGTTTACATAATATATGTGGGGGCACTGTGTATAATTATTTTGTATATATAAAAAAAAACACACATGCATGTATATTTAAGAAAAAAATATTTATATATAAAATATTTATATTTATATGTAATATAAATTATATATAAATCTATATACAGAATATACATGAAAATATTTCTTAAATATATACAAGCATGTATGTGTATTTATATATATATATATATATATATATATATATATATATATATAATTATACACAGTGCACCCACATATATTATGTAAACACTAACTTTTATTTTGGATGCGATTAATCGTGATTAATCGTTTTGACAGCCCTCATTTTTTCCTACTATAGTCAACGGGGAATGTTTGATTAAAACATTCTTCCAAATATCTTCATTTGTGTTCAGCAGAACAAATAAACACATAGAGGTTTGGAACAACATGAGGATGAGTAAATACTGACAGAATTTTCATTTTTGGGTGAACTAACCCTTTAAAGGGATACTCCGTTATTTTCATATTAAACTATGTTATTCACTTAACTAAGACGAGTTGATTCATACCTCTGTCATCTCAGTGCGTGCACTCAATCGCTCTGGTGCGGGAGACACTTTGAAAGCTGTAACGATGGTGCGGTTGAAGCAAGGATAAGGCTGGATCCAAGTGCGGCACACGCTTTATTAACAGACTGGATACAAGACTTGAGACTCAGGAACTGAATAAAGGAACAGCCAACATCAACCATTCAACATTAAACAAGAACTCACAAGGCCGAAACACAGGGCTTAAATAATCAGGGACAAACGAGCAAGACAAGATAACAAGGGGGTGTGAGAAATAAGAAACACCTGGGATAAATAATAGACAGGGAACCACTGATAATGAAATGACAAGACACAAAACCCACATTATGACAATAGCACTTAACTATAGCCCAGTTCATTCAATATGGGCCAAGCAGAGAAGCGACCAAACACCTCCACGTTTTCCCTGTTTAAATACAGTTACACGATTAATGTAAGGAAAAGTCCTCTCCACTCTTGGAGTCACCAGGATTACTTTAATTATGTCTTTACAACCTTTCTGGGACTTGAAAGTGGTAGGCTGTCAAAAGAATAGAATAAGTTTGTGAAAGAAACTTATATTTAACCTGTTATTAACTGAAAATCTCATGTAAGCCAGGGTCCCCATTCACTTCATTGCATGTACAAGAACAGCACGAGCATTCTGCTATTAAAAACTCCTTTAGTTTTCTATGGAAGAGAAAGTGATAAGAGTTTCATGTATTTGTATCCTTTCATGGCAGGATTGTTTATTTTACCGGGGTAAAATATTTATTCTTGGATGCCGATTTTTACTTTTCTCTTTTCTCACTTTTTAATGTCACTCCATGAAAGAAAGAAAAAAAAAAGTTACATGAAAACAAAGCTATTCTCCTCATCTCCAACTTCAAACGAATGTTCCTCCAAAAGACATTCATAATATGCAGATAAACTGCTGCACAGGGCCAGGCTTGCTCTCTAAGTACAGGTGGAGGAAGCAGACAGCTGGAATGAGACGTGGTGGCGATCCCTGGAGTGCGCATGCACTGAAAAATACAAGAATGAAATCAAATCAAAGGATTATAAACATCCTCTATCGGATTCAGCGAAGTGGGAAGTGGGAATTTAGTCTAAATGCACATTTACATAGAGATCTTTCTTTTATTTCTTTTTATCGCTATTTAAGTGTTCCCCTTGCTGTGAACAGGCTGAGCTACTTATGCAGATCTCTGGATAGCTCTGAGCCATTCTAGGCACACTTAACACTGATCTAAGAACAGTTTTAGATAGTAACTGCTCTCACTGGGCTCTACCCAAGCCGAGCTGTGTGAAGCTGGTTGTTTTTAGTGAATCAAAAATGTAGTGTGACCAGTCTGATTTCTGAAAAATTGAAGCTTCCCTTTCATAAGCCTGCTGTCGGTAACTTAGTAAGCGGCACCTTGTGTTACCATCGCTTTAAAAAGCGTTTTTGTTCACTGTTCCTTAATGGTGGAATGCTCTTCCCAGCTCTAATCCGGACAGCCAAACCCCTGACAATATTCAAGAAATAGTTGTAAATTCATCTTTTTTTTGTCAGAAATTGAATACATCCTGCTTGAAAAAAGCAAAAATTCTTTGATCCCTCGCTGTATTAGCTTCTGAACAATGTCTTAAACATTGTACAACTAACACTTCTTGCGTTTAGCTTTTGCGTTTGGCACTTTAACATAAATTGCCTGTATTCCTCATTTGTATGTTGCTTTGGATAAAAGTGCCTGCTAAATGTAAATGTAATGAATCTTTTATTTAATTTTTTTGTGTGTGAATGAAAAACATACAGCACGACAAGTGTAGTCTGATTCCTGAACGAATGACTCTACTGAAGTGGTTCTTTTTAGTGAATCAAAAACATACAGCCTGACCAGTGTAGTCTGATTCCAGTACGAATGACTCTACTGAAGTGGCTCTTTTTAGTGAATAAAAAACATACACCGTGACCAGTATAGTCTGATTCTTGAACGAAATAACTCTACCTAAGTGACTCTTTTTAGTGAATCAAAAACATACAGCGTGACCAGTGTAGGCTGATCCCTGAACGAATGACTCTTCTGAAGTGGCTCTTTTTAATGAATCACAAACATACAGCACGACCAGTGCAGTCTGATTCCTGAAAGAATTACTGTTCTGAAGTGGGTCTTTTTAGTGAATCAAAAACATACACCGTGACCAGTATAGTCTGATTCATCTTGAATGAATGACTCTACCTAAGTGACTCTTTTTAGCTAAAAAGAGTCACTTAGGTAGAGTCATTCGTTCAAGAATCAGACTATAGTGAATCAAAAACATGATTACATAAATACATGATTTTGAACACTATAGTAAATCAAAAACATACAGCGTGACCAGTGTAGTCTGATTCCTGAACGAATGACTCTTCTGAGATGGCTCTTTTTAATGAATCACAAACATACAGCACGACCAGTGTAGTCTGATTCCTGAACGAATGACTCTAATGAAGTGGCTCTTTTTAGTGAATCAAAAACATACAGCGTGACCAGTGTAGTCTGATTCCTGAACGAATGACTCTACTGAAGTGGTTCTTTTTAATGAATCAAAAAACATACACCATGACCAGTGTAGTCTGATTCCTGTACGAATCTTCTGAAGTGGCTCTTTTTAGTGAATCACAAACATACAGCGTGACCAGTGTATTCTGATTCCTAAACGAATGACTCTACTGAAGTGGCTCTTTTTAGTGAATCACAAACATACAGTACGACCAGTGTAGTCAGACTGCTGAACGAATGACTCTTCTGAAATGGCTCTTTGTAGTGAATAAAAAACATACAGTTCAGTGAATTAATGACTTCGAGAAGTCGGTTCTATTTAGCAAATCAAAAACATGCTGCACACACAGCGCAGTTCAATTTTCCCTAATGAATAATTTAAATGAGTCGATTATTTTAACAAATAGTTCAAATAAGCGAATTACCTGTTAGAATCAGTCTGACAACACTGCCTTGTATAATTTACAGCAGTAGCATAGAGAGAATTTCTTTCATCAGCAAATAATATACCCAAACAAATGAAAATTCATTCAATTTGAATTGAGAGCTATATCTGTATCAATACGAAGTCCTATAGAGTATTTTTTTACAAGAAACATTTAATAATTACACTGTAAAAAATTACATGATCAATAAGTTATAACAACATGTCTTTACAATGCTTTAACTCATCAAAAAAGGTTAAGCAATTTCAACTGGTTTTTATTAGTCATGCAAGATTCTTACATACAATTTTTAGATCAGAAAATCAAATTAGTCAGGAAGTTTTACCCACGTGTGTTTTGAGGGAGCGATCGTGTAGCATCATACCACAAGAGCACATCCAGGCCAGCTTGATTTAATAAAGTCTGGAATTATACACGGCAATAAAACAGCTCTGTTGTGAATATTTATGAGACTGAAAGGGAAACTAACGCAGACAAAGACGACAACCGCTATTGTGCATGCAGTGATGGAACAGAACAGAGAAAATGAGAGAGAAAAAAGAAAGAATAGAAGAAGGAGATGGCATAAATCTCATTCTGGCATACAGTGCTGAAGCACCATAATTGCCTCTTTACTAGATTAGCGCTCCACAGTGGTGAGATTAGCCCAGATCAATAGAGCGTGATATATGTGAGATTGAGACCAAATCTGCCATGAATGGAGAGCCACGGGGCGTTCAATTACCGGGATGTTTGTATGGGCGCAATACAACACCTCCCAGAATTATACTGACAAAGACCTAAATGAGCAGTTAAATAGAAACCTACATTAGAGAAGCACATATATGTATATAAGTAGGTTATATGTATATGAGTAACTGTTGCTTCAAAAGAGTTTAAAAAAAAAAATTTAGCCACGAGGTGAAAAAAATTAGCCACGAGCTGGCTAATTCGTAAAGACCTCATACGACTTACGATTTTTGCTAAATCGTACATATTTTATGAGTTGGCCAATTCGTATGAATTTGTATGAATGACCTACCCGCCCCTAAACCTACCCATCACGCGGGTTTAGACAAATCGTACGAATTCATATGAGTGAGGTCGTACGAATTACCCACTGAGTGATTAAAAAGTGAGTAATTCGTACGACCTCACTCATACGAATTAGTATGATTTTTGCTAAATCGTACATATTTTACGAGTTGGCCAATTCGTATGAATTTGTACGAATGACCTACCCCTGACGCCGCCCCTAAACCTACCCATCACGTGGGTTTAGACAAATCGTACGAATTCGTACGAGTGAGGTCCTACAAATTAGCCGCTTTTTAATCACTCGTACGAATTAGTACGATTTTTGCTAAATCGTACATATTTTACAAGTTGGCCAATTCGTATGAATTCGTATGAATGACCTACCCCTGACCCCGCCCCTAAACCTACCCATCACGTGGGTTTAGACAAATCGTACGAATTCGTATGAGTGAGGTCGTACGAATTAGTACGTTTTTTTCTAAATCGTACATATTTTCAGAGTTGGCCAATTCGTATGAATTCATACGAAAGACCTACCCCTGACCCCGCTCCTAAACCTACCCATCACTTGGGTTTAGATGAATCGTACGAATAATCACTCGTACGAATTGGTCATGAGATAGCGTCGTGCACACACAAAGAAAAAGTTTGTGTCTGAGTGTGAAGTATCAAACTTTTTTTTTACTTTTTCAATTGTGAATATTACATTTAGTTTTATTGAGTTTGTACCATAGGATATATGACAAACTAAAAATATATTATCTGGTATTTTTGTTTTGGTGTACATGGCTCCACTCCGTGATGTCATTTCCTGTTTCATTATTTTCGTTCCTAGAGCTCATATCCAAGGGGGTAATCCAGTGACCGGAAGTTGAAGCCTCGCGGGAGCTGCCATCTTGTAGCAGAACTTCACTTGCGTTAGCATTCCCATTGACTCCCATTCATTTTGGCGTCACTTTGACAGCGAATAACTTTACATTTGAGGCGTTTGAAGACCCTATTTGTCCATTATTTATTTCTAAAGAAACACAACAAAGTATAAAAAGCTCCATTACCTTGTAGCATGTTAAGGCCCAGTGGAAGCAGTTTTTTGTAAAGTAGGCTGACGATTGCGTCATAACAAAGCGACTCTCCGTCGCACAGTAGAGAGATTACAGTATAGACAGGAGAAGAAGCTTGCGCGCAATCGTGGAAACGTGGAGGCAAAATGACAAAATGATTAATCAGAGTACCTAGTAAAAGTTTCTCCTGCTCCTAGCTCATACTCCAACTCACACTCTCTGCCTCTGCAAGTTTCGGAAGGGAATGATTCAGATTTCTCATGCCACAGCCACTAGAAGACAGACGGGTTTATCACGTCACATCTACGTCGTTAAGCTCTGTTTGAGTCGGTTTGAGTCTGCGCGTCAGGAATGGAAGTGCTAAAAAAAAAATCACCAAAAAAGGCTTCACTTGTCTCAATGGAGTTCCAATGAGATGGGCTCTGTCCACTACACTGATTTTGACATTGAGGACAATTATTGTTTTTTTTTTTTTTTTAAGAATTTCATCTTTAAAAAAAATGATCGCATTATAGTTATAGTACCTTAACATATTTTACTTTGCCATAAAAAATAACTAAAATAAACGAATTGATGAATCAGTGCCACATCATTGACACCATTTATATTAATTATCTATCGTGTTCTCTGTTTCTTAATGTGTCTTTAACTTCTCCTCCCTTCTCCCTCTTACTCCTCCATCCCGGACCTACAGGTAAATGGGTCTCAGCGTGCAGCCCTGTGTACATTACCATCCGCTGTGCCCTGTGATGGATGAGTGTTGTTCCTCAATTTGTCTACATTGTTTTAGTTTCTAACCACCAGCCTTGTAAAATCCCAAGACCATCCCTCCCCCTCTCCACCCCCCAAAGGGGAACAAGAAGGAAGTCATCATTAAATGAGAGATGACTTCTAAAAATCAGCTGCCAACAAATGATTTTTAATTAGCTTTTAAGGTGCAGTGTTTAGAAAAGTTATGGCATTTGTGTGAACCGAGCAGTGATAATCTTTATCTCCTCCTGGCAGCTGCTGGCTCTAATGGCAGACACCATGGACACCCTTGAAGGCAAGCGGTCTGATCAGGAACGTGTGTGGAATGCAATGCAAAAGGTAAATAGACGGCGAAAGGGAAAAGAACAATGAAGGCATGTGTAGATGGGGCACAAATGCCACTCAGTGTCTGCGCATACACACTCTGTTCCATACACACACTTTTCAGAATTCAAAAAAGACATTTAATATACCAAATCTGAAGGGTGAAATTCATTTTCCGAGGTGGTCTTCAGGGCCTGCGGAGACTTCTTGGCAGGACTGTCATCTCTATTATGGTTAACAAAGTCGTGTGAACTTCAAAATGCCACTTTTGATGTGGCCAGTTCTTTGATTCTCGTCTATAAATGAATTTCCCCTGTTAATTAGCCTGGCTCGGGATATTCAAATTGCTACTGAGAGTAGGAAATCAAGCCAAAACCCTGGCAAGAGCAGAGTTAAGCTCTTGATTCATATTTCACAGAACGCACTGAGCCTTTTGAAATGTTGTTCTGAAGCACCATGGAAACTATTGACAGTGTATGCTAGCCTGTTTACCTTCTTCAGCCTGAATGAATTGAAACTACCTCCCACTCTTGTGGAAGCCTGACCGGAATAGAGACTTTTAAAGGGAAGTTTGGGTACACGTTGAAGGCTACAGTTTATAGAAGATTCCTCTCAAGGATTCATGTTTGGACAGAAATCTGTAGTTACTGAGTGAAATTCGAATACTTAAAGCTGTGGAGGTGCTCAGGGAATGCTGGAGATCAGGTTCCCAGGGAAAGTTGCAAAAATGTCAGAATATGCGAGTAGAATATGATGTCATGCATAAGGCTTCTGTTTGTAATACATAATTCTCTGAATCAGATTGTTGCTGCGTCGGCAGGTATCGGATCGATTGTAATGATTGGACAAAGATACAGTATATGTGCATTTTTTTAAAATATTTAGACCACTACTCTTATTGATTGCTATCAGGATGTGAAAAGAGTTTCAACCAGTATAACGAAATCAAAATGTAAGTTTTTTAGATTTAGTATGAATAGTTTAGCCTTAAGGCTATGAATAAGCTGGTGTTCTCCAAAATAATGACAAAATTCGCATTTAGGAGATTCAAAACTTTCAAAACTTTGAACTTAGCATTCAAAACTTAGTATTTCGCTTCCGTTAAAATGGATCATGGATTTTTATGACATCATAGCGGACTTCAGCTTCTCATCACATCTTCTGTCCAATCAAATGCTCTCTAGAATCCAAAGTGTCCCACGACTCCCGCACCCCGTAATGCTATAAATACCACCTGACCAAAGCGACCGTTGACACCTCACTGAGCAATATGGGTTGGAGATGTGTGTTCGGTTGCTCAAAAGGTCGAGCTTTATTCCGTTTTCTAACTGTACGTTGGTTAAGAACGAAATAGCTCAGATTCGCTTAAGGTGCTGCCAAGTTCGACTTGCAGTATTGTGAGGTAAACTAAATGCTATTGGCTATTTGAAAAAAATAATAATAAAATGTTTCAAAAACCTAGACTTTGAAAACTGCTTTCAAAAGTTTGCCTGAACTTTTGAAATGTAACTGACGCGTCATCTAACTGACGCTAAAGGTAAAACATCAGTTGGATGACGCCCTATGATCGTCATCTAACTGACGTTAAAGGGTACCCTAAGGGCCCGTTCACATATCGCGTCTTTTGCGCGCTCATGTTCATTAGGCGCGCGGTATGCGTGCTCATAATGGAAGCGACGCGGTCGCGGTGCGACGCGCTCGTTTTTTCCAGGCGCGTCCGCGCCGCATCGAGATAAAAACATCTCAACTTTTCAGAATGCCGCAAGCGCACCGTAGGTCACATAGGTAGGTACAGAGAGTGCGGCTGATGGTTGCTTAGCAACGACAGACGCCACCGGAGCGCAACCGCCCTAGCGCTTCTTTGAAAAAGGGATAAAAACGCACACGCCTAGCGTTATCTACGCGTTTTTAGACGCGATATGTGAATCGGGCCTAAAATGTCAGTTAGATGACGATCCTAGGGCGTCATCCAACTGACGTTTTACCTTTAGCGTCAGTTAGATGATGCGTGTACAGGGGTTAAAGTGGGCCGGAACGGTCCGGAACTGCGTTCTAGCACTTCAGATAAATTAATAAATAAATAGATTAATTAATTTCAACGAATCTTGCTTCTCCCGATATGGACCAACTTCCCTTCCTTCCCACTGAACGCGAGCGATAAACACATAAAGTAAAAACTATATAAAGCATAAACTGTATAAAGTATAAACGCATAAAGTACAAACTATATAAAGTATAAACGCCGCGTCCGTTTGGAGAGGTGCGCGCGGAGCCTCGCGCTCGTGCGGACGCGTCGAGTATATAAACAAGGCTTCACAAATGCTTGAAATGCACTCGCGGTGGTTCAGCGTGGTAAAGTTAGTTTTAGGTCCGAAATATTTCGCCTGACATTTGATTTCCCTATATAGCCACTGTTCTAGGGTCTTACAAAGAGATCAATAGCAGGATTAGTTTTAACAAACCATTGTATATCGACATTAATATTCGTTCATTAATATTCAAAAAATCACCTGCGTGCATTTAATGCTGCATTTAATGCTTTATACCTGAATGCTTTGACGCGTTTGCACAGCGCATGATGAGGGAACGTAGCCTATAATTTGTATTATTTAAAATATACTTTTTAAATTCCAAAGCTCGTAGAAGGTGGGAATACTGGCCTGGTGGCCTTGAGTAAATTAACTTGTTTAAGATAATGATTCATAAAACATATAATTATCAGTTAAGCCTATTTACTTCACTGACAGATGAAAATGAAAGACTATCAGTCAAAGTTCAGGGGGTTTAGGAGTTTAGGAATGGAAGAAATATGCCCTCCTAATATATATTTTTTGGCCTTCAAAAGTCTTAAATTGCACATAATTTGGTCTGAGAAATCAAAATTTTCTCAGGGGAGGCCCTGAACCCTAATTTTTGTCCCAGTGTTAAGCAATTTTAACATAGTATTGTCATTAAATCAGTGTAGATGGGCCAAAATAAAACCATTAAAATATCAATTAAATAAGTGACAGGCTACTTGGTGCCACAGCGACACCCAAAAAGTATTGCTATACCACGATACTCAATATGTTGTCCCACGGTGAGTCATTTTTCTCTGTTGCACAAAATTTGAGGGTTCCCCCACCTGACAAATCCCACTTTAACCACTGCGTGTGTAGGTTTAGGTCTGGGGTAGGGTTAGGGTTAGATACTGTAGCATCATCTAACTAACGTTAAAGGGTGCCAAAAACGTCGGATGTTGACGTATGGTCAAAAGCGTCAGTTATATGACATCTTGGGATGTGAACGGGCTGCCCAAAACGCTGTTGTCGTGTAAACGAACGGCCAAAACGCATACAAAGTTTTACGTTTTTAGTTGAAAAATGGTGTCGCGTAAACAGCCTCTCAGTTAACAGTTCTTTCAAAGGTTATTATTATGTTGGGGTTTCATCTTGGAACAGTGGAGGATATTGTTTTCAGGCTAGTGGGGTTATGGGTTTGGACTCCAGGGCTCCGTTCAGTCGGGGATTGTTGGGTCTAGAAAGGGAATGGGTTGTCTGGGCCGTAGCGGTGATGAATTACGCTGAGGAAGGAATGATGACACTCACACAGTCAAAGACAGTGCATCAGCGGGTCACTCGCTCTCAGCCACAGCAGCGCCTGTCGCCCTGGGGTTACTGATGGACCCTTATTAATCACTCCATCAGCTGCCCGCACCTCAGAGTCGCTCTGATTACATCACACACCGCAGCTAAAACACACTCTTCTTTAAAGCTCACACTCTCTCCGGTGGACGTGACCTTTCACTCCAGATCTGTCTCATACATCATCCAGCCAGCATTAGGGACAAAGGGAGTGAGGGAGGAAGAGAGGGCAACGAGCAGAGATGAGGCCTTAAATACTAAATCCAGGGGCAGGGGGAAAGACGTTTCTGGCACAACCATGGAGTTCATCACAGTGTAATTGCTCAAGGGCACAACCTCTGGAGGGACAGATGGGTTGGAAGGAGGTTGCAATTGTGTGTTTTCTTTCTAAAAGCAACAATCCATATTTGCACACACTTAAAGCAATCCCACCAATATTCACGGCTCAAATCATCACTGCAACAGAAGCTAGACTGTGACTGTGGTATGAAGCAGGGCGCGATTGCTAATGAGAGACCGATAATGGCGCCACACGCGAAATGAGGACATTTCATTCTACTGAACCACCCACAAGTGATGAACAACTTCTCACAAAGGGTCAGTTCATTAGACGAATGAAACTTGTGAGGTAACGCAGTGCTGTTTCACTTATACTAAACTGTATTTGAGTCTGTTGAACGTTAGAATGTTGTTCTATGTGTTAGTTTGTTGGCTGTAGGAGACTAGCAGTAAGTTACGGTAGATCAACATAAGAATAACATACTGATCATTTTCTAACTTTTCGTCATGTTGAGATATATATTGATTAGTTTTATGTACATTTGCACCCCTGTCTAATAAATCACATGCAATAGCAGTGTCTCTGTCAAGTCGAAGTTTGTCACAGATTCAAAGCTCTCTGCAACTAACGGTTAGTTGACTATTAGGGGGCAGCCCTAGCCTATACTATGGTCTGTCAGAATACGCAATTCTGAATGGCTGGAAGGTCAACCCGCATAATGCACATGTAGTTCCAGTCAGTTACGATCATCGTTCTACTTGTCAGTGTTGACAAGTAACCAACTGCCTTGCCTAGGTGGGCATTACCTATTTTTTAACGCACTTTGTTAAGTCCAGTGGTTACTTTGCCTCCATGCCATGTAGAGGTAAAATCATGTAATGCACACCTAGCCATGGATTATCAAGCTTTAAAAACTGAAAAATATTAATAAATACAATAGTAATACATACATAATTTACTAAAACAGCTCCAAGTACTAAAATTTCCTGTTTGATTCTCAGACATAAGTTAAAGCCTACAGTAAATACAAAGCGTCTTCAAAAGAAAATTAATATTGAATACATTATAAATATTTATCACGTTTTTCTTGTGCTTTATAGAACAGATCAGAATCCCAGACAGGAATCAGTGATTAGAGGCATGTGAGAGAGACAGGTCTGTGGGCGCTGCATTTTCTGTTATGTGTGGCATGTGGTCCTATCCTTCATTCTCCCAATTTTGAAGTACTTAATCTTAAACTAAACATTGTGGACCATGTTTTTGAGATGAATTGACTGGATAAATCTCCACCAAGAGGTTTCTAGGGAAACCAAGCCAAAAGATTAACAGTTGGTTAACATGCCAACCCAGCGCTCAACAAGAATCCGAGCCCAAGGGGAACTTCTGTTATCAAATACTGAATACAGACTCATATCTCAGAATATATACATATAGTCTTGGACATGGATTCCTTTTGTTAATCTCCTGATGTGATCAGTCTGCCCTTAGTAGATAAAAAAATACCATCATAGCACAAATATACCATACAGTGGCCTTACATAAATGAGAATAACTAATTTCCCAATGCCAAATTTTCTGAAAAAGTAACTTAAAAAAACTGCTGTGAAAAAAAAAATTAACTGCTCTGCATGAAGGCATAAAAAGCCTTAATAAACAAGGCAGACATCATATTTCTTATTCAGCTCAAGTGCTTCAGCCCTTCATTTCCTTCAAATTATTGAGTAGTTAATTTATGAAGTTCCGCGGCACGTCCTTCTCAGAAATACACCAGTAGCAGGTTTCATTTCCAACCCCAATTAGTTCTACATGAATCAAAGGGGCATTAAGCGACACATTCTGATGAGCGCTGGAGTTCACATATTGAGGCCATAAATGTATTGATTTGGCAGTTTGTTTTTGGAGCGTCATTAGATGCTGTTTTATTTTTCCAACACTCTATAGTATAAGTGCACATGGGCGTCTTCACATTTATGAGCATAAGCTTGTATGCTCTCAGCTCGTTTCATTCTCTGGCAGCTGCCATCCCATTTATTTCTGACTCCTCCCGCGGGAGGGAGAACAGATATGAGTAATAGTCCCTACATTAAGTCTGCGCGTTGGTGCTTGTCGTTTCACTTCGAGAGCAGAGAACAATCTGACTTCTGAAAAGACCTTGCGGAAGTGTGACCTTTGACTTCCAGAGATGAAAAACCTCAGGCCGCCTGATCTACACAATGTTCACATAAATTTTTTGCATGTTTAGAGATGAACTGAACACAAATATGGCTCTATGCACAAAATAGATGTATTTAAGGCACACTATGTAATTTTCACCACCAGAGGTCTTTTATTCAAAACAAAGGCGTAGCTTGATGACGTCTTGATTTTTCTGAAAAATCAAGAGGTTGTCCTCACCTCTACAGCCGGTGGGGAATACTGCGGGACTCGTGCAAAAATCATATTCATGGATGACCAGTATCTTTATGAAAAAGTTCCGAAAGCCGCTGGAGTGGAATGAGGCGGCTGGAGCGATTGCTAATTACGAGCACAACACACAGTTGGAGAGCAATGGAGCTTTTATTATGTCGCTCGCCGGCTACTTTATGAGACACTTGTTGCACACTGCAGTGAGCTAGATCGATATAATGTGTGGTAAATATGGTACTCGCGGTAAATCAAGAAAACAAGGCAAAACAAAAAAGACTAACTGTGTTGAGCTGTATAACAATGATTAACTTTCTGTTGATGAATTTATCCAAAAAGGTCCTCAACTGTCTAATAAAACTCATAATATATTAAAGCATCTTTGGTGTTTCCATGGTTTCTACAAATTTATACCGTAAATCGAGAGTATGAGGTCATTGATAGGCGACACCGGTCCGTGTCCTGATTAAAACTGCTTACTTCTCTGGATTTAAGCATGTAAAAGTATACTGTATGGTCACAGTTTTAAAATCTTTACAAATGCTTTGTCATTATAAATACAGTGTATATATGTATATATTAGGGCTGTCAGTTAAACGCGCTATTAGCGGCGTTAAAATAAACCCATTTTAACGGCATATTTTTTTTATCACAAGATTAACAGCCTTTTTGGCCTGGCAAATTTTGTTTTGCAAACTTTTGCAACTAGACGCTGCATGCAGGCCGCTGCACTATGAAACCTGCACTATGAAAGGATTTGTTGCTTCGTCGACCAAATCGCAAGTTGATCTAGCTAGACCAGAAACAAAACAACAGGTACGCCGCACACACTTGTTCAGGCTTGCGAGCCAGCCAAATAGTAGGTTAAAGTTACATTTTGAGGATGACGAGCGCGAGATGCCAAAATGGATGCCAATAAGCTTACAGTATTTCACGCAGCTGCCATTTTGAAATGGCTCCGGTGGGAAGAAAACCAGTGTCACCTTTAATCATAGGAGAGTCGCGAATACGATGGTGTATTGTTGTATTTAATCTAGAAATGAGTTATTCTAAAAATGTACATACATTTCTTTCATACTTTAGACTATATACAGTTAAATTAATTTATACATAAAATTATTTGTTATTTTTTAAATCAGGAAGTAAAAATAAGCAGGAACGAACTACAAATCCTATATTGCATATTAACATCCAATAGTGTAAATTGCGGCAGCAGCTTCAGGTTAGTCCAAAGCATCGTTGTCTATCTGTACTTAGAAAGTTTCAATGGTTCCATTGACAAGACCAAAGAGATCTGTGTGTTTTGTCATTTTGAACCGAGCTATCATCATCGCGATCGCCGCACGTACAGTCTGAAATACCACTTGACAATGGCCAAGCACACACACAGCGAATTCTCCGCCCCCCGCATCAGTATTTCTTTCACCCTTTTATTGATGGACAGTGTTACATTGGGAGATCATTTGCTCCAAGTGAGAATGTTAGTGTGAAATTGAATACTTTATATGCCAATGTTGTTTTTAATAAAATAAATAAATAAATAAAAATAATTGCACAAAGCTAGCCGATCCAGTTTCCCATGTTGATAAGAGCATTAAAATGAGAAAAAATAATAATAATGGGACAAAAAGAAATCAAGAGACATTTAGAATAAAAGTGTGCAATTAATTGCGATTAATCTATGGTGAACTATGACATTAATGCGATTAAATGTTTTAATCTTTTAACAGCAATAATATATATATATATATGTATATACACATTTTACTATTAGATGATAGATTAGAAAGTTATTGTAGTAAAGCAGTTGTCTGATTTAATTTGATTAAAACAGTGAGGGACTTTCACTCAACCTATTTGAAGCTCCATCCAAAATCTAGTGCAGACAGTTTAATGCACAGAGGTGGCAAAAAGAAAGAAAGAAAGAAAGAAAATCACCTACTACAATTGCTGCAAATAATGTATAACGTTCAAAAGCTGATTGCTGATTCTTGCGTACACAGCCACAGGAAGAAAAAAAAAAAAAAAAAAAAACATGCAGTGATTTTCTTAGCCATAACTACAGCAATAAAAAAATAGTTGCATTTATTTTTCTATTCACATACTCAAACAGCGACCAAACAATTTTTGCTTTGGCCACTCAGGGACTGAGTTTTGTACCCCCAAACTTCATCTAGTGAATAAGTGTCTATCTATGTAAACGGTTAAAAGGCCGGTAAAGGCCAGCAGGACAGACAGTCTGACTGCATAATGAGCTTTACTGTATTCTGAAGCAGAGGATGGGCTCTTTGATCAGGGCTCTGTTTCCTCTTTGCCAAAAAGGCCCTTTGTTTTGGGGACTGAATGATGGGCGCTGACAGGTTTGATGGGCATTTTGACAGCTCTCGTATCGCCGCTGAATGTCTAAGTGGTAGCAGGAGCAAAAAGGCAAGACCTGCACACACACAAAAACCAACAGATATGCACAGTAATGGAGAGCTAATTGTTGCCGCAGAGCCAAATCTGTCCGTTCATGAGTGGATAGGCGGCCACGCTGACCGAGAACGAGAAGAGAAGAGAAAATGGAAGACTGTTTCAGTAAAAAAGTGAGCAAAAGGGGAGAGAAAATACTTTTGAACGTTGAATGACTGTTCATCCCTCTACTATGGAGCTTTCAGGCCGGTTCCCAGAGGAGAAAAAAGCAAAAACCTTCCAAACAAACACTCTTGGACTGAATTCATAAGCAACAAGACTCACCACCTACATATAACTGCATGTTTCTGAACCTCTGAGCCTTTGACGCGGCCTCCCTCTCCCTCAACCTTGCTTTTCCTTTCCATATCCTAACTCAAATCCCGCATTTACTTTCATATTTCACTCCCCCTCTTTCCCCGTTCTCCGATAAAGCAGACATAATAAATTCCCACGCCAAGCCATCTACTCAAAAATGAGAGGTCGAAAGGGGAGCCACTTCCCTTTGTTTTTGAGGAGGTAATTAAGTCTCGAAGGGGGCCGGGGGTTACTTTGCAAGGTTTTAAAAATGTGCTTTTGTGTTGTTCTGCAGCCTTCTCAAATTTAAAGCTTGTGATAAAAATGATGTCATGTCCCTGTCCTATGATAGTATGTTAGTGTTTGTCTTAAAGCAACAGTTCACCAAAAAATACTCCCTGGTGTAAATCTAAACCAGGGGTGTTCAAAGTCAGTCCTGGAGAGTTTAGCTCCAATTTGCCTCATCAGGAAGTTTCTAGTATGCCTTGAAAGAGCTTGATTGGCTCAGATGTGTTTAATTGGGGTTGGAGCTAAACTTTGCAGGACAGTAACCCTCAAGGAGCATGAGAGAGACACCCCCCCCCCCTTTAGGTCTGGGGTAGTGATAGGGCTAGACCACTAGGAGGCGCCTTCTGGCTCATATATATCTGTGTATCATATTGACGCTAAAGGGTGCCATGTGCGTCGGATGTAGACGCGATTTCAAAAGCGAAATAAAGATGAGAAATTAAATTAACATGATTCTTATAATGATTCTCATTACCCGGTGAACACAATTGTCACATAACCAAAATGTAAGTCATGCTATTTAAAGGTGCAGTGTGTAGATTTTAGCGGCATCTAGCGATTCGGTTGCGAGTTACACATATGTCACACATATATATATATATATATATATATATATATATATATATATATATATATATATATATATATATATAAAATGTTATTAAATCAAATATATATATATATATATATATTTGATTTAATAACATTTTACAATGTTGAAATATGTCATAAAATTTATTAAATTTAATTAATATTTTTAAACATTGTTTATGTAACACAGTTGTCAATAGAACACACAAGGGTTCTATTTCTCTGAGTATAGCTACAAAACTAGGTTCTCTAGGAGGATAGAAATAACTTTAGGCCAAATAGTTTAAATCGGCTAACAGCCAGCACATTTATTGTACATGAAACAACTCAACAAATGTTTCAATTGCAAAATATGTATTGAGGTCTCTGAAATGGAGGAAGAAAAACCCCCAACAATATTTAGTTCAGATTGTGCACAAAAGATCCAAGAAAAAAGACAAAAATATGAAAATAAAGAAAACGTCCTAAGTCCTCCTGGTTCCTTTGAAAGTTGATGTGCGTGTTTGTAAAGTTAATCGTTTATGTAAGACCTTATTTCTTCTACCCGGGTATAGTGTATATTTATCAAGCAACAGTTTAGCTGTAATTCAAATGAATCCCACATTGCAAACAGATGAAAACTGGTCCGGGTTGAACATCAGAAGAGCGCAGTAGGCCCTTTAGCAAATCTTGGTCTGGCTAGCCATAGTTCACAATTGATCTTTTCACAGAATGGGATCGGCAGCAAAAAAAAAAAAAAAAAAAAAATGAGAGTTCACAGAAGTTTCTTAACATCAAAGGGAATTCCATTTTGAGCCAACTTCATAAATCTTATGAAAAGTTTAAACTCTTTTCTTTTAGAAAATCACACATTTTTTGCACATTTCACGTAGTGCGTATCGCTATATCAGTCTTCTCGCTATCTTTTCTTCTCAGACCACAAGTTTATATAGCGGCTCCTACAGGGAAACTACGGTACTGCATATATTTAGCAATGATGTTATGCAATGAACAATGACAAAGTGTTAAACTCTGGGGGGTTACATTTACATTATAGCAATGAGAAAGGACTCAGTTTATATAATAATATTTAGATTTTAGGCAGAAACATTGAATGTGCTGAAAGGAAAGAAAACAGAAATTCCCTGGACTGGCAAGCTTCAAAAGCGACCAAAAACCATCAAAAAAGTGTTAAAAGATCCATCACTGCTCTCAAATCTATAATTCGTGCATTTACATATTCAAACTTTGCATGTAAGACTCAAGTTTGACGTCAATGACAACCGACACTTTTGGTTTTTGCTTCTTCTAATCAAACCACATTTAAATACGCAAAATGCAAATGAGATTTGAGAGCTATAAAAAAAACAACTTGATAACATTTTTAGAAGCTATATTGTATGGTTTCAAAGGATGGCACATGATGTGAAAACATTTGGTGTAGAAACATTTTGCTTGGAAATTGCCAGTTACTCAAAAGTTTTTCCGAAGAAACAGCAAGTAACATTAAATGAGTAGTTCACTTTTAAACAAAAACTTTTGCTGATAATTTACTCACCCCCATGTCATCCAAGATGTGCATGTCTTTCTTTCTTCAGTCGAAAAGAAATTAAGGTTTTTGATGAAAACATTACAGGATTTTTCTCCATATAATGCACTTTACTGGTAACCAAACGATTCAAGATCCAAAACTGCAAACTGTTCAAAGGGCTTTAAACGATTCCAGACAATGAATAAAGGTCTTTTCAAGCGAAAAGGTCTTTTCAAAAAAAAAATAACAAAGTTTAAGTTTTATAAGCTCGAATGGTTACCTTGCTCTGTTCTGTGATGCGCGTTCGTGACTCTCCTGCTCAAACTCGTTTATCAAAATGAACGAATCTTTTTTCATGTAATTTGGTTTATTCAACGAACGAAATTAACAAATTGACTCGGAAAAAGATTCGTTCATTTTGCGTCACAGAACAGAGTACAGCAACCACTTGAGCTTATAAAACTTAAACTTGTTTTTTTAAAATGAGCGATCGTTTCACTTGATAAGACCCTTACTCATTGTCTGGAATCGTTTAAAGCCCTTTGAACAGTTTGCAGTTTTGGATCTTGAATCGTTTGGTTACCAGTAAAGTGCATTATATGGAGAAAAATCCTGTAATGTTTTCATCAAAAACCTTAATTTCTTTTCGACTGAAGAAAGAAAGACATGCACATCTTGGATGACATGGGGGTGAGTAAATTATCAGCAAAAGTTTTTGTTTAAAAGTGAACGACTCCTTTAATGTTACTTGCTGTTTCTTCGTAAAAACTTCTGAGTAACTGGCAATTTCCAAGCAAAAAATGTTTCTACACCAAATGTTTTCAGTGGTACATCATGTGCCATCCTTTGAAACCATACAATATAGCTTCTAAAAATGTTATCAAGTTGTTTTTCTATTTGCCATAGCTCTCAAATCCCATTTGCATTTTGCGTATTTAAATGTGGTTTGATTTTGAGAAGCAAAAACCAAAAGCGTCGGTCATCATTGACGTCAAACTTGAGTCTTGACATGCAAAGTTTGAATATGTAAATGCACGAATTATAGATTTGAGAGCAGTGATGGATCTTTTAACACTTTTATGATGGTTTTTGGTCCCTTTTGAAGCTTGCCAGTCCAGGGAATTTCTGTTTTCTTTCCTTTCAGCACATTCAATGTTTCAGCCTAAAATCTAAATATTATTATATAAACTGAGTCCTTTCTCATTGCTATAATGTAAATGTAACCCCCCAGAGTTTAACACTTTGTCGTGGTTCATTGCATAACATCATTGTTAAATATATGCAGTACCGTAGTTTCCCTGTAGGAGCCGCTATATAAACTTGTGGTCTGAGAAGAAAAGATAGCGAGAAGACTGATATAGCGATACGCACGAGGTGAAATGTGCAAAAAATGTGTCTTTTAAATGAGCGGTCGTTTCGCTAGATAAGACCCTTATTCGTCATCTGGAATCGTTTAAAGCCCTTTGAACAGTTTGCACTGAAACTGTCTTTTGGACCTTGAACCGTTTGGTTACCAGTAAAGTCCATTATTTGGAGAAAATCCACAAATCCACTTAATTTCTTTTCGACTGAAGAAAGAAAGACCTGGACATCTTGGATGACATGGGGGTGAGTAAATTATCAGCATTTTTTTTTTTTAAAGTGAACTCCTCCTTAAAATGAAACGTGAGATTTTAAAGTAGAAACACTAAAATATTTACTTTTTTTGGAGGGGTGAGGAGTGGCCACTATGCTTTCAAAAAGAGCAGCTATATTCTTTAAAATGCCTCTCAGTGCTCCATAAGCATAAAGATTTGGAACAACATGAGGGTGAGCAAATCCTCATGTGATGTGTGGAAACTGAACTTTCTTTTACAGGTGGAGGCAGTGAAGGATAGGCTTTACCAGTTAGAGGAGACCTATCTGAAGAGGAAGGCACTGAGAGCCACCAGACGGCAAAAATCTAAAGAGAAGAACGCCCTAAAAAAGACGTCCCGCCACACCACCCCCAGGGCGAACCAAATGCAGTGGCCCGACTCTCAGCCCAGTCATCCAATAAGTGAGAACCTTCCGCCACTCCACAAACACTTATCTTCTGCCAGGAAGTGGGACACTCCACCAGGCCATTACTCCACCCTGACGGAAATAAATGAGCTTTGCGGTCGAACCATCATTCAGATCCGTCTTTTCTCAAACCATCCCACATTCATTTTACGACTCTAGAAAACCCCTTCCCCACACCTCCCCCTTCCTGGTTATCTACATTGGGTTGACATGAATAAAATAGCATCTTTTTTTCAAGCATATGTAGCACTGAAAGGGGTCTGTTTCACTTATGTAACTATTCATATAGAATATGGATGAATCTCATGAACACATTCAATAGGAAAAGGTAAGAAATCACTGTACATTTTGTCAAAAGAAAATAAAGCCTGTTTTTAGTTCCATTCATATATTTTTCTTTGACAATTAAGCTCATTTTCCACTTAAATTGTCATTACGATAATGCGTTTAACATTTTACTTTTGATTTTTTTAAAAATCATTTTAGTTCCCTCGATTCTGATCACTGTAAGAATATGTTGTCTAAAAATGCCCCTCTTGTTTTAACATTTAAATAACTGATCTCAAAATATAAAGGTATAGTTTTTTTTATAAAGTTATAATGACATTTTTTTGGAATTAAAATGAGAAAAAAATTATGGGACAAAGAGAAATCAAGAGACATTTAGAATAGATAAAAATGTGCGATTAATTGCGATTATTCGCTAGTTAACTATGACATTAATGCGATTAATCGTGATTAAAAAATTTAATCGTTTGACTGCACAAATTGTAGTGTACATTTTTATGTGTTTATACGCTGCATACAAATTGCCCGGGATCTTTATCAATTTTTTTTTTATTATCAAATAATTAGTCACAAAAAGAAACAGCATTGAATATGATAATACTCTCTTTAAAGTATTTTTATTTATATTTTTTAAATAAGCATTAAAGGGAGTACAACAAATATTATCATGATGTTTAAACACTTTACAGTATTTACAAATAATATATTAAATGTAATAATGACGATAACAATATGCTTGTTTTCATTTTAAATATATGCTTCTGTTATTAAAAAAATAAAATAATGTTTTCATTACACTATGAGAGCAGGCTTCGTTTTCTTTTGCAAAAAAATATCATTCATCAATATAAATCCTTTTTGTTTTTAATCTGAAATGTGACCCAGACATTCTCGAGCACTACAAATGCACCACAAGCTGAACCAGTAAAAGCAAACCCAGCACGCCAAGACAGAAAACACATCCCTGAAGCATGACTGTATTATTGTTTGCAGGGGAGTTAATGATCTGAATTCACAGGTTACAGTCGGAGGCGGAGGAGGATTGATCAGGCGCTTCAAAACACAAGGAGTAATGTGTTTTATTACGTGTTGCACACACACACACACACCAAAGGCTCCGTCACTCACGTGCTGGGTGGAGATTGATCGCTCGCATGCACACAACAGGGGTCCCACGGGAAGGGGGAGGGTGTTTTCAGCCATATTGACAGCTGCGGAGATCTCTATAAACGATTCATTTAAGTCCTTGAGCTTTGCAACATACAGTACCCGCAATCTCCATTAGCCAGGACCCAATTATAGACCGTCCCAAACAATAGTGCTTATCCCTGAGTTTCTGATGGGTCCGTGCGGTGCCTTTAGGCAATTAGGAGCCTTTGGTCGAGTCCGCCCGGCCCCTCCAGTGTTAGGGTCAGCAATTAGTGCGTATTCATTTCAATACATTAAAGGCGTTCATCGAGTGGAGCGAGAAGGAAAGACATTTGCATTGCACACTATCGGCATGTTGTAGAGATTAATTACCGCCACGTGTTTTCTAAATGGTAAACAGTTATTGTAATCCACTCTTGCATGTAAAACGAAGAGGGATTCACTGCACGGCAACAGCACTATAAAGAGAATGCGTGATGCTGTTTTTGTTGGTGGTTTAGATTGTATAATGATGTTTCTGAACGCTATGGGTTTTGATAAAGCGCGATAAACGCGCGCTGATCCAGTTTCCTCACGCGTAAGCAGCTCGGGTGTTACATCATTATATTCTACAGGAGTGATTGAAGTATTTCCGTCCACAGCTTGAGAGGAAAGGTTTTAAATTAAAAGGAGATGAGAGTTTTGCTCTCCTCTGTTCTGCTACAAAATAACCGTCGCTCTGTGGTTCACAAGATAAGCTATTCGTTTTCTATAACTAGAACGCTGTCCAATTTTATACAGCAAAAACACTGATGTGGGTCTCAACACACAACGGTGCTGTAGAAAGCAGTTTTATGTTTACTGTTTACATTAGTTGCATTAAAGTATAACATTAAAGCTACACTGTGTGACTCTTTTAGTTTAATCTTAGCTAAAAACACTTAGTTCTTTCAAAAATATATGTGCTCATTAATGTATATTTACTTCGTTCAAGTAATAAAGTATATAATATGCCAATGAAAACACATACGGGTAAGGGGTTATAATGTCGGTTGCCATGTTGCCCATCCATCTTGAAAGTACATTAGCCAAAGAGGGACATACCCGTTAATTCAAGCTTCGCCTTTCGCGTTTACGTTTGAGTTAACACTCATGGACGAGGTCGAACTGGAAGCCATGTTAATCTTGGACTACATTGGCCACCGTAGGAGTTAAAACGAAATCGGAATTGAGAGGAACAGAAACTAATATTCACTGGATGATTATATACCTTTTCACCGCTAATAAATTGCAACAAAAAAGTATTTTCTTTGCACTAAGTGCAAATAGCGCAAAATGCTATTTAATTTTTCTTTGCATTAGTTATATGCTATTCATACTTAGTGGACATAGTGGCAGATTCAGGTTCAAGATTCCAAAAAAAAAATCAGCAAGGACGCATTCAAATCATCAAAAGGGACAGTAAAGGCATTTAAAATGTTACAAAATATATTTCAAATAAATGCCGTTCTTTAATTCATCAAAGAATCCTGAAAAGCATAGTGTGGTTTCCACGAAAATATTAAAGGTGGGGCATGTGATTTTCTTTTTTGACCATTTTTTCAAAATCACTTGAAATCCTATTCCTAACCCACTAACAGCCACTGAGTTAGAAGCACTGGAATTAAAATTAAACAATTTAATCAACTGTGCAATGGGTAGGACTCGAAAAAATCCAGCCAATCATTTCCAAGACCACCTAGAATCATTGGACAGAAAATGCGTCAATCAAATGGTAATACCATAGCCCCTCATGCGCGTGTCCCATTCGTGTGCATACTCAAAGCTCGTGACCCAGTCACAGTGAGTGCAAGTCGCCCCGGCACAAACAGAGAGAGAGAGAGTAAGTGCAATTTGGCGCATCTGAGTTTTATGCGCCCATGTTCTTCTAATGGGTGGAGTCAGGACCAGCATTGGGGGAAAGAAGGTAGGACCTTTTGAGTTGTGTATTTTCGAAATCTGTCAGCGGTTTTGCAAATCCCATACCCTACCTTTAATGGAGCATTTCACCCATTTCAACATTAATCTTTACTGAAAGTATATCTTTATTATTAATCCCTAAAAATAATTATTAATGTGTATCTTAATATTTATTGTACACTTTCAGAAAAAAAGGTACAAAAGCTGTCACTGGGGCGGTACCTTTTCAAAAGGTACACTTTTGTACCTAAAGGGTGCATTTTGGTACCTTAATGGTACAAATATGTACCATGAAAGTACCAATATGCACCATTAAGGTACCAAAATGCACCCTTTAGGTACAAAAGTGTACCTTTTGAAAAGGTACCGCCCCAGTGACAGCTTTTGTACCTTTTTTTCTGAGAGTGTACATATAGTCGAAATGTCAAAGAAATTTGGAATTTGGTGCCCTCTTGACCGAGAAAAGGCAGAAAAATAACTTTAGAGCGCTTTTGTATGTAAGACAACAACTCCCACAATGCACCAGATTGCACAGCTCTGCAAGCCACTCCCACTAACCCAGAACAGCTCAAACATCAGAGAAATCACTCTTCCATCTACAAGACTATGCCACCAGAGTTTGAAATTAATTTCATACAAAATAGTTAGTTGGCTGTGGCGAGCAGGACGAGGCCGAGGGACGTGAGAGCGGCACGAGGCCAGGGGCGTGAGCGTTAAATGAGTACCGTACACCTGTAAGACGCACCGGTCGCGCATCTCTCACGGCTTATATTTTATTTTTGTATTTGTTTATTTTACTATTAAAATGTTTAAATGTTCGCCAGTACATTGTTCTTCCCATAACAACGAACCCCAAATTGGCAAACTCATTAGTGAATTAATGTTACTCATCGTTTGATATATTTCTTTCTATATGGTGAATTATAGTGTGAAACTAGGATGGTTCACATCACAACACAAACGTCCGTGTGCTCGTCTAATTCATAAATTTTGTTCAGGATAAAATTCCCATCGTTGAAATTTTATGCAGTGGACAGACTCTATCTGTGTTCGTAGTTCACAGCGAGAGCACAAGTACCAGCAGTCCGCCCAGCTCGAGCCAGTCCGGGCTCCTCGTACGCGACAGGCAGCCGCCTCCTGTTCCTCCATCAGCCTCAGCTGCTCTTCACGCCATTGTTGTAACTTACTATTTCCACAGCGGTTGTTAGCCTAGCTTCCAAACAAGATGGCTGATATTGATTTCAGTATCTGCTAGTGAAGCCACGCCCACTGATCTGTAATAGGCCTGTAGGGTGAGTGGGTCCCACACCCTGGATAAACGATGAGCTAGTGTTTATAGAATCAAAACTTTGTAGAAATGGGACTTCCTGCTTTTTATGACACAAAATGATTTGTTTACGTCATAAAAGCAGGAAGTCAAACACTTAAATCCTTATTTCTCTCATCTCAGGGGAAAATAAGGGAATAAACCATTACCATTCAAAAATATGACTAGGTTTCTGAAGATGCAAAGCTTAATGCAAATGGGTGAAATGGCCTGTTTAAGCAGCACGTTGATTATAATAAGAAATGTTTCTTGAGCTCCAAATCAGCATATTAGAATGATTTCTGAAGGATCATGTGACACTGAAGACTGGAGTAATGATGCTTAAAATCCAGCTTTGCCTTCACAGGAATAAATTACATTATCAAATTAATTACAGTTATTTTTAATTGTGACAATATTTCACAGTAATGTTGGTCAAATAAATGAAGCCTTGGTGAGCATAAAAGACTTATTATACCGATTCCAGATTTGTTTAATCAAAATGTTATGTTGAGCAAATTCACTCTGCAAGTTCTGCTATGTAACAAACATCAATTCATTATGGGAGCTGTGGTATGGTAAAAAAAAGGTCAAATATATAACATGACTGGAAAGCTGTACTGACCAATCGGCATCCACCACTATGCACTTAATGTAAAAATGAAACAAACAAAATTCAATAATAGCTCTATGCGGTAAAAATAATCACTCAGAAGCATCTTGTGAAATCGGTAGAGCTCTGAAACTGGCCGCCTGCTGTTCTGAACGCTACCCAGCTCTGCTTATCAACTGTATATGATTAATATTTACAGGAATAAGCTAGACGTAGGCGGTATGAGTGTTTGGAGAGAGTCGCAACATGAAAATAAAGAACTAGTATATGGAAAGCCAAGTTGTTTGACTGACAAATATACAGTCGTCTGAGAGAAAAGACGATGAACTTGGCTGGCAGATCCCAGCGTGTGAAAGGAGGAGCTCGGATTTCAGGTGGAATAAACTGTTTGCTCTGAGCCCAAGAGAGCATTGCAGGTAAACATCTCTCCTGCTATGTTTTTTTTCTTTTCCTCTAGGAAGAAGTTGGGAGATCTTTCTGATCAAATAGAGTGAACACAGAAGTGCTGCTGTGGTTACAACTTGGGGGACTGAAGTAGTAACATTTTTGATTTTTTTCCTCTCTCTCTCCTTCTGTTCCCGTCTCGCATTTCCAAGAGGAAAAGTAGAGACAGGTGTGAATCTCACATGAGTGTGGAGTACAAAACCTCATCTGAGCCCATCTCATTCCAAACTATTCCACAATCAGAACAAACAGGGTTCTTCAGAAGAACTTTCGCGCTTTAAAGACGACACGAGCTTCGTGAAGGCTCTGTCTGGAAATAGGCTACTCTGTGTTCTCAAACTGCAGTCGAACATTTAAAAGGGAATAGTTTAGCAGAAGACCATTCAACTTCAAACAATCAGTCTCTATCAAAAGACAGATTAAAGGGATGGGGGGGGGGAAAGAAACTTGTCATTTTTTACTCACCCTCGCTTCATCCAAAACTCGTATGACTTACTTTCTTCTGTGGAACTCTAAAGGAGATATCTTGAAGAAACCGGCCTTTGTCTCCTTTTCAAACCGTGCCATTCCATTTCCACAGCAGGAAAGGGGGATCTGGACTGGAAAGATAGGTTCAACAGAGGGTGTTTTGCCATTCGTTCTTTAAGTCTGTGGAAACACGCAGCCGGTTCGCAACAGGCTCCAGATTGCATGGCTCTGGCCCCAGAACGCAAAACAAAGGTACTGACCACTTGCAAGAACTAGAGATGTTGACCGATGACCGTTTGACCAATGGTTGACCGTATCAACATTAACCGATCAAAATTGTTGGTAGTCCAGACTGATCTCATGAAGTAGCGTGTGTATGACACGCCAATTCGTATTTCCATTTTTGGTGTGCTATTAACACGCATAATCACTTTTCAGCGTGTTTATGAACGCCGTTGACTTAACGTTATTACTGTATATATAAATATATGACTTACCTCAACCCTGTCCCTAAACCCACCTGTCACTGGGGTTAATGGCATTTATGACTGTTCCCTTACCATCCTAGAAAAGAAAAAGATGTAGATGTACATTTTGCTTTGTTTTGCTCGGACATTTGACGGCGTGTACAGACACACAGAATGACGCGGACGTTAATGGCGTAGACATACACGTATACACACGGATAGCTCAAAATGCATCGAGATAACACGCCACTTGACTCGAAATAGGCGTGTATGTTTACGCAAAAGTCATGATGTCATGTTGGGTAGTCGGTTAAAAAAAAGTGATCGCTAACCCAGCAAACACAGAACGTTCCCCTAACGTTCCCGAATGGTCCCATGAGGGGTTTTTTTATTTATTTTTTTTTGGGAACCAAATCAAGAATATTATAGGAACGTTCCATGTAGTTTATTTTTAGGTTCCATTTTTATAACGCAAGGAGAATGTTCTGGGAACGTTCCCTTAACCTTAAAGGGAAAGTTCTTAGAACTTTCTGGGAACCAATAACTAACGTTCCAAAAACCTAAATTTGTAAATTAGGCTATTATATACAGACTAAACGCTACTACAGCTAGCCATTTATATATATTTGTGTGAAGTGAACAAATCCCCTACACTCAATTTTTCATAAATCGCCTATTTGTACTTAATAAACCAATAAAAACATTTGCCGCGCACATGTTCACAGCATTTTGGGTTCGCGCGCTCAAAATGTTTGCGAAAAGTAGAGGCTACAGGCCAAAAACACTCAAGGTTAGAGCCAGGGCAGACCACAGGATGAAGCGTGCAAAGAAAAGTAGTGAGTGGGACCATTTCACCAAAAAGAATGACACAGATGTGTGTGAAACAGTGCTTTAATATAGTGATGTATTACCTGAAAACGCGACACCTGCAAGCCTCTTTGAGTGAGAAAGGTAGCCAAAGCCAACATACTTTGTCATCTATGCTATCTGGTAGGAAATGTGACAAAAAGCGCTCAGAGACTATTATAGTGTGTGTGTGTGTGTGTGTGTGAGCGGGAGGCTGAGTGGCAGAGAGATGCGACAGAGTTGTGAAATTGCAGGCGCGGCTCGAAATGGCTGTTATTTCAAATAGCGTAGCATAATTTAAACTAATCGGTTAACCGGTTTCAACTGCCTAATGAGGCTCGGTGGTCGGTCAAGAAAATTTTATTTTTCGCCATCCCTAGTAAGAACGAATGGCATTTGGTGTTTCACGTCAAGATTTTAAAATGACTTCAGTCTGGTACTCATAAGCTATTCTATGGCTTCAGAAGACACCGAATAATGCAAATTAGTCATATGGATACTTTTATGGGGTATTTTTTAGAGCTTTCCTGTCTATGGTCCCCGTTTACAATCATTCTACAACATCTTTGACATTTTGCAAGCACATATTTTATGGTCAAGGAAGAAAGTCTTTTTAGACTCATTTCTGGTTGTCTATTCCGCTAAGGTTTTTGGTATTCTTCTTAACTTCTAATGATTCGTTTTTGAATGTGGTCTTATAAGATCAAAGAACCTGAAACAAATTCTCTCTTTTGGCTCGGAGCTCACTAAGATAAAAAAAAAAATGACATTCAACCATTTTACATTGCGATAAAAGATCAGTACGTTAGCAGAAATCAGACTTAAGGCCATTCCGCGTGAACTTGAACGAGCGAATGTGATCTGGAGACATGATTTTTGGTAACGTTCATACTCCATACAGCAGGGTTATGATCAAAAGCACGCAGTGCTGAATTATGTAAGGGGCTTTCCAGTAAATCTGTGGAAAGGGTAATACTTCAGTTTTACAGCTCGGTTGGAGTAAATCACGGGCACTGGGTGAGATTTATTAAAGTCTTGACTAATATTAACTTATAAACCTTTTTATTGCAAAATCATAAAGTCTTTAAGTCTGTAAAAAACAAAATGCCACGCAAATAGGAAAAATAGGAAGCTAGCGGTTACGTTCAACTCTCAAGCATTTAAAGCTTGAATTACGGCCGTGTTTATGGCTATATAGAATATTAAAGTGCGGAATGGCTCTAATTAAGACTTTCATGATACCTGCAGCGTTTATGCGGCCGTGCAAACCATCAAAAAAAGCTGTTTAGCGTGTGACCTTTACCTGGTACACTTCAGTAACGGTGCTTTGTAAAAGGGATGAGGTATTTGTAGCTCTGAATAGATGTACAATTACAGCTTATCACGCCTCTCCTCAGCACGAACTATTGATCTTGTGCAATTTTATACTCAGAAATGCCTGCCTGCGGAAAATCATGGAAATTAGACTTTCTAATTATTTCCCCAAACAAAAGGGACGAGCTGGAATCCTCTGCTGGAGTTTCTTCACCGAGTCTTGAAGTAGCATCTTCGAAGACACCCACAGGAGATTCAGAAGACATAAACAAGCGTCTCTGGGTAATATGAAAGCAGTCGCAGGGTGGCAGTAATTTAAATAGTCTCAGACTGTGCCAACACCGTCAATAACAGCAAATTATCAATGCTCCGTGCCAAAAAGAGTGGATGGAAATCGAGCTACAAAGGTTTTCCGCATGCATATCGCACATGACACACAGTGAGCTGTGAGTTGAGTTGTGGCTGTCTGTACTCTGGATATCAAAAGGATTTATTTAACAGTCACTCTCCAGAGGCAGCGTGTTACATCTGTATAATCCTGACGGAATTTTCAAGGTTATGTTTTTAATGCTCGTTAGACGTGGAGGAAGATTCCGAAAATATATTTAATTGGACTCGTTTACGAGGCGCGCTCTGATTTTGTCTCCCGGAGACCGAACAAACTCATTCTCTGAAATGAGAATTACCGTCTGAGTTTTAGAGGAAGGCCGTTTCGGGCTACAGTCATTATCGCAGCCTTGTGAGAGTTAATGTGGTACTTGCTCATTTGGGAATAATCAGAGTCCTTTGAACATAACGAACACTTCAACGGACTTCCTGCGCATAGCAGTTACAGCAGAGAAAGGACTGGTGGAGGAAAAGGAAAGCACATGAATGGGGGCGCTAATCAGCAGGAGGAAGAAAGATATTACCTCGGCCCAACCAAAAGCAAAGTCAGTTTGGCCGGTTAGCATGGACCAATTAGCCCCTGTGGCTAGATGCTAGCTAGCACTATGGTATCTGTCAACAGAATAACAAAAACAAACAACAAAATATTCCATTAATGATCATTTAAAATTGGCCATTTAATATTTCAAACCATTTAAAATAATATTAGAAGCTTACTTTTTAACGCTTCCGACCAACATGCTGGGGGAAAAAAAAAACAGCCAAACAAATTTAAAACAGATAATTGGACCAATTTAGGGAAAAGCAAGTTTAGCTCAGGTTTTGGACACCACATTTGCAGTCATTATATCGAGGGCTTGGAGCCAGAGGGGCATAAGTGGCATTTTGGGTGAATACGAGTTCTTTTTATCAAAATAAAGGTCTTGATGAGCTCTATCCAATGGTGCCAAAAATACCTATCTGAGATCAAACTGTATTGAATAAAGCAACAAAAACACGTATCTGACTTTTTTTTTTTTAAATGTTTTAGAACATGTTCATTGTGTTAATATGCCATACATTTTTTACTTAAATACTCATTTCATCTAAGTATGCCTGTGGTTGCAATGTCTGTGGTTTAAGGTTATACAGGTAATTGAAGCGTGGTCAAAATTTTGTTGCGTCTCTCCTGTAAAGTTTGTTAAAAGCCACATATGTCCTTCTGGCTCCAAGCCCTCAATATTTGAATAACCATCAAGGGTTTAAATTTTCAAACCATATGAAACCAACATTAATACAAAGAATAGATTTTTATGAGATCCTGCTCCAGGTGAACTTGAGAATTCATACTTTGCAGTCACGTGACTACCATCAAAGTCCTTTTAGGCAAGTCATGCCACTCGGCTGACATCTTGGCAACGCCTCCGGGCAGCTATTTCGGACTAACAAGACCAAACTCCTATCTAAATGAATGGGCAGAGACTCAGAACGGGACTTTCACTGGTCACCAGGACATAAAAACTGCTTGCATAGAAACAGTAATAAAATATGATAAAAATCGATGAAAAAGTTTGAGGACTTTGCCCCAAAATAAGGTTTAAATCTGCCGCCTTTTCAAACAGTAACATATTTTCCACTGTCGCAAACCTCAGCTGTGCGCATGCGTCGGTGGAACCAGACGATAGGCTTAAAAGTTTCCCGGCTTGACTGTTAAAAGCAGACGATTGGCTTTCCAGCGGGAGGGGGGCAGGGCATGTTTATACAACCGCCATCTTTGGAGTTAAGGGTTTTCTCTATGTAGTTGTATTAAGAATTGAGTAAGTGGCATGTCTCTATATAAATAGTCTCTGCTACCATGGATGCCTGCCAGGCAACAAACAGGTATTTTCAACATAGAGCAGTAATAATTCCTTCGTAAAAAATCTAGCTCTGCTGTTCTCATTGAAAACCATTGATATTACAAACCTCAAAACAACCTATCACAAACTTGTTAGCAAAAACACGATAGCTGCGTTTACACTGCCACCGGCGAGAGCGTCAAAGTGCCCAGAAGTCATTCATTTTTTAATTAATTTGTCCGCTCTCGCAGCAGCGAAGTAAACGCACAGTTAGCCTCATAACACAAACAGCGGACTCGCCGAACCAGCTGGTGGCGTTCATTGACGAAATCACAGGTTAACTTAAAGACACGATTAATTACATGATCATACACCCATTGTATTCAAATGTTGAAATTACCTTGAGTGATGGAATGATCACTGCAAAGACATGTAACGTTATACTGTGAAGGTTGCTTGTCTCATCTGGTTAGTGCAACCAATCCCACAACAACTATCTGGAGTGTCATTTTTCACCTCGAAAACACCAACTTTTGTATAAAAACTGGCGACATCCTGGTAAGATCCTTGCCTGGGTTTCTTTGCTAGAGAATGCCGTTCTTACCTGCCAGTCAGTACTTGTGACATTACATGCAAAGTATGAATAGGAATGCTAACAACATGTGTTCCCAATACCAAGCGAGAAGTCCCTACATTGCCCTTCCATCTTTTCCCATTTCCACTAGTCTCACCTGGGATGAGATCTTCAACAGGACGCCTGGAGCTCACTGGGATACATCATCAATAAATCATTAGTCTTTTTGCAGAAAAAACATGCGGCATTCTAATGAGAGGTACTTGCACAATCCGCGGTCCTACTACAAACAACCCAACAGCTTCTTACAGCTTTTTGTACTCCGCTTACAACAGCAGCTGTGTACTAATGCATCATTTAGCTGCACTTTTCTTCATTATTGATTCCACGCAGCAAGCAAAGGAGAAGACAAAGGGATTGGAGAAACATAGGGAACTAACTTGCTGTACTAGCTTATCTAATGTCCTAAACAACCCCAGCAAAGAAGAGAACACAACACGTGAATATGGACGTCAGACAGAAACTAGTGCTGCACACTGTTTGCGCGACGATCTGCTCTGAGGGAAAAAATGCAAAAAAAAGAAGAAAAACTAAAGATTTACCTGGTGTCCTCAACCCACGCGTTGCTATGATTGGCTGTCCTGAACTAGGCATAAAGCGTCAGATATTGAAGCATGGTCAAAATGCTCAGTTAGGTGACGCCTTGGGGGTGAGAATGGGCTGCTGTTGCATAATCCACTATTTTTCTCTGGGTAAAATAATTAGCTTGCTAAGCAAATACATGCTAAGACATAATTAAATGCGAAAGTGAATCAAAACTATATCAAAATGGCTGTCTTGGTGAGCATCATTGTACACATACTTGGTTATAAATGTAAACAGTTGAGAAATAAAATGCTTGTGTATCAGTATATTGGATCCATGCAGCTCTTAAAGTGATAACAGCCTTATATACCTGCTGCGCTGGTGTTGGTTTTAATATTAAAAGCCCACTGAAGCTTTAATTAATGTGTTGACGACTAAAACAGTAAGACAGGGCGGGACATATCAAACAGCTCCTCCCCTTTTTAAAAATAGCCGGTAATGCTTCCTTTTACAGTACAGTACTTACAGTGTATTTACCTAGAAAGTACTGCTAATATAATGTAAGTACATGGAACAGGGGTAGGTTTAGGGTTAGTACTAGTTATTAGCCAATAATTGTAGTTATTAAAATAAGTACACAGTATTTACATGGGTAACTGGACTGTAAAAGGAAGCGTTACCAAATAGCCAATAGCATTTATATCACAACTCGGCCAGAGCTGTTGAGAAGGTGCAGTTTCCTCCTAATCTGTAACCGTTTCTCCTCCTAATCGGCTCAATATCGCTTAAAAATATAGCATTCTGTGCAGAATTCAAATGGCTTCATGATCTGCTCTGTGCCATCGTGTGTCTGGACTAGAGCAGACTACAGGTCCTTCTCAAAAAATTAAGTTCATTATTTTCCACAAAGTAATGATACAAATTAAACTTTCCTATATTTTAGATTCATTGCACACCAACTGAAATATTTCATGTGTTTTATTGTTTTAATACTGATGATTTTGGCATACAGCTCATGAAAACCCAAAAGTCCCTCTCAAAAAATTAGCATATCATGAAAAGGTTCTCAAAACGAGCTATTAACCTAATCATCTGAATCAACTAATTAACTCTAAACACCTGCAAAAGATTCCTGAGGCTTTTAAAAACTCCCAGCCTGTTAAAACAATAAAACACCTGAAATATTTCAGTCGGTGTGCAATGAATCTAATATATATGAAAGTTAAATTTTTATCATTACATTATGGAAAATAATTAACTTTATCCCAATACGCTATTTTTTTTTTTTTTGAGAAGGACCTGTATGTGCGCTCTGCGGCGGTTCGCATGACACTAACGTGAAAACAGACTTCATTCGCCCCAATGGAAAGCATAATTGCACTGTCTGAATTATTCCCTATCCCCTATATAGTGCACTATGTTCCATTCACCATGTAGAAAATTGTAAATGTGTGAACAAATGAGCAATTTTTAGCCGCAGCTTCTGGGTCTATTTAAAGGGGGCGGGACGCTTTAGATTCCAGAAAGCATTTGATTGGACAGAAAATCTGATGAGAAGATGAAGTGCAGAACTTTAAATGCGAAATTTGTCATTGTTTTGGAGCACACTAGATTATAGATAAGAGCAGACTAATCTCATGAAATGGCGTATGCATGACATGCCAATTCGTATTTCCATTTTTGGCATGCTATCAACACACGTAATCGCTTTTCAGCGTGTTTATGAACATTACTGTATATTCACTCTTCAAAAGCTGGGTTGTTTTAACCCAATTTTGGGTCAAATATGGACAAACTCAAACATTGGGTTAAAAATCTGATTTAAAAATGTAACCCAATGGCTGGGTTTGTCCATATTTGACCCACAATTAGGTTAATACAACCCAGCATTTTTTTTAGAGTGTATAAATATATGACCTACCCCAATCCCGTCCCTAAACCTACCCGTCACTGGGGTTAATACCATTTAGGAGTCTTCCCTAGTAAAAAAAATATCGCTCCCCAGATGTAGATCTACATTTTGCTTCACTTCGCTCGGACATTTAACGACATCCACACACACATACACGCGGATAGCTCAAAATGCGTATAGATAACACGCCACTTGACTTGAAAGTGGCGTGTATGTTTACACAAAAGTCATGATGTCATGTTGGACAAGAGTAAGGCATATTAAAAGCTAAAGAACTTGTCATGGGGACTTAAATAAAACAAATCAGAAATAAATAAATAAATAAATAAAATCTAATTTTATTTTTAAATCAAATAAAAAAAGTTTGACTAAATAACTTTTGTAACTTTAATAAAGACTAAATTTAAATTTGATTACTTATTTACTTGAAATCTACTGTTAGGCCTGCTTGAAAAGCACAGTTTATTTCATATGTATCTGTTGTATTTATGTCGTCCAGTTGAATGTTAAATGGATCCAATCCATGGTCAATATTTGATACAGCAATAAACTAGCTAGTGTACCTTAATCGCATGCGTTTTTGAACTTTGCTCATTTAAAACATGATTAAAACACTGTTAAAATCGGTACCCGTCTAAAGACCCTATCGGTGCATCCCTTATATACAGAGTAAATTCAGATCAATTGAAATACTTGATTATAACGTTATGAAAAGGCTTCTCTGAACTTCAGCAAAAATTTAACAACGTCATTTACCGCATTTAACTGCATTCACAGACAATTCAAAATGCTTTATTTTGACATCAGAAATAAGGTGTGTTGTTTACGGCATCTCCTTGCTTTGAGCAAATTTCCACAGATATAAACTGGTATTAGAAGCTGAAAAAACATTACAAAAAGTTTGAAAGAACCTTGAGTGAAACAGACCAGGACGGAGACGTGAGAGGATTTGGGGAGAGATGTGAAAGATTCCAGTAGTGCAGAGAAATAATTCATGGGATATTAAATCGGTGATCGAGATCATAAGAATGCAGTGTCTGTTGTACTTCACATAGAGCAGAATCAAAAGAATATAATCTGCAACTGTTCTTTATGACTAAAAAAAGAGCTCTTGCCACTGATAAGAAGTTTGTGTGATTTTAATATCACAACCATCACATTGTATATGTTTACAGATACAAATAAAGCATGTCTGCCAAAGCAATCATTTTTTGTAGCTCAACCTTTGGTTTCACATTCACCATTTTCGAATGTGGTCAAAATCCGTCGGGATGAGGCTTCAGCAGTCCGAAATGATTTGAAACTTGCTTTTAGTTTGGCCAAGTGTTGCCCGATTTGCTCGCCAAAAACGCAGGTGTAAATGGGCCCCAAGTTACAAATTGCCAGAAGCAGCTCTTCGACAAAAAACTGCTAGCTTTTTTCTGCTCTCTGTGTAGAGATAAGTGAGAAATGATGAAATTTTGACCTAGGAGTTTGTATCAGACACTTAATTTTGCCATGTGAAATCATGCGAGTGAGGCTCAAGAGTTTTCATTCCACAACCAGAATGATGCAATGTTTGCTCTATATAAACCCAGTCGGCCTTGTTAGCTCGTATCTTAAAGTTATCCGGCCTTAGCAGAGATATTAGAGTAAAAATGTGTCTAGACTCTTAATGACAGGCAGAACAGAACAAGCTAATAACTTACTATAACTACAAAACAAATGCTAATTCATATCTTTGTTCGCACCTCAGGTCAGGTCTTTACTGTACTAAACTTTCTTTGAAATTTGCTGTGAGGATAGAGCCAAGCTTGGAAACAGTGACCAAGTCTTGTCCATGAAGCCATAAGCGAGAACAAAGGACCTATACTCGCCTTTGCAACGACAAACAAGAAGCATTCGTTGGCTTTGAAGTGAAATAAAAGCAAATATAAAAATAAAAATCAAGACCTCTGCTATCCTTTTTTTATATTCTTGGTCTTTCTTTGTAAGGTCTCCGGGGTGAGCTCAGTATCCAGGATACCATTCAGCTCCTATGCCTTTATTTACGTGAAACGAAGGCTGGCTTGTGTAGTGCCACGCTGCGCACAAACGTGTCGACACAAGGAAAACCCGGATCGTGCTTTGAAGGAGGAACAAACAGCACAAGTATCAGGTAAAGGGCTCCCGGTGCTATAATGAGCACCCTGGGAACGGGCACGACGGATTTGCTTAAGACTGGACGGAGCCGCTTAAGCCTCCAAATCTATTGTTTGAGGCGTTGAAAAAGTATCAAAAGGTACACTGCATAATAATCAGCCTATTTGATGCTTTTGAAAACAGACTCAATGGTCCATGTCGGTCTTCACAAGCCCATAAATGAATCCGCGAGTGATTCCATCGGGCTTCTTCTGTCGAACAGCTGTTTGGCTGCATCAGTTATGATTGTGAACCTTCTGTTCATCTTCCAACGAGTCAAATGACACGTCTAAAGAGCAAAGAGACATTCGGATGTGACACACATCACCCACAAAGGCCCTCTCATTCAATCTGGGATTGGATCCAAAGTTTGAAACTATCATTTCTGTTGACTGTGATCCAAGCCACCACTATTTTTCTGGTTACAATCGTTGAAAACGGTCACAGGGATTTGGATCGACATTAGAGAGAGTAATTGAGCACACGATGAGAGAATATGCATTTTTGGGTGAATTATGAATTATATAGGACTTACCTTTTGGTTTTGGACCAAAAAACTACTGGAGATGGCAAGAAAAAAAAGTCACCTTTATTTTTATAGCGCTTCATAAAATATAGATTGTTTCAAAGCAACTTAACAGTGATAACAGGAAGATGATGATTCAATGACGCAAACAGAATACATTTCGACTGTAAAACAGCTCTTAATAAAAAGCCATTGTTCAGCTGAAGTCAGTTCAGTGTTGATTCAGTTTCATTGTAAAGATAATCAATTACTAAAGCAGTTCTGGAGAAAACGGTAATGTCATCATCCAGGGGTGCGTTTCCTAAAGCCAATCATGATCGCAAAGTTCTGTCGTTAGCAATAGAGTTCAATGGAAATTGCGATTATAGTTGGCTAACTATGCTTTTTGATGAAAACATTCCAGGGTTTTTTCTCCATATAATGGACTTCAATGGGAACAAACAATTCAAGGTCCAAAAGACAGTTTCAGTGCAAACTGTTGAAAGGGATTTAAACCATTCCAGACGATGAAAAAGGGTCTTATCTAGCGAAACAATTGGTCATTAAAAAAAAAAAATAAAGTTTAAGTTTTATAAGCTCAAACGGTCGCCTTGCTCTGTTCTGTGATGCTTGTTCGTGACTCTCCTGTTTAAACTCGTTCATCAAAATGAACAAATCTTTTTTCGCGTCATTTCAAACGGTTCAAACTTTTATTTATTTATTTATTTTTTTAAATGAGTGATCATTTCGCTTGATAAGACCCTTATTCATCACCTGGAATCGTTTAAAGCCCTTTGAACAGTTTGCAGTTTTGGACCTTGAACCATTTGGTTCCCATTGAAGTCCATTATATGGAGAAAAATCCTGGAATGTTTTCATCAAAAACCTACATTTCTTTTCGACTGAAGAAAGGATGACATGGATATCTTGGATTACATGCCTGGAAACAGGCAAGAGTGGTTAAAAAAAAAAATCAGCGAAAAATAATTTCATGTCACTTTTTATAATCCTAACCCTAACCCTTCATTTTTTTTTCATGTCACTTAACATCTGGAGTTAAGTAAAACATATTGAAAGGACTTTTTGAAATGGGGAAACTAGTCATTAACTCCACGGTCCTGCAGGGTTTAGCTTCATCCCTAATCAATCAAATAATTCCATTTATTTTTCTAGGTAATCCTGAAGACTTCTGAAGCGCCTATTGTATAGAAGGAGATTTCAACTAAAGTAAACTATGCTTTAGTTTACAGTCCAAGATAGATGGATTGTAATGTTAGATTTTCATCTAAGATCGTATAGAACAAACCATTTCAAATAGATTCCCTTCATAAAAAAATTAACGGTTTTCAAACAGACACAAAACACGATGAAGGCTTTATGCTTCTTTTATTGATAAAGAATAAATGAAGTCACCTTCAAAAGTAGTCAAACCAATGACATAAAACCAACCCACTCCAAACAAATCTGCAGTAGGCAAGGACACTATATGAATCCCTTTTACAGACTAAAGTGAATTTTGCTTTACACATGAACTCATGTTGGTGTTGATGTAAGTGCAGAGACTACAAAAAGGTAGAGACAAACTGTAATTAGTATGACAATCACATAAGGACAAATACAATATTTACACATAAATAGAAACAGAAGAGAGGATTTACATAAACATTTTTAGAAGTGATTTTGGAGAATAAATATGGCAGGCTGACCACAACAACTCTCTTTTGACTTTTAGAAACCAATACCCCTAAATCAACAATTTAAAAAAAAAAAAAAAAAAAAAAAAAAAAAAATCACTTCTAAGAGTACAAGGCTGCATTTTATACCAGACACTACTGTGGTAGCTCAGTGCACTTCCACTGAAAACGCACTGGCCAGGTGTCTATAGCTTTATAAAAGCTGAAAACTACATTAGTTTAGATTAAGAAATAAAACATGAAATACGTGCAGTGGTTAATAATTGCGTGAAAGCTCTACTAAAATCAGAACATGACAGTTATAAATGTTCCTATGTTAATTAAATGTGCCCGGACATGGCCATTAACACAAGCCGTTCCTTCATTCGGTGGGTTCTGGGCCTGTAAATTAAACCCGTGGGTGGGAGGGGGGGTTCTGGGAATGTGCTAGAGGCGTCGGGCAGACGTGGTACCATTGTGTGGACGTAATTTCAATAGTGTAGAGCGCAGAACACAACGTTCAGATCAGGTGAGTTGTGGATCTGCTGAAGGTGTGATACTTCCTCTCAAAGGTGGACGAGAGGTTGATCATGGATGGGGAATGAACAGCCTGGAAAAAGAAAATGAAAAAAAAAAATGCAATATAGCGATGAAAGGATAGTTTTAGGGTAATACTGGGTTATTTCCATTCCAGTCTGTAATTAGTTTAAGACCCAAGAGTGCTGAAATGGACGTGGTGGATGCGTTAACCTTTGGTGCATTTCCATACCCAGAAGACCTTGTTAAAGATTCAATGCAGGGTTTGAGTGCTGGTTGAGCTGTAATGCTCTCAGGGAACTTTTTACAAACTTCATACTGGAGACTAGGAGTGGGCGGTATGACCAAAAAAAAAAAAAAGTTGTATCACTGTGCGAGCGATTTTATAAAACTCACACTATCATTTTTTACAATGATATATTTAAAGTGCCTTTATTATGCTATTTTGTTTTGGAGGTTTCCTACAGTAGGTGTGCATGCATTTAAGATCACTTTAACTTTCTCATAACATAATTTGCCCATCACCTAGTTTCTCAGAGTCTGAAAATGATTCGCTCCAACATTCAGGCCCTGTCCACACTACTGCGTTTTCGTTTACAAACGGAGAATTAAAACGAATACGATCTCCGTCCACACCAGCATTTTATCTGCGTATTAGAAATGATCTCCGTCCACATTAAAACGATTGAAAACGCGGATCACGTGACCATTCAACAACACTGGGCATGCGTGTGCCGGTGTAAACAGTGATTGTGGAATCAGGGAAGGATACGTCATGACTAGGGTTGGGTATCGAGAATCGAGTATCGATTGGAACCGGGACTAACTCGGGACTAACTTTTAGTTTTTCCCGGAATCGTTCAAAAGTTAAAGGGTACCTATTATGGCATTTAAAATGTTCCTAATATTGTTCTGGGAGTCCCCAACAACAGTTTTACAAGCATGCAATGACAAAAAACACTTTTGTTGTCTTATAATATGCATTTATTTTTACCTGATTTGCTCACCGACTCCCATATGAATCGTTTAGCGAGTCCTTTTTCCAAAACCCGCCTTTGCGTGACGCTAATCTGCGGTGATTGGTCAGATGACCTAGTCAGTTGTGATTGGTATTCTCTGTGCATAGATTGTCGAAACAGAACTCTTATCACCTTAAATGGGTTCTCAACTCCAGTCCTCGCGACCCACTGCTCTGCATATTGTTTATGTCTCACCTGATTCAGATCCTCAGCTCGTTAGGATAGAGCCGGCTCGCGAATCCATACTTTATAGCGTTTAGGTTAGTGAAGCAATCATCTTCAAAATGACGCGAACACAGAAAAAGGTTTGGGCTATACTTGTGTGGTATACATGAACTTCAGCCACTTAGTCTTCAAATGCTCCTCACTTGGCAGGTGAAAAAAGTTCGCTTTTGCGTTGCACTTCAAAACACAGCGTCTCGTCGACATGATTGTTTTCCAGTTTTCCCTGGCGTCTCCGAGCGCAATAAGTGGGCGTTTCTTATTCAAATAACTTGTCAAGTTGACGTCAACTAGACAAAGGAAAAGCATCGTTCTTCGAACGATTCATATCAGCGACTCAGAGTCGACTCTTACTTTTGAGAGACAATAACTTTGTATACGATGAACTTTCATGTTTAAAACTTTGCAGGATGTTTTCGTTCACTTAGATCTATGTTAAACACTACATGAAGGGCAATTTTCAAAAATCCATAATAGGTACCCTTTAAAATTTCGATTCCTAGTTTTGATACTCACAGTCCGCCGAGCGGAAGAAGAAACTGCTGAACAACACCAACGAAGAAGCGTCTACCGGAAGTGTTGGCATAACCGCGCGAACATGAGTAGCTTAAGTCGGCGGTCCAAAGTGTGGCTTCACTTTTCTACAAATCTCGGCAAAATTTGTTACAAAAGGAGTATTTGTGACAGAAGAAGTATTTCCTTCAGAAAGACCGTTGGTTAGCAAGGTTAGCTAAACTTTTTTGACCCTGCCTCTTAAAAGAATCGGAATCGAGAATCGTTAGGAAACGGAATCGAAACAAGGAATCGGAATCAGAATCGTTCAAATTCAAACGATACCCAACCCTAGTCATGACTGATAACATCAAAGCCGAGCGTCAGTGTTTCTGAAGTCTTTTTTGACGAGTCGTTTTGTCTCGTCTTCACTAAAACGCCCTTCGGAGATTCAAAACACAAAACGGAGCTGAAGCGTTTCTAAACTTCTCCGTTTTAGGTCTTCGTTTTTCCCGTTTTAGTCTGGACGGGAGGTGCAAATGTAGCAAAAGGTCTCCGTTTTTCAACGAAAACGCAGTAGTGTGGACGGGGCCTCAGGCTCTATAACCCTGCCTCTGCTCTGCTCTGATTGGTCAGATGGCCCAGTCTGTTGTGATTAGTCTACAGCTAACACCCACATCTGAATTTCAACTCCGTAGGCTTCCTTAGCAATCGACACAAACAATGGCGTCAGTTATTCCGTATTCCGTGCTGAAAACAGCATATTCTTGATATGTCGAATATATGGGGTCAAAGTGGACGTTGTTCGTGGCTAGCCAATGGCCCTGTCCCAAATCGCGCACTTCATGCGGACTTGCGGTCTTGTGGACTTAAATTGCGCATGCTCACCGAGTCTACGAGTCCAGAAGGCTGTCCCATTTGGCATTTTAACACTCTGAAGTGTGCTCAGCAGCGCCCCCTTTGTACCCTTGAAGCGGTCTTCCGCGAAGCCCGCATAGATGCAGGCTCCACACACTTTAACTACCCAGGAATCCTTGCGAAAGGCCAATCAGACAACAGATGGGAGGAGATTGCGCTCACGGATGGAATATTAAAGGTGTAAGTATCATTATGGTTTTTATGACATAGGCGTACATTTTACCAGTTGTTACTTACAGTCTATTTGATCTTTAGAGACCAGTGGTTGATATGTCAAACATAATAAAAGTGCGTTAAATAATATGATCGCATTATATGATTCATTGCATAAACAGAACAGAATGTATTGCCTTTACTGTCATAAACATATTATGAATATTGAAACCTTTACATTTTTCTTAAACTCATTTTCATTTTGTGTTAAAATTGAACATTATGTATTATTATGTACAATTTTTTTTATCATTTACATAACCATGACATCTATTGTAATGCCCAGGTGGCAATTATAGAACTTTAAAAGCAGGCTGCGTAGTTTACATGGACATAAGATTTGGGAAAATAAAATAAATCCTGTTTTTGTTCTTCTTATACTGTCTATGCAACAACCAGACCGTCTTCCTGTTTCTGGCGTGACGATCGAGTCTGTCCCAAAAATACCTCTCAATGGTATTTTTGAGACTCGAAGACTCGCGCTAAGGGCACTATAGATCTGCACTTCATGACGTCACCGAAGTGTGGACTCTGAGGAAGTCCACAAGTCCGGAGTGTGCCATTTTGGGACAGGGCCAATAAAGACCATTGGCTAGCATTATGGAAATTTGTTATCTTGTTACATATGTTTTTAACAGGAAGGGAGACTGGAATTACTGACGCCTTGTTTCAGCAGTTCATTCTTTTAGGAGACAATATCTATCTTTTGTGCATTCTAATCTTTAAAACTTTATACGTATTTTACAGTCACAAACAGCTATATTACACACTACATGAAAAATGAATAATATTCGAAAAAGTATAATAGGGGCACTTTAAAATAGCTTATACATTAAATACCCATGCGCTATTGGATAATCCAGTGAATTAAATCACTCACAAACCAAAGACACATTTTTATAAATAAGTCTTTAGTTTGAATCAGAGTTTCAAATTGAGAGATGTAACACGAGACTCAAAACTTTGGATTTTGAGACTTTTTGAGGATTTTGAGACACGAGACTTTGGATTAGGCGAGTGACAATCAAAATTGTAGAAAAGCAGCTTTGAATGAAAATTAAACAAGGTTAATTAAATTTTAGATTGAATTTGCACATTAACTGAAGTTCTGAATCAAGAGGGATGACTGGGATTTCCAGTTACATAGCTACATAACTTAAATTTAATTATATTTAAAATTTTGTCATTCAGTTTAATTGGCATCAAATATATGTTTGATTAAATAAATGTCAAGCTAAACATCAAAAGGATAGTTCACCCAAAAACGTTAATTCTATAATTAAGTACTCTCATGTCATCCCGAACACAAATGAAGACTTTTTTTGATGAAATATGACAGATTTCTGTCCCTAATTGTATGTACTCCCACTTGTATGTAGCTGTCAACGGAGGGAGAGAAATATCTCATATTTCATTAAAAATATCTTCATTTGTGTTCTAAATATGAACGAGAATCTTACAAGTTTGGGATGACATGAAGGTGAGTAGATGACAATTTTCATTTTTGGATAAACTAACCCTTTAAGTATAACCTTTAAATTATAAAAAATATGCAAATGAGGTCTCTCCCTCTCTACTGTATATAAAAACCATACACATTTTTGTATTAAAGGGATACTCCACTTTTTTTGGAAGTAGACTCATTTTACCACTCCCCCAGAATTAAACAGTTGAGTTTTACCGTTTTCGAATCCATTCAGACGATTTTTTGATATTTAGATGAATATCAGTAACCAGACAGTTTCTGGTCTCATTGACTTCCATAGTAGGAAAAAAATATACTATGGAAGTCAATGAGACCAGAAACTGTCTGGTAACTGATATTCTTCTAAATATCAAAAAAAAAAAAAAAAAAAAAAAATCGGCCGAATGGATTCGAAAACGGTAAAACTCAACTGTTAAAGTCTGGGGGAGTGGTAAAATGAACCTATTTCCAAAAAAAGTGGAGTATCCCTTTAAGGTACTTGGATTTTGATCAATAGTATATAACAGTTTAATTGTCATTAGTTTTCAAGATCAAAAGTATAGAATAATCTTAAAAATAAGAACATTTTTATATGTAATTTTGTTGATGAGATTAACAGTTCGGTATATTCACCATCACACCACCCATCCCTACAGAATCCTAACAGAACTACAGCTCATCTAGATTGAAGCTAGGAACTAAAACATTAAATAATGTTGAGATTTTCTGTCTTTTAGGGGGCTTTCACACTGGCAGTTTAGTTCGGAACGGGGCAAGGTTCGCGAGAAAAAACGTTAATGTGAACGCCGTCATCGGACCCGGGTGCGCACTGGGGTACCGAACCCGAGACTGCCTGGAAGAGGTGGTCTGAGTTCGGTTGCTCCCAAACCGTGCCGCGGTTCGCGTGAATGTGAAAGCAACACAAGACTCGGGTGCGCAATTGTTCAGGAAGTAAAGTAACCTGCGCATGCGTTTTAGCTTATTGTGATGTATTCAGTTAAATAAAACACTTGTAAGGGATGATAGTGTTGATGATTTGCCTTGGATACGAGCGAGTGTGAGCCTGCAGTGAATTTGTGCATTGCGCGTGGAATTAGAGCAACACATTTGGAAATCTACCGTCTCCTCAAAAGAGTCCATTTGCAAGCAGCAGAAGTCCACCTTATGTGACACACGCATAGTAAACCTGTATTGTTCACTCAACTGCTCATAATAGCAGCAAATTAATAAAAAAACCCACAATATTTAACCACGTTCTGCTTTCTATCATGCGACGCGCATGTTCGCGATGACGTAAGATGCACGCAAACGCACCAGGGTTCGATAGAATCAAGTTGAGTGTGAAACCAGACCAATGCTGGGGGGGCGCCGGAAACAACCGCGTTCGGGCTCGGACCGCAGCAAACGAGCCCAGTGTAAAAGCCCCCTAAAACAAAAGCCAGTCCCTTTAAGTGTTCTAGCAGAAGCCAGAGGTTCACAGGATTTTGTAAAAGTTTATTCAAGAGGGGTTAGAAGAGTCGAGGGGAGAAATCCGTGTTAATGATATTGGCTTTACAAGCTCGCTGAGGTAAGAATGCACACAGTTGACCCTAGTAAGTGTTCACCCATCAGAACCAACAGTGTTACCCGAAGGAATAACCTACATGCAGAGGATAATACTATATTCTCTTTAAACAGATGTGAGGGTGAAAACCACAAACCCAATTATTTTGTTTACTCTTAATGAGCCCACCGATGTAACGCACCAGGCTGCTTTCACACATGCACACAAATAATCCTATTACTTAGCATTGCTTAATAAGAATTAAGGTGGCCTTGCACTGCCGCTGGAGGCCTCAGGATCAATAAAGGTGGCCGATGGCAATGGAGGAAAAAAAAAAACATTTGATGAATTGCCTTGTGTGCTGAACGAAACATGCACACACACTCCAGTATACAGATGATACTTTATGGGTTTAAATTAGAAATAGGAGGAGATTAAATCACAGTCATCAGCCACTTTACAGCTTTCAACACCCATAGATCATGCCAATGTGATCTCGTAAAAAATATGAGATTTATGGTGAAAAAAATAAAATAAAAAAAATAACATTGTATGCCACAGTAACAATTACGTCTTTATATTTGAACCGCCATTATACTCAGAATCATGGAACTATAAAAGCATGTGTCAGCTGGTCTCGTATTTTACACATCATAAATGATCTGAGGTCTGTGTTAGAGGGATATTTCACCAAAAAATACAGCTTTTTTTTATTTTGTAGAACACCAATTATGTTTTAACAGAATTTCTAGGTTCATTACCAAGCAATACAAAGTGGATAGGGCCCTAGATTGTCAAGCTCCAAACAAATAAAGTATGTTTTATTTCTTTAAATATTATAAAAGGGTTTCATATTCATATGAATAATGTGATGCATTTCAGTCTGAAACAGAGTGAAATTTATTTATTTTTTGAATTTATGTCCTTTGCTGTCCAAATCCCAGGGTTGTTATTAACTAAAACTATTAAAAAAAAAAAAAAAATCATTAATTGAAATAAATTCAAATGTTTTGGCAACTAATAAAAATAAAAATAATTTTAATTAAATTTACAAAGTGCTACTTTGAAGACATGACATCGATACGTTGGCCAATTATTGATCACGTGATCCATATTCATAAATCATAACGTTAAAAGTTTGAATATGTAGAAGTGTGAATGAGATGACCGCTACTTCAGAGGTCAGGACAAGTTAACACTTGTCAAAATTTCAGTTAAGTTACAGTAATGGATCTTTATTTGTCATTTGGGTGCCCATTCACTCATGGAAAAAAAAAGTGGCCAGTATATTTCAATTACAATGAGCTACTTAAACTCAGTCATTCAGGGTGAGCATACATAAGTAAATGACAATTTTCATTTTTAAGTGATCCCTCTGAACATATCCTCCGATCATCTATAATAAACGAGTGCTACCATAGCCCATCCGTGTGCTAGTGAGTAAGTGTTGACACCGTCCCCAGATACAGTAAGAGTTAGTCACAGTGAGTCAAAGAGGCAGAACTGCTGTGCTCACATTTAAGAGTCCTACAGGTGGGTCTCCCGTCGCGGGGACCTGCGTTGCAGTTCGGGGGGCGCCAGCAGCGCTACGGGCTGAGCCACTGGGAGGGACAGGGCGGATGGTCTGAGCTGGGTCTCGGGAGCTCTCTCTGGACTGCACGGCGTGCGGACACACAGTGGGACTCTAGGCCGCGGAGCATGGTCCAGAGAGTTTGAGCGCTGAACCACTGCGCTTTTAATAGAGCCGGTCAGACTGAACGTAGATGCCGAACGAGACATCTACTCACACACGGAGGGGGGAGAGGGAGATGGAGAGAAAAAGAGAGAGCGCATTAACCTCATCTGACTCCGTCCCTGCATCGCATGGCTTCACAATCACTCACTTTAAAATTGAAAGAGGAAGTGAAAAATTTGAACGCGATCTCGTTACGAACGCAGGGATTTCTCAAATATTTAGCAGTGCATGAATCACCTTAATGAAAAAGGTAAAAATATCCCCTTTCAAGGAACTAGACGCATTTGAGAGCAGTACCACTGGTGAGTTCCACAGATGGTGGCGCTGTGGGGATTTTTAATCAAAAATGTAATTCAATCATAGAATTACTGTTATTTTTGCTATCAAGTGCAGTAACTAATGATATTACATGTTTATTTCTTGGAAATGCACATTTGACCGTAAAGCACTGAGCTAAGAGGCAGTAATAATAAAAGTAACATGTAAAACCGGCATTTCTTTTTTTTTTATGCAATCAAATTGCATAATAAGAGCTTTGAAGAGCTGGAAAAAGTAACACATTTAAAAGTCCTTGAAAAAAAGGTTGTATGAATCCTGAAATGAATAATGTAAAAACATTTGACAATTTCTCCCACAATGCCAAGGTTACAGTTGTAGACATCCCACGTCTACCTAAAGGTCTGTGAGTCTCCCACATATTGATAGCGGCTCCCTGACTGCGCAAATTTTCTACAAGCGAGCGACCCGGGTATTGCGGCTTACGATTCTATTAATGTACTACTACCTGATGAGGTGAAACTCACAGATAATATATTATTATGTGGACACATACGGTGTAGTTATATTGGGTAGGTGGAGGTTTGAGGGGTTGATGCTACCTCCCTGAAATTAGTTTTTGCAGGGTGGGATGTCTGCAGTTAACTTTGCTACATTAAATGCATGGTAAATGTTGGAGATTTGTCGACTGAAAAGCACCTTTAACTTTATAACAGAATTCTGCGATGAATTTGAATACTTTTCACTGGATCTCGCAGCGATGTTATTACAGGGTTAGTTCACCCAAAAATGAAAATTCTGTCAGTATTTACTCACCCTTATGTCATTCCAAGCTCGTAAGACCTTCTTCATCTTTGGAACACAAATTAAGATATTTTTGATTAAATCTGAGAGCTGGATCTCTCCTGCATACTAGCCCATAGGCTTCTTGAGGGATTGAAACTTGCCATCCCGAAAAGTTATTAAAGACATCGTTAAAATTGTCCAAGTGACTACAGTGGCTCAATCTTAAGTTTATCAAGCGACGAGAACACATTTTGTGTGCAAAAAAACAACAAAAATAACGACTTTATTTCAACTATTCATTTATTTCTCTCTGCCTCGAGTCAAGGCCAATTTATACTTCTGCGTCGAGGGTACGCCGTAGTGTACGGCGTTGGCTTCGCACGTAGGCGACGCCGTTGTGAGCATTTATACTTCTGCGTTCAGGTCTTGGTTGCTCTGCAGTACTGCTCCGAAATGCTAGTAGGCGGCGGAGGGTTTTAATGTTCCACTGTGTTTAGATTCCTCGCGGCTAGGTTACTACAAGCAATAGCGACTGAAAGAGAGTGGATCATGTTGGAGTTGGAGCTTATTGGGGTGGAAAAACAGTTCATTTTAGTGAAATTACTAAAACTGAAAGGCAGAAATGAGAGAAGACGTCGGAGGAGATGGTGCGTGTGTAAATGCCTGAGAAGGTACGTGCGGAAATGCGTAGGAGGAAATGCGATGCTACCAAGCCGACCAATCACCGATCTTGCGGTCCGCGTCGTTGCGACGTGTAGTTACATTTTTGAAGAGGTGCGCGTCAGGCAACGGCGAAGGGTACGCGGTATGGGACGCGTCTGTGCGTATGCTACGCCGCACCTACTGCGCGCACCTGACGCAGAAGTATAAATTGGCCTTCAGGTTACTAGTTTAATAGCGTAAGCTTCTGTTATTGTACGTCACACGCATCACACACATGACCAGCGTCGGCCAATAGCGAGCCTACGTGTGACGTAGCTCTACGCTATCTCACTACGTAACGTTAACTGACTAGAGGCGCATAGAGAAGGAAGTGAATAGTTGAAATAGTCATTATTTTTATTTGTTTTTGCGCACAAAAAGTGTTCTCGTCAATTGATAAACTTAAGATTGAGCCCCTGTAGTCACTTGGACTATTTTAATGACGTCTTTAATAACTTTGAGGCCGGCAAGTTTCAATTCCTCAAGAAGCCTATGGACTAGTATGCAGGAATGATCCAGCTCTCAGATTTCATCAAAAATATCTCAAATTGTGTTCCCAAGATGAACGAAGGTCTTACGGGGTAGGACCAACATGAGGGTGAGTACTGACAGAATTTTCATTTTTGGGTAAACTCACCCTTTAACACTGCACCGAATTAAAATGCTTTGTCACTGAATTTCCCAACATTGTGTCGCATGATCGAGATCAGATGTCAAATATTGGTCCAAACTGATAAACTGTCCACGTTGCGCAGCTCAAACGAGAAGCGTGGTTTCGTTAGGCGTATTAAGTTTTTCCCATTTGCAACAGAAATGGCAGCTCTTATCAGTTGGGCAAGGTTATCGTGCCACCAGTCCGACCTCTAACAAATTGTAGACACACCGACAAAAAAAAAAAAGAAAGAAAGAAAGAAAAAAGAAAAAAAGGTGCAGTCTGGAGCTCTGCCTAATGCTGAAGGAAAGGGAAAAAAAATTGAATGACCAAAGCAACAAGTAAATCCTCTGAAGAGGAAAGTAATATGGTCAAGCTGAAAAATTAGATTAAATAAAAATATGAATTTATGTGTGAATCCAAGTGTGATGTGACTAAATGACAAGTGTAATATTTCCATACCTGCTCGCGCAGACATCACACGTCATCAGCGAGTTCCATAAGGCTACGCAGATTGTAGATAGACAGCCATCATAAAAAAATAAGACCGCGCCAAACAAGCAACAGCCAGTTCCTCCTTAAAGGGATACTCCTCTTTTTTAGGAAATAGGCTCATTTTACCACTCCCCCAGAGTTAAACAGTTGAGTTTTACTGTTTACAAATCCATTCAGATGATTTTCTGATATTTAGAAGAATATCAGTAACCAGACAATTTCTAGTCTCATTGACTTCCATAGCATAAGCCTATTTCCAAAACAAGTGGAGTATCCCTTTAACCAAAACAGTGAACAGCGTTCACATGTCGTAACTGTAATTACGAGATGGAGGCCCGCGACGTTCTACCTGGAGCTGTTCACATCCTCAGACCCAGATTTTTTGTTTCCATTTCAACACTAGCAACGATGCAATGAATCTGCAGCAGTCAGCTGGTACAAGTAAGAGCTCTATAAGTTGTTTAAGTCCAATATTATTGTAAAGTTATGTGCTTTGAGACATCAAGTAATTTAAAGCCATCTCTCATCTTGTGACACTTAGCAGATTCTGCTCTTTCTCATGTGTTTTGAAGGAGGTGTGGCTTTGGAGAGCGCTGTGAAGGGAAAGTGGGATATCATGCTTGCTATTCCAAGCCTCTCTGGAATTGCCTAAAAAATAAACCTTACTGACCAAACTTTTGAAAAGTGGTTTAAGTAAAGGTAATTAAACAGCAAAAGTGGTGACATGCCAAAAGGTAAATTAGTTTAATATATATTCATACTATACCCATTACACCCTTTTATTTCAGTAGTCAATACTACTGATACCAGTCAAAGATCAGCACCAATAGTTTGAGCAAATTGTGCTTATCTATAAAATACAATCATACAGCTACAACTATTTAATTTGAGATATTTTAGTAAACCATAAAAAAAAACCCTGCTGCATTCCTTCCGTCAAATCACGGCCGTGCTGATATTCAGAATGACGGCACCCTTGAAAGCTCTATGAAAATGATTCTAAGGAATTGAAAACATCTTGTTCATGTTCCTTGAATAGGCACCGGGACTAATAAGCTCCAAAACCTTTTTTTTTCTTTATTCTGTGTGAATTAGCCTTGGAGCACATAATATAGATGCATCACGTTGTGCATGTTTTTCTGAACATTAGTAAGAGGATGGCGTGAATAAGTCTTAAATGTAGGTACATTGTATATGCTGCATCAATCGACCGGGTGTGCGTCTTTTATTCATTTGTGAGAAGAAAAAGAAAGAGAGAAAGTGTGGACTCACAGCCAGTGTGGAGCTGCTGGACATTCGGCCCATGTGATCGCCATCTGGGCCAGGACTCCTCTCATCTGGGGTACCATTGGCCATAAATGCCCTCTGTAGCACACGCTTGGGGGTTTTAGTGAAAGAAAATGCTCGTGTGACCTAAACACACAAAAATGCACAATTAGTCTATTCTTAACTCAGTGCCTTTTATAAAACATATAGTTACTTTATGATGTCATTCTCAAGAGAGCATTCACAACATTGAGCACAAGACCGAATTTGCATGTATGTCATGTAATCGTTTTCAATAGTTTCAGGTTCCTCGCTCTACCTTCTTCGAGGTCTTTTTGATGGCCCTGGATGCTCGGCTGAGCGTGCTGTCCATGTCCTTTGTGCTCACTTGGACGGAGTCAGGATCAGTGCTCTGAATGAGATCTTCCTGTTTAAGACATGGAAAATTAAATACACAGCGATACTGCTGGCCTGTCAAAATGCAAAGAGAAGCATCACTGTTTAGCTTTCCAAACAGCTGGGGCTTCTTGATATTCAGAGGAGCAGAGAGTGAACGAGGCCGCATTTCAACGCGGGTGACGTGTGGATAGGTCGCCACCTCATGGTCGCTGGGGGAACTGCAGGCCAGGCCAAAATGCAGTTAGCCGCAGGGTTTGGTCTGGTTGTTTAATTATAAAGGGAAATACATGCATCTGTCCGCCTGCACCAATTACATGAGCCGTGGTGGATGGCCTGGGCGGGACCTGCCTTTCTGCAGCATGAAGATAAAGACGTCTGAGTCTGAAGTGTAAAGTTCAAGTACAATTCCACTCTTAATTACATTAATCTGCCTCCCAGTTTAACCACACAGGAGCATCTAATAGGATTAGCCAACACCAAAAGGCCCACACAAACCTCCTAATTTATAGCCACAATAAAAGAAAGCAGAGCTAATAAAATAAATAATTGAGTTCCGTTCCAGGCCTGAGGGGGATGATCTGAGGAGGAAGTGGCCATGTTTCTGTGCGTGTGTGTGTGCTCACTCACCGCATCAGCTCGGCAAATCGTGTTGGCCACTTGTCGACATAGAGTTTTGAGCCAGGCAGATTTGAGTGTGTCCTCGGCCGTCAACTTGAAACTAAATAACAGGTTCTCCTGTTCTGTAGGAGGACGTACCACCAGGGAAAAGGCATTCTGACAATCTGAGAGAGAGAAACAAATGCACACAAAAATGTGAGGTCAGGGATGTGACCTAGAACTAAGGCTGGGCGCGGTATGAATCTTCAGGATGATATGAGACCCTTTCAGAGTTTATTTTCTAATAACGACCAGCTGGCTGTACATTGTTCGTTTGCAAACATAAAACAACAACGCATTTAACATCTTTTGGATCTCGTCTTTTCAAGTGAAGCAATTTTCATTGGGAATCAATGTAGGGCAGGAGTTCATTCTATACATTGATGGGACCGTAACAAGTGGACTACTAGGAAATGAGTTAATTTGAAACATGAAATGGATTCTAGTATGAGGAGCTGCTCTTGTGGACGCGCAGATTTGAATCAAATTTCCAGGCTCCAAAATGTGATCTCCATCAATAATGTGCTATTACGGTGTGAAATTACGGTCTAACTGTGACTTTAGCTCATCAAAATCCAGTAAAGTAGGGCTGGGTGATATATTAAAAATTCACAATATATTCTCAATGATTCTGTAGGCAATAAAAAAAATAATGCTGTGACTATTGCTAAGATTTTATATGCGTTTTATGGCCATTGAATTTCCAAAGAGATTAGTTTTGTGATCCTTCCATTTCCTTGTTTGGCATAAAAGAATTCAGACGTGTTTTAATAGCATATATCCGCTTTAAATAATTACAAATTATTTTAGAGCCTGTTGGTTTGATTAATTTCTCTGAACTGGTTTCAAAGAATCAAAACTCTTACAAATATAGCAATACATAGCGCCTAGTGTCCTTCAGAATCTGTCTTAGACCAAAACACAATTCATTTTCACCAACATCAGCCAGCTTTACAGTGAACTGACACACTTTACACATAACTCTCTAGGGTGCCAATTCAGAACACCGAAAACTAAAATATGCACTCGAGTGCACTTGGTTGGAGGTAGAATGCCGGGTGGTCCCCTCACCCTCTGTGTCTTGGATGTCAAGGACTCTTCTGATCTGGGACAGGGGCATCAGGGCTATGTGTTTGAGCTGGGCGGGCGGCCGTGTCTGACCCAACGGACTGCGGAACGTGGTTATCACCTTGTGTCTCTTCCTGGCGATCTGAATATGAAGAAGCACATATATATATTAAACTCTTAAAACATGCAGCTTTCTTCATAATGCAGGAATGTCAAATGTTCTCTTCTGGAATAGTGGGGAGTCCTTCTGGTGCTTTAGAAGAGCTGAAATGTGTAATGTAGATTGGGGTGACAGATATGCATACAGAGGACTTCCTAAAATGAATAATTGATCACCCCGAGTCTTCCCTTTTCCTAGGTCTCATTACTAGGCCAGAGCCGGCATTGGGCGAGGAGGAGCACAGCCGCATGCCGGCACACACGAGCGAACCCCTCCACAGGGCTTAAACGCATCCCTTCACTAATTGGGGAAACAGGCCGGAGAGTCGAGTCGAGTCAGCAAGCACAGATTGAACACGCATAAATTATACACATTTCTTTCTTCAACGGTACAGCTCGACCGTAAACTGAACAAACAATTGTTGAGGTTGCTGAAATTTTGGAGAAGAAAAAAAAAAATGAGGAAAACGCATCAAGTAACATTGTCCAGACACTATGTAAATATGCGAGTGTATGAATAATGTTTAAACAGTAATAGTGAAAAGGATTGTTACAGAATAAATCCTTGAATCATAAAATATTCTGGTGTTTTCTTGGGGTTATACTAGTTGGTATTTGAACTATGCAATGGCAAAAAGTCAAATTATTTGATTTTTAAAATTTGTTCAAATAAAAAAAAAACACATCTCTGCATTAAATGAGAAATTTTCCTTCATTACAGTTTCAGGATAATTATACAGAGGCGTATAGCATTCACTTGAAGAAAAAAAATCTACTCTGTTTTTCTGAATTAACAAGTTAATTATCTCAGAATTATGAGATAATTTTTCATGGAAAAAAGTTTTTGCTCTGTTTTTTCTGAATTAACAAGTTAATTTTTCATGGATTTTTTTTTCCATGAAAACATTTCATGATTTTTTTTTTATCATGAAAAATTAACTCGTTAATTCAGAAAAACAGAGCAATTTTTTTTTTCTCATGAAAAATTAACTTGTTAATTCAGAAAAACAGAGCAAAAACTTTTTTCACATGAAAAATTAACTCGTTAATTCAGAAAAACAGAGCAATTTTTTTTTTCTCATGAAAAATTAACTTGTTAATTCAGAAAAACAGAGCAAAAACTTTTTTCACATGAAAAATTAACTCGTTAATTCAGAAAAACAGAGCAAAAACTTTTTTCTCATGAAAAATTATCTCGTTAATTCAGAAAAACAGAGCAAATTTTTTTTTCTCATGAAAAATTAACTTGTTAATTCAGAAAAACAGAGTAAAAACTTTTTTTCATGAAAAATTAGCTCGTTAATTCAGAAAAACAGAGCAATTTTTTTTTCTCATGAAAAATTAACTCGTTAATTCAGAAAAACGGAGCAAAAACTTTTTTCCATTAAAAATTATCTCGTAATTCTGAGATAATTAACTTGTTAATTCAGAAAAACAGAGTAGATTTTTATTCTTCAAGTGAACGCAATACGCCTCCGTATAATTACACCACCACCTAAAGAATTTCAGATAATCAAACAGTATTTTCATTCAGAAGAACATGCGTATAGAAGAGGTGTATTTAAATTGCATTTATAAATTATACATTTTTTGTCATTTATTTAATGATAAAAAGCATTTATTACATTTTATTGTTTTTGAACATTTCAGAACATTTCATGAAAATGAATGGAAAGCTACAGTCATTCTGAGATTTTGATCAGTTTAATTTTTTTTTTTTTAAATGTAATGCGGGTGTAATAGCAATATAGTGAAAATCCAGCTAGTAGTTTGACATCATAACGCCATCATTAAAAAACCCCTAAACAAGACAAGAAATCAAGACTAATGTCTTTCATATATTGGTGCTGCTTTTGGGAAACTTATGAAGAATAGAGGGGCCATCTGTAACATTTCCATAAACACATTCAGAAGAGCATTTATGGTGCAGGGACACGGAAAGGCTGAGCTTTACCTCCAAACAGTCGTTGAAAAGAAAGAGTGTGACATGTTCTCCCCGGTCGCAGGGTTTGTCTCCCAGAGCGATGGTCTCCACCCTGTGAACCAGACTCCGGTGGGACGACAACAGATTGGCCTGCAGGCGCACACAAACACACACACAAAAATCAGTTTCTTCCTCACAACCTTTTCAGCAATTTAATTAATTATAAGTGATTGGTGTGCAGAAATTTCTTCAAATCAATCCGAGCGCCTGATGAACATGCTGCATTTCCTGTCTCCGAGCCTGCGGGCACATATTCTCAGATTCCTCGGAGTGCTGTTCCTGGATCAGACTCTGACTCGTGTCCATACTGTTTCAGTTCCCATGAGCAACAAAAACCAAACTGATCCAGGAAAAGCTGGGGGGGACGATCATTGGTTTGGCAGCCCCGTCTCTAAACGCAGCTGTTCTGGGGCGAGTCTTGATAGAAGACAACATGAGCTGACTCACTCTGATCGATTTAATGGCGAGGAAGTTTCAGATAGCATGGCAGCATCTCCCACCACAGAGAGAAGAGGGACATCAGCCAACAATACAGTGTCGCACTACAATTTACTGTTGAAATAGCCATATTCTACACATTAATTGTATTAAAACAGTTCTTGAAGTCCACTTCTAAGGCTGCAGGTCTTGATGCCCAAATCCGATTTTCTGACTATATCCGATTTTTTTGATGACCTGCTTACATCGTCTTTTAAAAGTGACCCATATCCGATTTTTGCATTTACACTATACACTGCTGAAACTACCAAATGCAGACGTTCTGACCTGGGAAATTAAGCAAAACAGCACGAAATTCAATGGATGCAGATGCGAATAAAATTATCCAGTGTTTTCTTTCCACAATATTTCAATAAGTCATCAAAACATTGGTCTCGTATGGCGGAGAAAAAAAGAGGAGGGGCTCTAGCCACGAGCACTTAAAACAATGCCTGATATCTCGTGAAATGTCTTCAAAAACGGATTTATTTCTGTAACAACCCTGCATTTTGCCTGCACTCTTCACCCCAAACACTCAAAAGACATGAAACCTCCGCATTGCTGGGGAATATCCGATTCGTCTGCTTACATGGCACACGCAAATGCACGTATCCGATTCATATCCGATTTATTTTACCACATATGAATGAGGCCTGAATCCGATCTGAGAAAATCGGAATCCATGCGTTTTTTCCTGCTTACACGTTCACTGGTCATATCCGATCTGTGCCACATGAGATGAAAAAAAAAAAAAATCGGATTTGGGTCACTTGAACCATGCAGTGTAAACGAGGCCTAAATGTTAGTTGAGCTTTATAGCACTACAAATGGTAAATTTAAGCCAAGTTCACACTACATGATTTTAAGCACGATTTATGCCTGATTTGCAAATCATTGAGTCGCCGACAAGTCAGGGTGTTATCGCGTGCAAATCGCGGGCGATGAACGCTCGCCAATCTGTTAGTATGAAAGAGCCAACAACGCAGCGAAAACGCTCGCAGACGCCTCGCAGACGCATCGCCGAGCCCAGAAAAATATCTAGCCTGCTAGATATCCAGAGCCGTCGCGCGACTCAAACTCGGTGATGTCATGTGTACAGCCAATCATAGCAACGTATGGGTTGAGGACACCAGGTAAATCTTTAGTTTTTCTTCTTTTTTTGCATTTTTTCCCTCAGAGCAGATCGTCGCGCAAACAGTGTGGAGCACTGGTTTCTGTCTGACTTTATTATTTATTTATTTATTGCGTGTTTTTTCGTGACAAAACGTGGTTTGTAGACAAGAATCGTTTGCTGACAGAGTTGTTGTCAACTCGTTATTTATTTGATTATTTTCAGGATTTAGACCGTACCATAGTACTGAAACAGCCCTCTAGAGTCACAAATGATTTGCTCTTATCATCCGATCGTGGTTGTATCTCTATGCAGTGCGTTGTCAACTCGTGTAGTGAGTTACCTCCTGTTGTGGATCAATCAGGTTGTGTTGTGTGGTGTGAACAGCTAAAAACTTGAACACTCCTGATTTCACTGAGAGCAAGTCATGTAGTGTGAACGACACAGTTCAGCCCGACGTTTTAAAATCATGTAGTGTGAACAAGGCATAAGCCAAGTTCACACTACAGGATTTTAAGCACGATTTATGGCAGATTTGCAAATCGTTGAGTCGCCGACAGGTCAGGGTGTTATCGCGTGCAAATCGCGGGGGATTAGCGGACGATGAACGCTTGCCAATCTGTTAGTATGAAAGAGCCAACAACGCAGCGAAAACGCTTGCACATGCCTCGCAGACGTGTCGCAGAGCCCAGAAAAATATCTAGCCTGCTAGATATCCAGAGCCGTCGCACGACTCAAACTCAGTGATGTCATGAGGACAGCCAATCATAGCAACGTATGGGTTGAGGACACCAGGTAAATCTTTAGTTTTTCTTCTTTTTTTGCATTTTTTTTCCCTCAGAGCAGATCGTCGCGCAGTGTGCAGCACTAGTTTCTGTCTGATGTCCATATTCACGTGTTGTGTTCTCTTCTTCGCTGGGTATTGGCGCAATATTTATTTATTTATTTATTGCGTGTTTTTTTTCGTGACAAAACGAGGTTTGTAGACAAGATAGAATCGTTGGGTGACAGAGTTGTTGTCAACTCGTTATTTATTTGATTATTTTCAGGATTTAGACCGTAACATAGTACTGAAACAGCTCTCATTGTGTCACAAATGATTTGCTCTTATCATCCGATCGTGGTTGTATCTCTATGTAGTGCGTTGGCAACTCGTGTAGTGAGTTATCTCCTGGTGTGGATCAATCACATTGTGTTGTGTGGTGTGAACAGCTAAAAACTTGAACACTCCTGATTTCACTGAGAGCAAGTCATGTAGTGTGAACCGCACAGTTCAGCCCGACGTTTTTAAATCATGTAGTGTGAACAAGGCTTTAGTTTTACAATACCATTTCCACCCCTTTAGAAACGTACTATTTCAGCTACTGTACCTTTAAAATTAGAAAAGTGCCCCTATATTATTACAAATACAGTTTTACATGCATGCAAAGCCAAAAAAACCTATATTTTCTCAGAATATACATTGCAGCCTCACCTCTTTTCTCAGTCTAAACCCCTCCTTTTAAAGAGACCAATCTGCTCTGATTGGTCAGATGGCCCAGTCAGTTATGATTGGTCTACCGCTTACAGCGTATGATGGAGAAGAAAAATCCATTACCATATCTGATTTTCAGCTCTGGAGGTTTCATCAGCACAGTGATCCAAACAGTACCGATAGCATCATTTGGAAGTGCAACCAAAGTGGATTTGCTTTTCGCAGCACAGAAAACAGCGTATTCTTGATATGTCGATACCACGATCCAAACTCTTCCAGCCCACAGGTAGAGCTACAGTGTTTGCCCAATGTAATGATTTTTGAATGAGCGGTTTTTATAGTTTTCACAGTCTGACTGGACTGGCGGTGGAGATTTGCTTGGTGAATGTTGGAGTATGCTTACATCATACTCCTATTTCAAAAGAGCGACACAAATCCCTTGGTCATAATACGGTGACTTTATTTGTGCTGGTCGGGGATGTGGAAATGAGGTGAAGTTATTTGAGAGCTGTGACAGAGGGCGGCGATTTTCAGCAAATAACGGCTTTCATTGCGGTCTGTTGACTCAAAGCTTCAAAAGATTTGAAATATAGCTCTGCTTGTTTGAAGGCAAGTAAATAAAATTATGGGTGAACTATTTTTGCAGAAAAGTGGAAAAATTACTCACAGGGCACCCGTCCACCTCGTAAACAACATCAAAGATCTGTTTCTGTCCCTCGGTTTTCCTTTTATCCTCATTGATATGCCTGTAAAATAAAGAGAGAGAAAATAAACTGAAGAAATCTTTAGTTAAACGTCACTGTTTCAGCCCCACTAAAACGGGTTTGGCTGAAAAAGAAAAAACAAATTTGACTGAAAATTGACAAATCTATTTTAAAGGGATACTCCACTTTTTTGGAAATAGGCTCATTTTACAACTCCCCCAGAGTTAAACAATTGAGTTTTACCGATTTCGAATCCATTCAGCCGATTTTCAGATATTTAGAAGAATATCAGTAACCAGACAGTTTCTGGTCTCATTGATTTCCATAGTACATTTTTTTTTTCCTACTATGGAAGTCAATGAGACCAGAAACGGTCTGGTTACTGATATTCTTCTAAATATCAGAAAATCGGCTGAATGGATTCGAAAACAGTAAAACTCAACTGTTTAACTCTGGGGGAGTGGTAAAATGAGCCTATTTCCAAAAAAGTGGAGTATCCCTTTAAGGAAAACTAATCGCAGGACTCACGTCATCACTTCCTTGAGAGACTCGATGGCCTTTTCAAGTGTCACTTTATCTGGGTTGTCATCTGATGTATGTTTCTTTATATCTACAAAGAACAAAATCCACTCTAAATCTCGTTTTCTTGTGTAAGCATGCAGAGGTGAAACAAATCGCTTATTGGATGTTTGTATTTTCCATGAGGTTGATCAACATCTGTTTTTTTTCCATGCAGTGGAAAAAATTTAAATCATCTGGATTCAGTCAGATTTACTGAATAGAAACAGCTGTTTGTGTGTCTTTCACTTGCATCCTGCCGACAGCCGTATTCATGCGTTACCGTTCAGCAAGAGGGCGACGCTCGGCAGTCTCTGTACTGGACGAATCAAAAGCTCAACGAGAGTCTGGCGGCCACACTCGGGTTTCGCTTGATTAATCTGCATGACAAAATGAAAGAAGATGTGAATAAACGCTCTTCATGAAAAAGGCCAGTATAAAAAGCATTTCCAACTCTAAAGATATCAGTACCTTCAGGAACGCATGAAACCTTGGCTTCTGTCTCTCACATCGCACTATGGTCTCTTTGCTCATCTCAAAGAAGTTGACAAACGGTGGGTAGGCCTTCACCAGCTCTCCAGACTGAGAGAGGATTTTAAAAAAATAGAGATCGATCACAAAAGCTGCCATTCAGTCTTTGACTGCGTTATGAGCTGCACACCGGAGGAGGTCGAGTTCAAAGCTTTATCACACTCACATATTTCAGGATAATGTCTCCAACGCTCCTCTCTTCAGACCAGTTCATCACCAACTCCTCAAGATCCGCCTGTCAAAGCACATTCATCAGAGAACACGTTCAACACAGCCTTTACTCAGCGTTTTGGAAAGGTTATTGCCTACCTTTATTCTCGTGTGCACATCATAGATGTCTGGAATACTGCCAAAGATGGTCTTGATCTCTTCTTGAGCTAGAATGGGGCCGCCCACCTGCCCCTCTTTGTCCAGTGGGTATTTGAAGAGCTGAAAGAACCGATGAATAAAAGAAATTACATCACTAAGCCAGGATGGACCCCGAGACACTCGCTAATGCCACGGGAATTGACAGTAGAGGTCTGCATTCCTGCGGGATCACCAAAAGACCCGATTAGATTTGTTGCGGGACTGGACTAAACCTCTGACTTGTATGCATGAGATGGAAGCCAAAGTGGGTGGATTTATGGTAGAACGGGGTGATAGTTCTCAATATTTTCAGTCTTTTGACATTTTAAAATAAACCCTAAAACTGTAGATTATTCACTACCATTCAAAAGTTTGAGGTACTAAAAAAGTACATTTTTTAAATAAGTATCTGGTGCTCAGATTAACGCTGTATTAAAAATACAGTAAAAACATAATATTGTGTAACTTGTTCTGCTTAATATTTTTGTTTTGTGGAACCATATTTCTTTAGGATTTATAATTTCGTGAATAAAAAGTTCAAAAGGACGTTTTTTGTATCTTAATCATTTGTAACATTATAAATGTCTTTACAGTCACTTCTGATTTGTTTCTTTTTTGCATCCTTGTTGAATAAGTTAATTTTATGTTATTTTTTTTAAAAAAATCTTACTGACCCCATACATTTTAACAGAAGTGCATAAAACCCCTCTGCAGACACACTGAAGCTGTAGTCGTCATTGACTATTTTACATGGAATGTAAGACAATGCAAAACTCAACATGCATATAAAATATAAATTTCTTTCGGTTCGGTACGCATTACAAACCGAACGATTCATTGGACAATTGTTCCTGCCGACCAAAAACCACCATAACGTTGCGCAACAAATGACAAACGTAATGAAAGCCGAACGAATTTTGTGCTTCACGTACCGTTTATCAGTTTTGGACCATCAAAGTCAGTGTAGTGCAAGCGCGATTAATAGTAACACTAAGTGTAACCATGGAAGTCTGGCAGAAATAGTAAAATGCTTTCAAGCATATCACGCATCTTTTTCCAGCACTTTTTTCCAAAACTCAAATATTATGTTTTATCAAATATTATACAGTATTTGCTCATCCTTCAAAGATTACCCCTATTTATGAAACCAAGTTTCAACATGTAGGAGAAAACACCTTTAAAAATACAGGGGTTGGACAATGAAACTGAAACACCTGGTTTTACAACACAATAATTTGTTAGAATGGTGAGGGCCTCATTTTGCATCCAAATACAGCATCAATTGACAGATAGAAGTCCTTCACAGTGACCAGAGGGATTATGAGCCGTTCCTCTTCCAGAACAGTGTCCAGGTCACTATATGATGCTGGTGGACTCGCTCCTCCAAAACAGCTCAATAATATTCAGATCTGGTGACTGTGCAGACCATGGGAGATGTTCAACGTCACTTTCATCTTCATCAAACCCTTCTGTCACAAGTCTTGCTGTGTGTGTTGGTGCAAGATCATGCTGATCCACGGTTTGAGCATCAGGTGCTCATGATCCTCCAGAAGAGTTTGGTAGTCCTCGGCAGTGTCGTGTCCATCAAATACAATCAGGATTGTCATGATATTGGAGCTCAAACCATCACTGATCCACCCGTGCTTCACTCTGAAGATTGACCGCCAGGCATATAGATGTGAAACCTCCAACATTGGCCAGTGTTTCAGTTTCATTGTCCAACCCCAGTAATTTATTTTAATAAATAGGAAATTTCTCTGGCATTTCTTTCTTTTTGCTGTATCGAAAACGTACCAAACCGTGAAACCACTGTATCATATCGAACCGTGAATTTTGAGAACCGTTACACCCCTAATTTACATTAAAAAGACAGCAGCAGGAATATTAGGCTACTGTCACTTTAAGACAACACACAGATCCAATATATTGATACTGTTATGAATGTGTTTTCTTTCTCCACTGTTTATGTTCTCTTAAGACATAAACTATGTTTCTTAAGCCCAGAATACACCAAGCCGACGCCAACGAACTAGCGCTGATGAAAGCCAACTGTGTTGTCGCCTCTCGTCGAGGTAAAAAGCTGCACTTGAACACACCGAGAGAACTGCAGCCGACTGTCAGCTAGAATGTGCGTTCTGCGCCTGCGTGTAATGAGCCAACTCTCTATTTCTGCAGATATATTAGTCTATATTCGTCATTCAAAAAGGAAAACCGACGCTACCGGCTGCAAATTACGTTACACATAACATAAACAAAGCAGTGCGTGCTTACCTTTTTGAATATCAATCCTGCTAAACGCTTTCTTTATTCCACTCCGCTCATGTTAATATTGAAATATTCGCCAAGGAACACTCAGGTGAGATGACGTAACATAAGAACAGACTTCTATCTTTACCGTTTTGACTTCTTTGCTTGCTGTTTTGCGTTTATTATTCTCGTGCACTGACTTTCACTAAGCAGAACAGCCAATCAGAGTTCTCTCTTTCCCCAACGGCCCAACGCCGATTCAACATGTCGAATCGCGCGAAACAAAGCCGACGAGGACAATGGAACCGTGCGTATCACACCGAGGAAACTTAGTTGGCCAACGCACAAAATCTGCCAGACGGCCGAACGTCGGCTTGGTGTGTTCCGGGCTTTAGGATACTCGACAAGACAGAATTTTGAATGATTTTTAAAAGGACAGAATTGTGTGTGAAATTGTCCGTTCAAGTGCAAGATGTGATAGAGCTTAATTCAGTATTCACATGCTGTCAAACACGGCTCTCTGGGCATGTGCTTCAGATGTAGTTTGTGCACACAAAACTTCTCACAGAGCGCGCAAGTTATCTTTCACGTCTTCTTGCACTTGAATGTTTAAATTAGCAAGGGTTAAAAAAACATGTGCAAATGATAACTTTCATGATAGTCCATTCGGTACACTGACATTCCAATCAACGAACACGGTGAGGGCCATCTGGCTGCAGCCTGCAGAACGGAACGGAGCACGAAAGCGAACGAGGGCGCTCTAAGGCAAGAGACGGTGCGTAAAGCTCCATTAAATTATATGCACGCCAAATTAAACGATATATGCACTAAACTTGTTTTTGTAATCGTTCAATTTACTACGTAGCTATTGGCTAATTAGACATTTTCTTAATTTATGAAGCATATGAAATTTGGTCACATATGCGAGTGATTTACTCACATTTTTAGAGGGTCGCATAAATACATTTATAAAAAATAATATAATATAAAAGTGTTAAATAAATAAATAAATATATAATTACAATTAAATATTTATATATTTTTTAATTGTATAAACTGTTGAGAACATAACATGTGGAAAGATTTACAATTCTGCAAGAGTGGAATGAAACTGGGAAGATCAGTTTAGTGCAGACCTCTACTTGACAGCTACTCCATAAACTTAATAAAAATCCAGTAGACCACAATGGAAAGGTCAGGCTATTCAGTATTGCCTGATGATCTGACTCCACTGTTCAGTGAAATTAGCTGGATTCTGATTGCGGGCATATGATGTGGCATTTACTATGCAAGCAGACACAGAGGTGTGTGTGTATGTGTTTTGTATGAGTTCCACATGTAGGGGTGCAAAGCAAAGCTGAAATGTCCATGGCATTTGTGCCCAAATGTAATTAATTTCCCCCCCTACTGGTCAGAGGCACTGGTTTAGCTCGATAAGACCACAGCCAGGTACTGCGGATTGCCACATTCTTATGTGTGTGAAAGTTGAAAGAGAACACACAAGACGCAGACGCACACTGAACACAAACCTGCATGACAGTGGCCAGGATATCAACGTAGTTGCTCTCGGTTTGGTAGAGCTCCTTGGAGACCTGCCATCGCGCAGACTGCTTAGGAAGGGCAGGAGTCGAGCTTTTGGGAGGTTTGGCATTCTCTGAAACGCATATGCAGACACGCAGGGGTTAGCAGCTGTATATTACACATTGTTACTTCTCATCCTATGATAGGTTTCATCTTTTTTTAAAATATATTTGATGTTGAAGAAAAATAAAGTCAAAAGGAATCATAAGTTGAATTAAAAGTAATGTTCCATGTTCAATAGAAATTAAAACAAAAATTGATCAATCAGGAACACAGAACAGAGTAAATGCACCATTAAATCAGCTATTCTGAATTACGTTCAGCTGTATTAAATCAAATCATATACATTTAAAATCATATAAACGTCCACTCAAAAATTGTCATATATTCACCCTCATATCATTCCAAAATGCTTTCGTCAGTAAAAAACAAATGGAAATTAAACAATTTTGGTTCCAACTGACGATAAAAAATTGATCAAATGGAACCAAAACTAAAGTAGAGGTATAGTAAATGATGATAGAATTGCAATGGACTATCCGTTTAAGTACAGGTGGTTTTAATAAAACTAAAATATCTTAGTCGTCTTTGCTGATGTTTGGTAAAATGGTACAAATTGTAGATCGAAATGGTACAAATTACAAAAAAATAATAAATAAAATAAAAAGGACGAAAAATATTTTCTTTGGTTATAGACATGAGTGTGTGTTCACACTTGGCAGGATTGTTTCCGTTGCAAAATGTGATTCAAACGCTTTTTTTTCCCAATCTTTATGTTCAGTCTTAAAAATTAGTATGAACGCTAAGTGAACCGGGTTTAAATGTATCGTTTTATGTTTTGGTCCAGACCAAAAGAACCAAACAAGTATGAACACACCCCAAACTGTTTTGAAAATTGTGCATTTCAAGGAAATGATAAGTTACTAAACCACGTTTGAGCCAATACTAAGAAATTTGATCAATGTAAGCAACCTCCTTTTTTCCAAAAGACCTACATTAATATAGGTAGATGTTTACATGAACCCTACACCCTGGGCTGCAGTTGAATGAATGTCACCTGTCTGGTTTTCCTGTCTGCACACAGGAGTGCTTGTACGCTGTAGTGGCCACTCTTTCTCTGATCTACGCTGTCTGGCACTCCTCCGCCTACCGCTGCTCCTCCTGCACCTGAGCTCTGTAAAAAGACAGCTGCCTCACACATCTAAAACAAACCCTGACCTGGTTCTGGTTCGTCTCAGCCTTCCCTGGGATCACCCTGGACCTCAGAGATCAAAGCCTAGAGAGTTCTGGAACAGAACTCTTACATAATGCAGTGGAAACTTCTTTACAAAAAAAAAAAAACAACAATCAGGGCAATGTTGTTTTTTTACTGAATGTTAACAAAATAAATGATATTCATTTGTTTAACTAGTGGAAGACAGGGGAAGTGTTATATTATTTGGCTGCTTTAGTCACGTGACATGCCGAATCTTTCATTTCACCTCCACTGGTTTTGCACGTGTCGGGTGTGTTGGAGATGTCCAGCAGTGAGCCCATGGAGAGGGAGTGCTCAGCCGAGGGTTTCTTGCGTGGCGGGAAGGGAGAAATCTCTGTCTCTTTGGTGAGCTGAGCCAATGTTTCTCTGAGACGTCTGCGTTTCCTGCCACTGTTGGGTGTCGTGAGAGACAGCAGAGACACGGCTTTCTTCATCGCAGGACTCTCAGGCTGAGAGGAGGACACAGTGACACTTTAGTGACGATGTAAATTCAATCACAGTACTTACATTTCATGATGCGTTGCATTAAAAGTGGCAGTATAAAGTGAGGCAGAGATCACATATTAAACTAGTTAGCCTTTAAGTAGAGCCAGACCGATTTATCGGCCGGCCGATATTAGGTATCGGCAGTTATAATGGCCGATAAATGAATATTTCAAAAATAAAATAAAAACGGACCAAACACGCTTCAATCATCTCTCCTTGGCCTGTTATATTGAAAATATATGTTTAACAGTTTGCAGTATGACGTTATCTTTTGCTAAATTATGGCTCATCATAGACTAGCTAACCACAAAGCTAGCTAATGCCACTATCATCAGTGGAAGACCGCTAACGTTAACATTAATGAGCTTGGAAACCACAATGAACTTTTTCTGCCTAAATAAAGTAATGATTACTGTATTTATAACTAGCAAATCTCTAGTTACAGTCCCTGCATTGTAAAATGCAAGTTATACTTGCGAGGAGTGAACATTTAGACATAGAGAAAAAGTATCAAATGTATCTTGTGCAGAAAAGTTAGCTTTTCTTTTACACGTGTGTGAAATCCAACGATTTTGTTCTGTAATGGATTTAGAATCGCTAATTAGTAGTTTTAGGAGGCAGGCAGCAACTGACGATTGAAAATGGTTTGATGTAACTTGATGGAAAGAATTTAAAAAGTGCAGGTAAAGGGATAAGCAAGCTGACATTGTAATTATAAGGTAGCTTATAAGGCAATGTAGGGACTAATTGTTATTTTATTTATCAGAAATTTAATATATTTTGATGTTCCTCTGTTCTGTTGTGACAATAAAAGAAACAAGTTTCTTTTTAAAATGCTTTATCATATTATTTTATTTAAAACTCATAAATAACTACAAATAACTATGTTAGGGAAATCTGTTAATGTTTTGTTGTGCGTTTCTGAAAAAAAAAAAAAAAAAATTACAATAATAATCGGCCGATATATCGAAATATCAGATTTTAAAACCAAAAAAATATTTGTATCGGTATCGGCCTTCAAAATCTTTTATCGGTCGGGCTCTACCTTTTAGCACTTCTAAATATATCGTAAATGCTACCCAAACAGTTGATAGGCACCATTGACTTCAAATAGTATGAAAAACAAAACAAACAAACAAAAAAAAAAAACAGTACTATGTCAACAGGGCCCCATCAACTGTTTGGTTGATGACATTCTTCAAAATATCTTCTTTTATGTTCAGGAGAAGAAATCAATCATACAGGTTTGGAACAACTTGAGTGAGTAAATTTTTGGGTGAACTACTCATTTAGAAGGCCTGTTCACACTGAGACGAATTTTGTGCGCGATATTCGCAGACGTTTAAGGCCTTGTGGCTAAACAAAGGGCGCCAATTTGAGTGTGCACACAGACACGTAAAAGCGTCTTTTTTTTAAAACTTTTTTTAATTTTTTTTTCGTTTTTTTTTTAGTTTAAAAATCCGACCAATGAGATTGGCGCTTTTTGCTTGTTCACTCGGCTCATTGTCACCGACAATCGCTTGGGTGTGAACACAAAAAACACGTTGAAAAACGCTGGCGAATCACGTGCGCCGATATTCGTCCTGGTGTGTACGGGCCTTAAGTTAATGGGTTTTTGGCTAAATGCCTAAAATAAGATATTTTCCTTATTCATTCTAAGAAAAAGAAATAGATCAGCAACATCCCTTTGTGATTTTTTAAAAGATTTTAATTGGCTTGAAAATAGCTGTTGCTAACAAGTGGCTAATGGGATACTGTTCTTCTAACCAGATATGTATAGTAACGAAGTAGAACTACTTAAGTACTGTACTTAAATACTAAAATGCTGTATCTCTACTCTACTAGAGTATTGTTTTTTTTCCTCATACTTCTACTTTTACTTCAGTAGATATTTTTGATGAATTTAATACTTTTACAGTAACGCTTCCTTTTACAGTCCAGTTACCCATGTAAATACTATGTACTTATTTTAGTAACTACAATTACTGGGTAATAACTAGTACTAACCCTGAACCTACCCCTAAACCTACCCCTGTTCCATGTACTTACCCAATATTAGCAGTACTTTATAGGTAAGTACACTGTAAGTATACTGTAAGTACTGTACTGTAAAAGGAAGCATTACCACTTTTACTTCGATATTTTTTAATGTTCTGCTAGTTACTTGTTACAATTATAAAATTGTACTTATCATTTGTTGCAAGTTGGCTTTCATGCTGCCTAAATCACACGCCAGTCTTATAGGGTAATGGTATTGACTGACACACACATTGACAACTAATGCAGGGGTTGTCCTGCAATGACAATTTTTTGGCGGCCGCCAAAGCAAATTTGTATCCCACCAAAGCGCCTTGTTTGATTGCTAGTTCAAACTTTTGACTGCTTTCTTTAATAATTACATGACACAATACTTGTACTTTTACTTTTAGTACTTAAGTAGTGAATTTTAAAATAAACTACTTGCAATACTTAACATAATGTTAAATACTTCAGGACTTCTACTTAAGTTTGGTGCTTAAACAGCACTTCAACTTCTACTCAAGTCACTTTTTTGATAGAGCTCTTGTACTTTTACTCAAGTCCGGGTTTCTAGTACTTTATACATCTCTGCTTCTAACACAATTTTTTTTTTTTTTGACTGAAAGAGAAGTCAGGAGCTAAACTGTGGATTGAAGTCATGCAACCATGGTGTACTTTGTTTAGGGAAAAACTGCAGACCAGGCAACCCTGGCTTGAACTACTAGTGATTGTTTTTGTTGTTGTTGTTTTTTTAACTGCTAATGCATTATTATCACATTAACTTTGACATCCTAAAATTCAAAATGAGACATTTTCTTCACACAGTACATTGTGGTCTTCCACCCCTTTTGATTGACAGGATATAAACGGCACTTATCAAGAGTTGTTATTAAACAATCAGCTGATAGCGAAAATCATTTTATCAGCCAATAAATTGGTGCATCCCTAGAAATCCCTTAAAATATTAGCACAGACCATCACTTAGACAAAACTAATCGTGAGGTTTGCCGTGAAATGTTTATATGTTAATAAAAGAAAAATCCTCTAAAAGGAAAACAAATGAGATCAGTACTTCCAGAACCAAACTGTTGTCATTTTACAAGTTTCCTCACCTTTTCATAAGAGTACATGGATTCCCCAGCACGGGCGTCCATTTGTATACTGCCCCAAAACCACTGCGGAAAAACACAGAATGAGAAATAAAAGAAAAAAAAACCCTAAATACATTCATTTAAAACACATCCACTGAACCCATTAACACCTTAAAAGAAATAGTGATGCATTTATGATTGTAACTGAACCACTAAAACCCCTGATGTGTGCCAAAAAAAAAAAAAAGAAAAAAAGATTCTCAATCCTCACAACAAACTAGATAATGGACCACAGACAGAAAACAGCGTGAAATAACACAGTGTATTTCTACACACTATTATTAAGGACCCACACAAAGCCCAGCGTGTACTAGAGACGTTTAAATCAAGTTCATACCTCCTGTTTCACTACATAGAGTCTTTTCAACGGAGTAAAGGGCAGTTCTTTAATGGAGTTCTCCTCAACTACCAAGTGGGTGCACTTTTCATCACCCACCGCCTGGACTCGTCCACCTGAACAAAACAAGCAGAACACACTCCTCTAAAAATCCCCCTCAAGCAGAAGTCAGGGGTCATTGCCTTTTACAGAGAAGGTCTAGCAATAAAATACAGACATATCCTTGGGTCAACGCGTCAGATGCATCAGATTGAAAAAGCCTTGGTTAACCGAGAATTATTTGAGCAGAAGTTGTGTGACATTTGAAAACATGAAACGTTTTAGATTTGTTTCAGAAAAGACACTGATGCATGAGAGTTCAGTACCGTGTTTCTGAGTCCTCTCCTCCATGTTAGTTTTCTCCTCCTCGGAGAATCCCAGAAAGCTCAAAACGCAGTCCTGGAACGGAGGGACTTTAAACTCGGTGCGGAACTCCTCGTTGCCTGCGTGGAAATTGCTAAACCAAAAAAAAAAAAAAAAAAAAAAAAAAAAAAAAAATCAGACACCAAAACATCATAATATGCTACAAAAAGGCGTGTGAATGTTTGTTGGGAGTTCTGACTACTGAAAATGAGCAGTTTATTTTTTGGTAGTGTTAAAATAGTTACAATTCTGAGTGAATTAAATTAAAATGCAACAAATGTTCCTTCTATTATCTGATGGATATTTGAGGATTGGATTGTAGAGGTGGGAATTTAACATCACAATAGAGCCAGACCTGGGCCAGCCCACGATATGAAAGAAGAAAGTCAAGGTCATCATCAAGAACATCTTAATGGTTCTTTTTAAACCTTTCATTTGGTTATTGTTAATATTACTAATTTAAAATACAGCAGCCTAAAAAGGCTTTCAACCCCCTTGTTTGACCCCCTTGTAACGTTGTCAGTCACTACGCAAAATATCCAGGAAGCAATACATTTTTAGGTTTATAGACACCTTTATAGTAGCAAATAATTGGCTAAATTAAATTGTTATTGTATAGTCAAAGCAAATTAATGAAAATACTAATTTTGTATAACATTTATATTTCCCCTACCCAAACAATTGGAACAATCACTTTGACTGCAATGCTCATCTTGGTCCAAGACAATATTCAAAGGCATATGCAAGATATTCCTCTGGTAGTTTTGTTTAAATAAAAAAAAAAGAAAAGAATTAGGACAGCCAGCGATAACTTATCAGATAGAAAAATAATTGAGACGTTCGCTTCCTTTTAGTTTTTGTCAAGGGAGACAGGTTTTACGAAAGAAAACACAAAGTCCTGTTAAAGGGATACTCCACTTTTTTTGGAAATAGGCTCATTTTACCACTCCCCCAGAGTTAAACAGTTGAGTTTTACCGTTTTCGAATACATTCAGCCAATATTCTGATATTTAGAAGAATATCTGTAACTAGACAGTTTCTGGTCTCATTGACTTCCATAGTAGGAAAAAAAAAATATACTATGGAAGTCAATGAGACCAGAAACTGTCTGGTAACTGATATTTTCTAAATATCAAAAAATCGTCTGAATACATTGGAAAACGGTAAAAACCCAACTGTTTATCTTTGGGGGAGTGGTAAAATGAGCCTATTTCCATAAAAAGTGAAGTATCCCTTTAACTTCACTTAGCAAACAGTTATCCGTTTCTCGGCATTGTCTGTTTTCTCACCTGAGCATGTGTATAATATTTTTTTTTCTCAAAATAAACATCTGAAACAAACACGATAACCATATGCTGACTCGAGTGGTTGTGTACGTTCTGTACGATAACTGGCGCAGTCTGCTTTATTAGCTTTAAATAAACGAATATTCAACTTTTATGAGCCCCAAATATCCAAATACAATATTTTTATTAATGGCCATCGCTAATATAAATATGAGAAACTCATACAGGATCATTTTTGCCCTGATATCTTGAATTTTTGGGGCTCGTCACCAATCAACTTTATGAAATATAAAAAGAACTATGTAGGATTGGGACGGGGCGGTTGCATTCATTTGAACTTTCCCCATTAATAATTAATTCAATTAAGCGTTAAATTGATAGCCCAACAAAATATATGTTACTTTGATTTTATTCAGCTTTACTTGTAGTGTATTAGCATTTTAAATAAGACTATATTAAATTGAACTAAATTGGAATAATTTGAAGACTTCTTGGAGTCCCTCTAAAGGTTTGCTGAGGTTAAGAACCACTGCCTTTGAGCCCTCTTGGCTAACATTAACTACTAGCCTGTGCAATTTATGTAACGTCATTCAAAGTAAATGTAATTTCAAAGGAAGAGCAAATTATATTTTCATGGAAAATGATGCTAAATAACATCTACTGATGCATCTTGCACAACAAGGCCAGACACGTGTATTAAAACAGCACATAGCCAATTTTGATTCAATATTGACTTTAACACTTTCTCTATTAAAGCTACACTGTGTAACGCTTTTAGTTTATTCTTAGCTAAAAACACATAGTTTTTGTCAAAAATATATGTGCTCATTAATGTATATTTACTTCATTCAAGTAATAAAGTATTCTCGTGAGTGTATAATATACCATTGAAAATACACACGGGTAAGGGGTTCTAATGTCGGCCGCCATGTTGCCCCTCCATCTTGAAAGTACATTAGCCAAAGAGGGACATAACTGTTAATTCAAGTTTCGCCTTTCGCGTTTACGTTTGAGTTAACACTCATGGACGAGGTCGAACTGGAAGCCATGTTAATCTTGGACTACATTGGCCACCGTAGGAGTTAAAACGAAATCGGAATTGAGAAGAACAGAAACTAATATTCACTGGATGATCATATACCTTTTCACTGCTAGATGGGGGTAAAAATCACACAGTGTAGCTTTAAGTATTGTAGGCGCAGAGTGGACGTTATGGAGAATAAAAAATACTTAGATTCAACATCCAGCCCAAAGTGTCAGTTCATTAATGTGAAAGGTCAGGTTCGGTGCTCAATACATGTGTGGAAAATGTCAAAAACCAACTGCAGTGGAAAGCACTTTAAATATGGAAGCAGGGAGGGTCCATCTGGTTTGCGCACCAGTGGCTGGACTTTTCGGCTTCATCATTCACAGTTTTTATTCGTCTATGCCCACACAGTGGATTGACGAAGGGATTTTTAGTTTTATGCCTGAACACACACACACAATCTTACATGTCATCTCTGTGCTCCCATGCCTTGTGTATCCACTCAGGGGTGAGGATGGGTGTGCCCATGCACACTGCCAACTTGGGAAAAAAAGAAGAAGAAAGCAGTTAATAGCATCAGGACGGAAGAGATCCCCTAACCATAGCCTGCTCGATGCATTATGCATGAGACTAATGAATGATTCAGCCAAATTCAACATGCTGTGAGAAGAGATACACGAGAACTGTTTTAATCAAACCCTTTCTAAATAACGCACACACATCAACAGCAGACCATATTACAGAGAGCACACCTGGAGCCATCAGGAAATAACCATCACTGAACAAAAGGACATTTATCAAGAGTCTTTAGTGAGCTTGATTTTTAGGACTTAAAATATGATTAATGAGGAAATAAAGGATGTAAAAAGCAATCCATTTAACAGTCTGGGTGATTGACTTTTCCTAAACACAGCATGACTGTAAAGGTTTCTGGGATTTGAAGGTGAGAGTGAATTTAACCAACACCACATCACCTGATTTTCAGTCCATAATGCTGATTATTCTGGTCCAGAACTACACACTTAGACAGGAAGAGCTCATCTGACAGGCATATAAAGTGATCAAGTTTTTTTTTTTTTTTTTTAATGTAGCGTTTAGTAATACTTTATTATAATAATAAAAACATGCAGAAAACACGTCTATAGACTGTGTAATCAGTATGGTTGTCAATCCAAACGTGATATTTACAAATAATTACATTACAGTTTCAAGTTTGGAGTCTGGAAGTTTTTGAATAAAGTCTCATATAATTTAAAGGTGCCCTATAATGTTTTTTTTAAATTATTTTATAATGTTTCCTGGGTTGCCCTTATAATGTTAGTATGTTTTTTAGATCAAAAATAGTCATAATTTAGAAATAAAAGGCATTTTTCCTAGCCTGATTTTAGCCTCTGCTTTGAACACCCGGTTTAAAGGGGCGTGTCTACTGTGTGTAACCAGCCTCTGCTGTGATTGGCTGACATGCTTGCATATGAAATAGCTATGTAGCCTATTACATGTGAAACTCTCTCGAATAATTTTACTACAGCTATTATGGGTTTTTACCGTCTATGGTTTTTACTATTACAGCTATCGAGATTAACGAATCGTGAGATGTTTTTGAAGTATTTAGATCTATTCCCATCACATAAAGTGTTGCTGTGATTGAGCAAGCAAAGGACAGTGAGTGTGTCGATCGCGAGAATGAAGATCTTATCATTGCAATGCAGTCTCTCTACTCTCTAATGCAGCAGACACGATGATGTAAATACAGTTAACGTTAGAGCTTCGTTGTGCAGTGTAACGTGCGTCATTGAATTCATAACGAGTTTGGCAAGTGTCCAGATAAACTCGCGCTGTGATTGTTCTTTGATCACTTTCTTTCTGTATATAATTCACAATTTAAATAAGATTTTTTTTCATCCTACTAAAAGAAACGATGTTAAGTTGATTTTTAATCACTGGCCTGACTTACTGATGCAAAAACAGTATTGAACGATTTTAAAGTGAAAGATTACCTGCCTGAACTTGAACAACACATCAGCTCGATCCGAGGCCAACTCTTAGCAAGTTGAGGAAACAAGTCTTCGGTGAAATGTTTAAAAGTTTCCAGAGAAAATAAAATTTATCCATTGTTTCTTCAGAGGCTCGGATGAAGGAACTAAAATACACTTTTGTATTCATTTGTACATCCGAACACTGATCAACTGCCATGCTTCGACTGCGCAGCTCCGTCTCGTCTGTCACTGAACATGGGCTGGCATATGCAAATGTTTGGAGTCATACATATTAATGATTCCGACTTTTACGTCAGAGTCGGTATTATGTGGAGATTCGCCTGTTTTTCAAAAACGAGATTGAAGTAAGAAGGAGAAAACAATGACGTTTGAGACTCACTGTATGTCATGTCCATGTACTGAACTCTTGTTATTTAACTATGCCAACACAAATTTAATTTCACATTCTAGGGCACATTTAATACAGAAAAAAAAACATGAATATTCAGAAACATGATTAGAAGAATTTAAAATAACTTTTGTACGTTTATGTATTTGATGTATATATATGTACATACATTTAACTATGTGATTGGAAAGCTGAATTTTCAGCAGACATTATCACTCTAGTCACATGATCCTTTATTTGATGTTCAAGAAGTCGTATTATTATCAATGTTGAAAACAGTTGTGCAGCTTAATATTAGTGGAAACCATGATAATTGTTTTTCAGGATACTTTGATAAAAAAAAAAAGTTCAAAATAGAATATTTTTTTAAACAAATTTATTTTTATTTTATTTTTTTGCCATTTTTGATCAATTTAAATGCATCCCTACTGAATAAAAGTATTAATTTCTTCAGAAACATTCATTCATTGTGCACATTTTATGCATATATATTTCTCTCCTGTAGAACACACAGCCATGCCTCACCTTTACATTGGTGTAAATGATTTGATTTGTGGCAGCAATCATAGATACTGTCATTACGGCAGGGTGAGTCAGACCCAAACGAAGGATTTCAGAACTGAAAATCTTTTTTCCCTGATGATTCAGTATAGACAAAAATCAGTGGGTCTGAAAGATGATATACATGTGTGCATGGATGGAGTGGATAAATACCCTGTACTTTTCACCATGGGTTGAATGGGCGATGAGGTGTGAAACTTTAGTGCTGTCAAAGTCTTTTCGGATGGTACCCCCCATGTGATGAACGAGATTTACCAGTGTAACCTGAAGAAAAACAGTTAATTGGGACAAATAATACGACAAGTGAAATTATGGGCTGTTTTTAAGTGCGATGAGCGGACGAGCAGAACTCACCACTTCGTCTTTTTTACGGAATCCGGTGAAGCAGAGAGACAAGTTGAGCATGGTCATGGAGTAGAGAGGCCTGGAGGAGAACGGCAGAGGCTGCGAAAGAGGGCGTGGAGGATCACAAAGATGGAATACAGTACATCATTAATATGAATAAAAGAAGAGCACAAATCTGAGGATGCACAAGACTGACAAAAAATTGACCTTGTCATGCCATAGTCCTGATCTGTTCAATCATAATAGGAAGTCACTTACATAGACGTTTTTAAAGCTACACTGTGTGATTTTTACTCCCATCTAGCGGTGAAAAGGTATACGACCATCCAGTGAATATTAGTTTCTGTTCCTCTCAATTCCGATTTCGTTTTAACTCCTACGGTGGCCAATGTTGTCCAAGATTAACATGGCTTCCAGTTCGATCTCGATCATGAGTGTTAACTCAAACGTAAACACGAAAGGCGAAGCTTGAATTAACGGGTATGTTCCTCCTTGGCTAATGTACTTTCAAGATAGAGGGGCAACATGGCGACTGACATTAGAACCCCTTACCCGTATGTATTTTCAATGGCATATTATACACTCACGAGAATACTTTATTACTTGAACGAAGTAAATATGCATTAATGAGCACATATATTTTTTGAAAGAAGTAGGTGTTTTTAGCTAAGAATAAACTAAAAGAGTTAAGACACAGTGTAGCTTTAAGGTACAGTAGCAACCAGTGATGCGCGGGTTGATCCGAAATGAGCGGGTGCCTGCGGTCACCCGCGGTTACCCGCAGTTACGGGTCATCCAAAAATGCTTTTAATGATATTCGGGTCGCGGTCGGTCGGGATGTTTGAAAAAAGATGCCAATTAAACATTTGTATTAATATAGTACTAGACACAATTTTTGATGAAATATACAGTCCTACACATTATTGGCTGAATAACTGGCACGAAGATAACACACAAGCTCAGTTGAAACATACTGGTGATTCGAGAACCGCCGTGCGTTCGGTACGCAGATCTATGCGCAGTATCAGCTGCTCGTGCTCATCACTTCTCTCAACAATGGCACCAACATGTCTCGGTTCAGTGAACTGTTGGAGTTACTGGAGTAAAATATAATTCAGAATATTGATTTATTTCGATTTGGAGGGACTGTCAGGCATGTCTGAAAGTGAGTAACTTTAGTAACTTGTGGATCAGCACTGACGCAAGACACGAACTGTTTCGAACGATTCATTTCAATTTAGTGTGATGGTTCGACCGGTTCACTAAAAAGAACCGGTTCAAAAGAACGATTCGTTCACGAACTGGCCATGTCTATGATCACTACAGTCTGCAGAGAGATGGAGGCGGCAAGAGAAAAGGTGAAGACTGGGAAGCTCCGCAAATACACAAATAGAAAGAGTAAAAGTGGGGGAGACATTTGCTGAAATAATGAAAGATGATGACCAAAGTGGTCAAGCAGACTTTTGCGTTTTTACTGTTTACACGGGAACACGGCGGTGGAGCATTTTTAAAGGGGGGGTTGACTGCAATTTCACTTTTTTCATTTTAAATAGTGTGTAATGTTGCTGATGGTGCATGACCAGTATCTGTAAAGTTGCAGCGCTGAAAGTTCACTGTAAGCAGAGATATCGTCTTTTAAAAACCAGGAAATGTAAACGCCTACAAAAACGACTCGATTGGGACTACAACGGGTTATGGTACGTCACTAACCCGCACATTTGCATCAACCACTCCCTTCGGAATATGCAGGAAATGGCATGTGCATATTTCTGCAGCACGTCGAGTGAGTTGTGTTCACCCAGCTGTCAGGTCTTCTGTGTTTCGAGCTTCACACGGATGCTATACTTCATCAACAATGGATACAATTTATGTTTGATTATATTCCTGAAAGTGACGATCGTAATCTAGCTCTCTGTGCTGCGCATTTTACGGAAGACAGCTTCCAGAATCTCCACGAGTTCAACACCATTTTCAACAAGAAACTGTTAATAAACAATGAAGCAGATCCAAGTTTAAAACCAGAGGCAGCAGTTGTTGACCCACAACCTGTAAGTAGGCTAAGACTTAATCATTTTAAATGTATTTGCATGTATAATTCCAGACGTAACATTAGCCTGTGTTTTATTTATTTATTTATTTTCAAATGCCAGCGCTGGCTTTATAGCCACAAGGCTATTAGTTATGCTAATATTTTGTGTCTACGACAAACGCGTACTAACATTATGGACCTGAATTTTGTATAAGTAACGTTACTAGGGCCAGACCGATAAGGGATTTTGAAGGCCGATACCGATACGAATATTTTGGGGTTTTAAAAACCGATACGCCGATATATCGGCCGATATATTTTTATTTTTATTTTTCAGAAACGCAACAAAACATTAACAGATTTCCCTAGCATTAGTTTAAAATATTCTAACTGACCCCCCAGCGTGAGTTTTTTAAGACGACCGTTATTTAGAACTTGCCACTTTAATGTTTCCATGGTGACGCGTCATTGCTTGTCACGTGACACAGCACACCCAGAACACAGCGCGGAATGAAGGAAATGAATGATCTGCTTTTATGTTATTTTTCCTTTTTTATTAAAAATATTCAAAAATGTATTAGCTATATCATGAAACGCTGATATTCCGATTGTCAAATATGTGCAAGTGGATGGGTTTTGTGGTTTAGACATCTTTATAACGATCGCGATAGTTGAGCTGTATGCGCAATAGGCGGCGCCACTTTAGTTTCTTTTTCAGTTCAGAGAATCGGATCTGTTGGATTTATAGCGTAAATTCCTCCACTTCTCACGAAATACATGAAAGTAAGTGGCTGGTGAACTGGGAGAAGAATATGGTCAAATGTTAAGCTACTTACACATGTGTATTTGATATGAATAAAACGTGTCGATTATTATTGCCTCTTCCATAGACAACTGTGTGTATTTTACAAACTCAAAATCATTTTTTTGCTTGTATATGTGTATTTAAATGTCTGAAACCTAAAATAAACATTTTGTGGTTGAAAACACTCAATAGTTGTGCTATATGACAGCACTGAGTGCGTCTGTCTCTGGCTGAGCGCCAGCCATACTAGCTTATTCCGCTTCACTCTCGGCTTATTTAACAGCAGCAAAACTGGACATGATAGTCAAAAATTTTGTCATGCTTAATTGAGTTAAGAGAACTGATGGGGATGTTCTTTTAATTGTTATTCAAGCAATGTATGTCTCGTGATGAAATTCCCATTCACTTCATGCGATGATCTTGCGGACTCTGACTCTGGCTGGATCAGCAGTTTGCAGGACGCGTGGCGCGTTATACACGTGTGTTGCCAGCGGGGACGGTGTAGAGTGCCCTCTGGTGGACAAACAATATAACTCCAACACTCATTACATGGTTGAATGGTGTTTCATCCGTTTTTTTTTTTTAAATATTCGTTTATCGGCCGTTATAAACGCCGATACCGATAGTTTGGAAAAAGCCTAATATCGGCCGATAATATCGGTCGGCCGATATATCGGTCTGGCCCTAAACGTTACTAATGTTGTAAATGTATTTTTCATGTGTATATGCTTTATGATGTTATTTTCGATTTGATCAAGAGCGTAAACTTGCCAACGCTGTTTGTGTTTAACATTAGTAGCCAGTCAGTTGCTATCGTTGCCAGTCAGATGCTATTGTGTAAAACAAACGTGTATATGGTTAAAAATGTGGCAAATTATCATTCAGAAACGTTTAGTAAGAACCATGTGTGGTGTGGTTCTGCTTGACTTTCTTCATCGCGGCTTTAGTTTCTAGGTCTGATTCTGCCTCACCGATACTGCAGTCTCGACATCATTATTTACGTGTATCCACCGTCTATGGTATTCACCAGGGATGGAAATTAGCACCCGCCACCAGCCAAATGCGGGTGATTATGTGTTGTGGCGGGTGAATTCACTTCACCTACCAGCCACCGTGGCGGGTAAATAAAAAATGGCATACTGTTTCACCCGTACGGCAACACCCGCGCGTTTCTTCCGTCGAGGCTCGATGAGGGAAGAAAACGTGGGTACACGAGGCGATTTGCCTTCCAAAGGGAGAGCAAGCCCCGCGCTATTCCCGCATCTACTTTGCTCGTAAAAGCGACGCGGCGTGCACGTTTTTAGAGGCGCGCAAGTTCATTGTTGCATAGCAACGACAGACGCCACGGGAGAGCACGCGCTTCTGGAAAGGAGAAAGCGGTGCGAACTGCGCTCTCCACGATAATGAGGAAGTTTAGCAAATAATTCTTTGATTCCTAGCCCTTGCATTAGCAATAGCTTTATTACTAGATATATTTATGGAGATGAGAAATAAAAAGCCGCCTGAAATGCGTCACTGTTGGCATCGGTGAACAGATAATGGGCCAGATCACTGTTCATGATGCTTACAAACACACTTTTGATGGACACAAAAATAAACATGATTTCACACAAAAAATGCCCAAAATGCACAGATTTTTCATATCTAGTGTGTTTTAACAAGAACTGCAGTAGGCTATATCAGAAAAGAAAATTACCCATTTAAACGTGTTTTTATTTAGTGTGGGTAAAAGTATATGGTGTTTTATAAAAAAAAAACAAAAAAAAAACATGGAAGTCTTTTGAAGATGGAAGAGCAGAGAAAGGGAACATGAGAGGAAGAGCAAGAGAAATAGAGAAAATGTCAGTATTTCATTGAGACTTGAGATTAAATAAACTGGTTAAGTAGTATTGTAGATCTTGTAGTATTAATTTTCACATGCAGTTACGCATTGTCGGTTAAAAACGAGAAAGTGGCTGGTAAAAACATTGAGTGGCTGGTAGATTTTGAAATCCACCAGCCACAGTGGCCGGTGGACAAAAAAGTTAATTTCCATCCCTGGTATTCACCTTTGGCATGCCCGTTCTGCCCGTAAAGGTAATGGGCGTTAACCTTCCGGACAACGTGAGCGACAGTTTAACCAATCACAACACACCCGCCCAAACGAACCAATCTGAGCCCATTAAGTATTTCTGAGGGAGTGTTTTCATAGAATTAGGAAGTGAACCGCTCGTTCAGGGGACAGAGGAGAGCGCGGCTTACAATAAAGGTGAAGTTTATGAAAAATAAGACTTTTAAAAAAAGAAAAACCACGAATACATGTTATATTGCACCCCATAAACACAATCATGCAAAGAAAAAAAGCAGTCAACCCCCCCTTTAAGATTTCCACTCTGGAGGGTGGTTTCACTTTTTTGCGTTTTTAAGCCTCAAAAATGCCGTCGCCTTGTAAACAAAAGGCACCCCCGATAAAATATTTTTACGTTTTCACCCGCGAGCGTTCTCATGTAAACAGGGCCTTTATCTCCAACTCCAATTAAACACACCTGAACCAGCCAATCAAGGTCTTAATAGGCATACTAGAATTTAAGTGGAGGCAATTTGGAGCTAAAGTCTGCAGGACAGTGGCCCTCCAGGACCGACATTGGACACCCCTGCTCTAAGCAGACCCTTAAATATTGATGAGCCAAAGCATTAGCCACAGGTGAAGTGAATGTCATTGATCATCTCTTAAGGCCACATATTAAGGTCTAGGTAGATTAGATGGTAGCCAAACAATCAGTTCTCGTAATCAACGTGTTGGATACAGGAGAAATGGGCAGGAATAAAGATCTGAGCGATTTTGACAAAGCCCAAATTGATATGGCATGCGGACTGGGTCAAAGTATCTCTGAAACGGCAAGGCTTGTGTGTTGCTCCCGGTCAACACTGAGAATTTACCAACAGTGGTCTGACTCTGAGGAGGGGCAAACAACAAACCGGCGACAGAGTGTTGGCCGCCCAAGGCTCATCGATGCATGTGGGTAATGAAGGCTATCCCGTCTGGTCTGAACCAACAAATTTCAATGATGGTTACGGAAGGAATGTCACACAGAGCATCAAATTCTTCTGCGTATGAGGCTGTGTAGCTTCAGGCCAATCAGAGTGCCTATAATGACCCCAGTCACCCGTGCTGCCAATAGGCACACAAGTGTCAGCACTGGAACTTAGAGCAGTGGAAAAAGTTCAATGAATCCGGTTCTATTTTACATCACGTGGATAGCTGTGTACGTGTGTGCAGTTTGACACAAGGATGCACTGTGGGACGATGACAAGCCAGTGGAGGGAGTGTGATGCTCTGTGCAATGTTCTTCTGGGAAACCCTGGGTCCGCTATTCACGTGGATGTACATTTGCCGTGCCACCACCTAAACATTGTTGAACACCACTTAATGACGATGTTGGAGGAAGGGGACTCTTTCACCAGAAAATTTCACCCTGCAACACTGCACACATTTGTTTGTGACAAAGTATCTGCTAATGTCTTGCTGCCAGATACAACAAGACATCTTCAGAGTCCATGCCTCGGGAGGTCGCCACTGTTTTGGCAGCACTCGCAGGACCAACAGCATAGTGCTGGGCGGTTTGACCAAAAATTTATATCAAGTTATTTTTTTATACAAAATGAAACCAGTTTTACAGTTTATGACGTTTTTTTTTTTGTTGTTGTTGTTGTTGTTGTTTCATGCATAATCAGGTGTTCAAAGCATTTTCTACTGGTTGAGAAAGGAATTACTGCAATACATTGACTTAGGATGGTCTATTTTACTGACATTAGTGAATATTGTAGAATAGATAGCACCCAGTATAACCTAAAAATGTTATTTCTTAACATCCTAATAACATTCTTATAACCAGGAAATAACGTTAAAATACAACATTTATATAACGGGAGAATTGAACGTTCTAATGATGTTTGAATGATGGTCTTAGAGCCAAGCAAGAACGTTAATACAACGTTCATATAACGGGAGAACTGAGTGTTCTTATAATGTTTTGAATAACGTTCTTGACTTATAACAAAGAAAACGTTAATACAACATCTAAAAAACTGGATTTTTTTTTTTTTAATGTTTTGAATGTTCCTAGAACATTCAGAAATAACGTTTTTTAACTTAATGGGAACGTTATGAAAGCGTTCTTATAACCTAACATTGTTATCTAGGGAAGAAGAGAGTCTGTCTGAAACAGTGTCGCACAGCAAATTAAATACATCGATATGGCGGTATATTAAAAATTAATATCATAACAAAAATATACACCGGTTTTCGGTATGAACCGGTATACCTCCCAGCACTACGACAGCATATTATGCAAGTGATCATTATGTTTTGGCTCATTAGTGTAATAATAGTAAATAATAATCATTAAATATATAAAACATTTTTACTTTATTTTAAATGTACAAAATATATATAACATACATAATAAATAGCATTATTATTCAAATAATACAATTAATTAAATTCTAAAAAATAAATATATACTCTTTGTGTATTATATTTTACATATTAAATCTAAAAATAAAAAAAAACATAACTTATACATACATTTTAAATTCCTTTAAAAATATAAAAACAACACATGTATGCGTATGTGTATTTATCAAAATAAATATTAAAATTATATATAATAAATACATACATACATATATATATATATATATATAAAATGAAAATTATAAGTTCTAATATTTATTTACTATTATGTATTACTGTTGTTATTTGTGTATGACTTTAATTATGTTTTAAATGTTATTCACATTTATTCCAATTTTTTAAAAACATTTCGTAGTAACCGCTCAGGTGTTAAGACTATGGAGTGTGTACTGTGGGAGATAAGCTGTGTACCACAAAATTTAACAGGAATAAGACAAGCACTCATTTCTTACTGGAATGTTCCAGTCGTATCTATATTCTAGCGTTCGTCAGACTTAATCTTTCTGTCCGGTACCGATCGCTAGCCAGCCAAGTGTTCGTTTTGCTCTGGAATATCTGGAGGAGTCAAGCAGACACCCCTGCGTACACTCAGATAAGCCAGCAACATTTTTCAGGCTATACAGAAGCAATCAAAGCTGCTTACGAATCCGTTTCAGTTGGAAGAACAACTTTATTTCAACAGGCTTTTACTCAACCCATGACGGCAAGCAGATGCTACTAGTATCAAACTATTTCACCACCTCAGGGTCAGGGAGGAAAAAACCCAGAAGATGGCAGCGATCCTGTGGGTGCGTGTGTGGTTTTATTTCAGGGTCTTACCTCTCCCTTGCTGGCACAGTGCATCACGGCAGGAGGCCCCAGGATACGGCTGTCATTCTTGTAGAGGAAGCTGTATTCCGGAGCTTGGAAGTCTTTCAACACGAACACAGTCTCGAACTCACAATTCTCGCCGTCACCAAAATCTCTGACATTGTCAGTCTTGATGCAGCGGGTGTTTATATCCTAATGGGATGAAGAGGAAAATTCATTTTTCTTACACAACTGAAATATCAATATCAACAAACACATTAGTATTGTGAATGTGATCAGCATGTCCTCAAAAGCAAAGAGATATCTCCTTTAGTATAAAGGATCTTAAAGATGTTAAAGTGTTCTGACAGATGACACACTGGAGAAAGACAGCAGTCATTTGTCACATGTAGATTTAGTGACACAAAAATAAGTGTCAAGGACGGTTCACACAGGACAGCTAGACGGAACAGAGTGAAAAGATTCATTTTTCTGATACCATGGCCATTGCCAATACAGGACATTTAATTATACACGCTCATTTATGCCTGTTTTTTAAGCTATATTTTTGCCATTATCTTGAACTCACTTAAAATGTGTAATTTTTAATACCTCACATGTTTTATAAATGTACAAAATAATAGTAATAATAACTAATATAATACTACACTAAATTAGTAGTACTCATTTATACTATATATTTATATTAGGGCTGTCAAACGATTAATCGCGATTAATCGCATCCAAAATAAAGGTTTGTTTTTACACAATATATGTGGGTGCACTGTGTATAATTATTTTGTGTGTGTATATATATATATATATATATTAGGGCTGTCAAACGATTAATCGCGATTAATCGCATCCAAAATAAAAGTTTGAGTTTGCATAATATATGAGGGCGTAGTGTGTATAATTATTTTGTATATATATATAAATAGACACACATGCATGTATATATTTAAGAAAAATGTGTTCTTAATATATCAAATATTTATACATAATATTAAATATGTATAAATATATAGAAAGTATATACTTTCAGATTTTTCTTAAATATATACATGCATGCGTGTGTATTTATATATACAAAATAATTATACACACTACGCCCACATATATTACGTAAACACAAACTTTTATTTTGAATGCGATTAATCGTTTGACAGCCCTAATATATATATATATATATATATATATATATATATATATATATATATATATATATATATACATATACACACACACACACGTATATTTAAGAAAAAATATTATTTACATCTAAAATATTTATATATAATATAAATTATATATAAATCTATATACAGTATATACATGAAAATATTTCTTAAATATAGAATAATTATATACACTGCACCCACATATATTATGTAAACACAAACTTTTATTGACAGCCCTAATGTATGTATGTATGTATATATATATATATATATATATAGACATCCCAAATATATATATAAATATTTTATTTATTTGGGGTGTAAAAATACCCTCATGTCACGATTCGATACATATCACGATACTGAACTCATGCACTGTTGTTTTACGATATATTGTGACACTCCTTATATATAATGTATAATATAATAATAATATAATGTACATGTTTAAAAGTATTTAAATCTGTACAAATGAATAATAATAGTAATAATGATGTGCACACAGTGCAAAAGCATATGTCCGGTGTGAACAGCACCTTACATTTTTAAAGGGAACTGAAAGGAAGTCTGTTAGTTCAGAAACTTCCTTTATTCTTGTCTTTTGGGATTTACTTTCAGAAAAGATTATTCTTACCTGCTGCATGTAAAAACAAAAGATTTAAAGAAACAATTAAATGACACTAAAAAGGGGTTAATCACAAAAGGGTTGATTACATGATTGAATTAATTCTGAATTATGGATTAAAGACCACCTGTTGGACAAACACAGGACAAGTTGTTAGCTCACATTATTAGAACTTAGTCCAGAGACTCCAGACCACCGTGAGTGAGTTCGACATTAGACAGTGCAGTGCCCCACCGAATCCCCATGCCGCAAATCCCCCAGTGCTCTCAAGCATGCAGAGATTCTGGATCCCGAGACGTACCATATTGACTATAGATTTTATCAATTTCTCACGCGCCTCTGTGCCCGGCTGCCCTTCTTTAATCTTTACCACCGGGACTTCCATTATTGTGATGGCCTGTAAAAATGAAGAATTGACGTCAACCTGGCAACCCAAAGCTGATAAATTTCCCAGGCAGGAGGGTCTTACAACCTTGTCAGAATCGAGATGAGAACTTCAAACAAATGTCAAGCAAAGTCCAGGAGGAAGTTCTGCTACGTTAATAAGTTGCAGGGAGAATAGATTACTAAAAGAAGCAGCTACATCTCAAGTCCACTCACATCATTTTCAAGGGCAAGGAAAGGAGAATTTCAGGAACATCCCCATCCTCCGCCACACACTACATAAGAATATTTCATCCTGGATCCACATTTCCCAGCTTTATCATTTATCAAGCTCTGAGCCTAAATGTCCCATCATTGCCCGTCCAAACACAAACTGTCAAAGCAAATGACATTCATGACCTTCCGTCTGTCAACTCCCAACTGCCACATACCACATCTCAGTATAAGAATGTCGAGTAATGCGTTCATCAGCATCGGATCAAAAACACCATCCTCAAAGGTGCCGTAGAAACTAATGACACGCTTATCTAAATTTTGCATCTGTCCTGGGCTCAAACGGCTCAAACGGACATTGCATAATTCAAAACAAAGACTTACTAAATGTCTACTACTGTTTCAACTCAGGCATCTTAAAGGATTAGATCACCCCAAAAGTAAATTTTCCTGACAATTTACTCACCGTCATGTCATCAGAGATGTTCATTTCTTTCTTTAGTCAAAGAAATTAAAGGTTTTGAGGAAAACATTCCAGGATTTTTCTACATTTAATGGACTTCAAGGGGAAAACAATGGGTTGAAGGTCCAAATAGCAGTTTCAAAGGGAACTGCATCGATCCCAGTCGAGAAATAAGTCTTATCTAGCGAAACGATCTGTCATTTTTATATATAAAAATAATAATAATTATATACTTTAACCACAAATACTCATGCTGATTCATTTCCCAACTAACTGACCTAATCCTTTACATTTGATCTTGATCTGAAAATTTACCAATTGTTAATAATCTAGGATCTAGTAGTGTTTCTCCAGAATACCATGTGGTGACACTCATTTTTGTCTTCTTGCATATGAGGCAGAAAGTAACACAATTATCTACACTCTTTGACATAACACAAAAAATGTATAGATGAATGACTATATAAATAAATGAATAAAATAGCAAAACAATTCCATTATCATAGATCTTTTTAAAAAGAATTAATTTCATTTAAAACATTTCCTTATGTCACTACCATTACAATGTGCCAAAAAACATTAATTTGGACCCTGGTTGAAGCATTTCCAAGTCCCCAAGGATAACACGGTAGGGCTGTCAAAAGATTAATCGTGATTAATCGCATCCAAAATAAAAGTTTGTGTTTACATAATATATGTGGGTGCACTGTGTATAATTATATATATATATATAAATACACACACATGCTTGTATATATTTAAGAAATATTTTCATGTATACACTGTAGTGTACATAGATTTATATATCATTTACATTACATATAAATATTTTGCATAAAAATTATATTTATATAACATATATTATGTAAACACAAACTTTTGTTTTGGATGCGATTAATCGCGATTAATCGTTTGATAGCTCTATAACACAGTGTCCTAACCAGACGCGATGCGATAAGATTCCAGCAACAAATAATTTGTCTATCCACACTAGACGCGACATGACTGCGAGAAGCGTCAAAATCAATCAAAACCCACAGCCAATCAGAACAGCGAGTGGGCGGAGCCTCGCGGCAAGTGCACAGCATCAGAGACTAATCTTAATGGCACTCGCAAGAAAATGGAGTAAGTAAGGCTACATAATCAAATTCACACTGATTTAAATACACCATTTAAACATTAAAAATGCATTAGGCTACTGAGTTACTAAAACAACCTTTGTCAAAGAATACACTTCTTTGTTCACAGTTTGAACTTTCTTGTTTCCATTTGTTTAATTTCAAGATTTGAGATTGATCAATTGTAGCTTTTACAGCTACAAAGCTGGGAGCACTAAAAGATATTCAGTCACATTGCATGCTTTTAACATTAAATAAAGCGCATAAACAGTACCTGAGATTGCCACACTTTGTGTTTGTTGTTTCAGCAGGGACAAAACTCTGATTAACATGGAAAAGATACCTTTTATCGCGCATCGCATGTAGTTAGGACACGGTGTAAACACGTCTGCAAAAATTAATTGTGTCAGTAAGATTTTTTTAAGAAATAATTCACACTGTTATTCAGCAAGACCACAATCAAAACTGAAAAATAAAAGACATTTATAATGTTGCTCAATTCATCAATCTTGAAAAAGAAAATATATTACGGTTTCCACAAAAAAAAAAAAAAAAGACGCAGCACTTACTTTATCATTATTGATAAGAGGAAAGGTTTAGGATTTCTGATAATCCATCACATCAATAAATTATATTTTACATATTCAAATAGAAAACACTACAGTATTTTTTAAATTGGTATAAACCTTCACTTTAATACTTTAGAGTTCACTGTACTTTTGATAAAATAAATACTGCCTAGGTGAGCATAGAGACTTCTTTCAAACTTTAAGTAATAGTGTACATGTAAATGTGTAAGTGCACGACATTTGCTACTCAGAGTGACCATCTTTATCTGTCAAGGACACAAGTGTATCTGAATTAATTTGATCTTAAAATAACCCTAAAATTCAATCAAAAAATGGTTTTAGTCAGGCAAACGGTAGAATTTAATGTTTATCCTTCATGCATAGTACTGGGCACTAAGCTGGCCAACACAAAATGACTTCCTGTCCACAAAATGATTACCTTTAATCAGATTGGAAGATTTTCAAAAAGCAATTTTCTCCAGCAGAGCTCACACTGAACTAACCATTCCAAAGTAATGCTTCTCCTCTTTTCGTCAGTTTAAACCATATGGCTACAGTGAAATCAATCTATATGAATAGCTCCTTCTACGGTACCTGAAGGGCTTTCTCAAGTTCTGCGATGTTGCCGGCCTCCCCCACCAACACCACCCTGGTCTCAACTCTGGGCAATGCATCTGAAAAAGAGAAAAGACCACAGGCAAAGGTGAATCTCTATGGAAATAGACTCTTGTTATGTTTGTGCGCAGCAAAATGGTCCACACCACAGAAATGTCAAATGATATAGGGTAGACCGAGAAGGAGGGCGGTTCACTTACCCTCTGTCTCGTCTGCGTGTAGACCGAAGAAAAATTGCTCCTTTGTGGTCTCGGCCATCCGGGAGTCGTAAACGGAGGAGTCCACCAGCAGGCTGCGGCCCGGCCCTAAAGTAACTATGCTGCTGTCAGCCATGGCGCTGTGACAAGGGGTGGCGACCCAGTCCTGTCCAGAATATCAAAAGCTGGGAGCCAGAGAGAAAGTAGTGAACAAGGGCAGCACAGGCACAAAAATAAGAAACAATCAATCAAGCTTCTAGGAGGGAAAGCTTCTATGTATATATATACACACACACACACATATATATATATATATATATATATATATATATATATATATATATATATATATATATATATATACACACACTCTTATTTTACACTTGAAATAAAATCAACACAAAAAAAATCGAATTACCAGCTACATAACTCCAAAGAGAGTAAGTATTTTGAATACATCATCATTACAATTATAAAATGCTGCTGCAGTTTATTAACTCCTTCAATTGAGAAACAAAACATTCCATATACATGCATTAGGGTTTTTATTTTCATAAAGTTTCACATATTATAAAGATCTGTCAGCTTTTTAGAGAGCAATGCTATGACAGCTGATGATTGGCAGCTGCAATGCACTTCAATGACGTGCGCTAGCATTGGGGTGGCTAGCTAACTTCTAAACAAAATATTTTCTTCTTAAGCAGAGCCTTGTATTTAGCTTTAATAAAAATGTATAATAAAAACTCACCGTTTAAGACTTTAGACCAGATTTGTGCTGGAAAAAGTTCTGGTGAATGACGAAACACTGAGAGTTCGGCTGGTTGCCGAAGCAGCTGAGCAATCCGGGGTTGTGTTAGCCAAACTATTGATTAAAACTAACGCCTGCAAACGTAAACACCGCTGTCGTCGCAATGACGCGTTAAGTTTGTCCAAAGTGCAAAATAATACGGTTAAGTTACGAAAATAAGTTTAGTTGGAATTTTAAGCCCATTGTATACGCTCATTTGATAGGTGGTTTTCTGCTCAAATCTCTCTCTCTGAATTCAAAAAAGCAAGCAAACATGAGAGCCTAACGCCGATTGGCTGAGAGTGAAGAGCTCGGCGGAAGTTCTGAAGCGACGCCTCTGATTGGCTTTTGAATTCAAACGGTGATGCACGCTGCTGCGGCTCCGTCCGTCCCACTCCACGTCCGCCATAGAATAACACAAACTATTTCATTCAACTTCTTGTGTTTAACATTATGAATAAAACACAAGATACTGATTTAAACACAAAATTGCAACGTAATTCATAAAAACACAACAAAGTTGCAAACTAAAAGACGATGTTAATCAATAAAACAATGAAAATCATTGTTTTGCCCCAGGTAAATTTATGTCTTTGTTAATCCTCACAAACTTTACCATGCTAACCATATAGTTTCAAATCGATGTACATGTATTCTATGCTATATAGCCATTTATAATATAATATTATAAATTCTCTTTGGTATTGTAGAAACTGTATTATAATATTATATATTCTAATATAATATAGCTACTATTTTGGGGTCAATTTCTCTTTTTTGGGGGGTGGGGTAATTGGTATTTTAAGACTCAAATAATTTAAGAATTAAATGGGATTTGAGGGAATAAAGAAAACAGCAAAATAAGTTAGGTCTATTTGCAAATAATATTTTATCATTATTTAAAAAGTGCACACATTTATGTCTATAATGCAATTTATTCTCTCATCACATTCGTTATTAGATTACACATTACGAATCAGCCTATGATTCATGTAAATGAATGATAGCATATTTTCATAATGTTTTATCATCCTGACAACAAACAGAGCGGTGCATAATGGAGTGCAGCAAAGCAGCCAGCATCATCAGGAATATCAAATATTAGCAATATTTGGAGGGAGGATGTGACTTGTTTCCCTCAATGTTTATAGGGGTCGTGGCCCTGATTATATTATACAAAATGTTACACTTTATTTCAATAGTCCACTTTAGACATTCTACTACTTATAAGCATCAACTGTATGTCAACTAACTCATTTGATCGTTAATAAGCTGTAGTAGACAGTAGGTTATGTGTTAGGAGAATAAGTTGACTTGTAGTTGCTCATAGTCAGTAGAATGTCTTTTAGGGGAGCATCACAAAAACGTTTTGGAAATAGGCTAATTTTACCACTTCCACAGCGTTAAACAGTTGAGTTTTACCGTTTTTGAATCCATTCAGACGATTTTCTGATATTAAGAAGAATATCAGTAACCATACAGTTTCTGGTCTCATTGACTTCCATAGAAGGAAAAAAAATATACTGGTAAGTCAATGAGACCAGAAACTGTCTGGTTACTGTCAGTAACTTACTGATATTCTTCTAAATATCAGAAAATCGGCTGAATACATTCGAAAACGGTAAAACTCAACTGTTTCACTCTGGGGGAGAGGTAAAATGAGCCTATTTCCAAAAAAAGTGGAGTATCCCTTTAAACAGACATTCTACTAATCCTCCAATGATAGACATATAGTTGCAAAGTTACTAGAATGTTTAAAGACTATTGAAATAAACTGTTATATTAGATTATAAAAAATATGCATCCACACTGAAAAAATCATATTATTTTTTATCCTATGGTTTTATAGCAACTACAACTGTAGTAACAAGTGTATTTTAATGAAAATTTTGGTAGGCTATAGTGCTAGTAATAGTATTTTTAATAAGGTGAATCAAACTAAAGACCATGTATACAATTACATAATGAAAAGTAGGTTACTTCCTAAGCATTCAATCGCATCTCAAATGTGAACTCTTTTGTCCAAAAGACTAAAACCTATCATCCTCTGTACTGTCCCGGTGTGATCCTGCCCCATTATAAGCCTTTTAAATGCCCTCCGCTCACCCAAAAGAGCTGCCCCTTTCCTGCTGACAGAAGTCTCAAACTTTCTTCTGCCCGGCCTAGTTTCTGGCAGGAACGACTCCAGGTAAATAGTCTGCCAGGAGTCTTCAAAATCTTCAGACACCTGAAGCCAAAGTGAAGGCTGCCGGAGTGCTCATTTTTTTAAAAATTCGGTTTCAAGGCTTGTCACATCTCGCTGGGTCTTTGTGTCCCGCACTCTCCACTCTCTCCTGCTTTACTCTCCTGCCGCCCCTCAGGAGTTTTTGAGGAGTTTGAAAGCCTCCTCTGTAGAACAAAGCCTGTCCCTCGCTCTTCTCGCTGTCCTTCTCTCAGACTGGCTCTTCTCTGTCACACACTCTCTTAAAAACAAAGCTTCCAATTAAAACCAAAAACAGCCTGATGGATGAAAGTTCCTGAAGGTTCTCAAAGGGATCCGCGGAGACGATTTTGCTCATTTTATTACATTTTCATCACATTTATCAAACTTCAATTGAGGCTTCATATAGTCTCCGTATGAAAAGTCATATGGTTTTGCAATGAATGTATTTCATTATGCATATGAAAATCTACAGAGCTATGTAATACATATTCTCATCAGCTGTAACGTTGTCCATAGGGAAGCTGTGGAAAGCAAAATATTCACATATTTATGCACAGAATGATGATACCAAGAATTACATCGGCATTCAATATCAAATCTTTGTGCTTCGATATTTACATTCAAACAAATAAAGCAACTCAATAAGATCAGATATCAGAAAGTAATCAAACTACATTTAAAATCGCAATCATATGTGGAAATTTACGGTTATGAGACGAAACATTTGGCATCGTTACTACATTCACTGTCAAACTGCGGTCTGGTTCTTCATGTCATAGCCGGAAGGATACAGTACATCTGACTTCTGTATTGGATTCGGTTACTTTTTTAGCACAAACTGACAACATTCATGAGCAGTATTGTAAAACAACAGCAAAGCTGGAATATTTATGCTACAACAATCATTTTCGGAAATATATATATAAAAATCTGTAAATATCACACATTTTTACTAGGGTTTCGAGATTATTTACAACCAGACCACGATAGAGATGAATATATCACGTATAGAGGCAAATATTTGAGGAGGATTACAGATATTTCAGCTGGAGCAACGAAGCTTTACAGATGGCTTATGCGACTTTCACGTCAGAATATAAAAAGAGAGTATAAATATTGTACATTAGAGAATATTCATTCATCAAAAGTGCTGTGTTTTTGACCAACAGTCTCATAAACAACAAAACAAATCAAGTATGTTTAAGCATTTCAGTGGAAGTTTCAGCAGGACGGAACAATCTCGAGTCTCTTTCTCTCAGTGTTTTCAAATGGCCACGTCAGTGCTGATCTCATACAGCCCGACGCCCGGTGTTCACAGAGGTCTTTTGAGGTTATATCCGGATATTTCTCTTCAAATACCCCTGCATTTGCTGCTAAGGCACAGCAGAGTGAACGCACGAAGGCTGCATGCTGAATTTTTTGACTCACGACTGCAGAATGTTGTCAATGTCACGTCAGCGCCGGAGAAGGCCGGACGAGACCGGAATCTGTTCTGATTGTCTCTTCAGAACGCTCGTATAGCAGCAGAGTTGATCTATTCCTTCAGCGGAGCAGACGTCTGTGTGGTATTACAAAAAGCTGTTGTCGAGTATGATGTATATAAGCACGGGGGAAGCGAGGACACATCACGGGACGTTCAGCATGCGTCGTCAGCGTCCTCTGTATTGGTAAGGGCAGCTGTGCAGAGGTCACTGAAAATATCTGAAATGAAATAAAAAGGAGAAGATTAGTTACGTAACGTACAGTCTTTTCATTCAGAGCAAACATAAACAGGTGGCAAACAAAACCAGACCTCGATCATAGCAAGGACGGGATCCATACAAACAAGAAAAGAGAAAAGTCGCAAACCTTCCGAGTTAATACTGCGCTTTACGTCTTTTGAAACGCAGTAATTACTCTGAGGGTTTGCGTCTTTGTCGTGTCTTTTCTGTCTTCTTGTTTGGAGTTTTGCTCCAGCTGTGGTCAGCAGAGGTGAAGAAGCTTGAAGCGCAACATACAAACACTTCAGTAGCCTATATTCTGAATCAGCTCCAAACAGCTGCAGGGCTCAACTATAAGGATGAATCTATTGGATAAGGATTTCTGTGATGAAAAGCTGAATTCTCAACATTACTTTAGTCTTCAGGGTCACAGGATCCTTCACAAATCATTTAAATATGCTGAAGGAGTAGTTCACTTTTAAAATTCTTTTGCTGATAACTTACTCACCCCCATGTCATCCAAGAAATCCATGTCATTCTTTCTTTAGTCGAAAAGAAATTAAGGTTTTTGATGAAAACAGTCCAGGATTTTTCTCCATATAATGGACTTCAATGGGAACCAAACGGTTCAAGGTCCAAAAGGCAGTTTCAGTGCAAACTGCAAACTGTTGAAAGGGCTTTAAACGATTCCAGGCGATGAATAAGGGTCTTATCAAGCGAAACGATCGCTCATTTAAAAAAAAAAAAAAAGTTTAAGTTTTATAAGCTCAAATGGTCGCCTTGCTCTGTTCTGTGATGCGCGTTCATGACTCTCCAGTTCGAACTCGTTTATCGAAATGAACAAATCTTTTCCTGAGTCAACTTGTTCATTTCATTCGTTGAATGAACCAAATGACAAAAAAAAACAGAAACGCGCATCACAGAACAGAGCAAGGTGACCATTTGAGCTTATAAAACTTAAACTTTGTTATTTTCTTTTTAAATGAGCGATCATTTTGCTTGATAAGACCCTTATTCATCATATGGAATCGTTTAAAGCCCTTTAAAGAACAGTTTGCAGTTTACACTTTTGGATCTTGAACCGTTTGGTTCCCATTGAAGACCATTATATGTAGAAAAATCCTGGAATGTTTTCATCAAAAACCTTAATTTTATCTTGGATGACATGGGGGTGAGTAAATTATCAGCAAAAGGTTTTTTTTTTTTTGTTTTTTTTTTTAAAGTGAACTACTCCTTTAATGTTGGAAGCAATTGTGCTGCCTAATATATATATATATATATATATATATATATAATCAGGATTCTTTGATGAATAAAAAGTAAAAAAAAAAAAAACAGAACAAAAAAAACAATTTATAAGTTTGTAACAATATACACTACCGTTCAAAAGTTTGGAGTCAGTTTTTATTTTTTTCTGTAAAATAATAATGTATAAAAAATAATACTTTTATACAGCAAGGATGTGTTAAATTGATTAAAAGTGATAGTAAAGATTTATAATGTTAGAAAAGATTTCTATTTTGAATAAATGCTGCTCTTTTTAACTATTTATTAATCAATGAATCCTGAAAATAAGTATCACATGTTGCAAAAATATATTAAACAGCAAAACTGTTTCCAACATTGAAAATTGAACATCAAATCAGAATATTTGAATTCATGTGACACTGAAAACTGGAGTAATGATGCTGAAAATTCAGCTTTGAATCACAGAAATATATATATTAAAGTGTATTAAAATAGAAAACCATTATTTTAGATTGTAATAATATTTCACAAAAGTCTTTTTTCTGTATTTTTTATTAAATAAATGCAGACTTGATGTGCACGAGATACTTCTTTTAAAAACATAAACAATAGTAGTAGTTTTCAAACATATTTTTCATAATATATATATATATATGAAAATATGTATATAAAATATGATATATATATATATATATATATATATATATATATATATATATATATATATATATATATAAAATTTATCCTATATTACCTTACTCAGCAATTTATTGACAGTAAAGACTTTTAACATTGTCAGAAAAAAAATTATCACCAATGTTGTGATGAAATTTTGTGACGAAATATTAAGCAGCACAACTGTTTTAATCAATATATTTTAGATCTATTAAAATACAAAAGAGTTATTTCAAATTGTAATATATCACATGATTACAGTTGTTACTGTACATTTACTGTATGCATACATTCTGTGGTCAGTATTAACATCCTCACAGTTGAGTCCAGAGCTGCCTCAGCTCTCAGTCAAAGCTTTACGTGCAGCACCTTGTTATTAGTATAGCGAAAGTCTGAGAAAACAAGTCAAACAAGACCGAGAGTGGCATTATGAGCACGCCAAGGTTGCATGGAATGAAGTGCATGCCTGTGGAGGTGATGTCATGCACACCTCTTTAAAAAAGCAGCAGACTGCAAACACGTGCCTCCGTCAGTCTCGCCGTCCACTGATCTAGATCTCAAATTACAGCCGGTGTGTTTCACGACGGTGTCTTGTGTGCATTCACATGTAAGATCGAGCGAGAAGGGGCTGAGTGACATGAGAGGTCAAAGTGCATCGTCTAATGCATCGTCATAAAAGATGTAATCCTCATAGAGTATGAGCTAAATATGAATGAATTTTATGGAAACCATCAGTCTGAACTAAGTGTGTTCAGAGTGGTGATGTCAGTCATGCCCTTCTGCTGCTCTTCCTGGGATTGGTGTGCGGTACCGGAGTTACTGTAAAGGTCTACTTCTTCTGCTGTGGACTGCAGGACAGTGGGCGGCACCAGTCCTGTCTTCTGAGTTCTAAGGTTCTTGACTAGCCTAGAACATGAGAGACAGTGTTCATCTTCAACGGCAGCACGGACATAGAGAACCTGGAGCTCAACAATGGCTCGATATGATTGGCCGTTTCCTTGGAATTTTCATCAAAACGACTAAAGAGGTTTGATGGACCTGTTGTGGTGGCCCACAACAATTAAAATTTAAGGCACAAAAACGCAGCCGAGTATCCAAATCTGATCTACGTGTTTCCAGCAGGACAGTACATTGTAATGGACAAACATCTGATCTAAAAAAGTATATTTAGTCACATTAAATTCATCACATTGACTTTGACACTGCCCCCTTGTGGTCTGGAGAAGTTTTGTGTTTTGTGATTTAATTTAGTTGCATTTTAAAAAAATATTTGCTCTGTAAATTTTACTGTGTTGTATGGAAGCTTGTTTCCGCCACTGAATAAATAATAAAATTAATAATTCTGACTTTTTATCTCGCAATTCTGACTTTATTTCTCAGAACTGCGTGATATAAAGTCAGAATTGCAAGATATAAAGTCAGAATTGCGAGATATAAAGTCAGAATTGCGAGATATAAAGTCAGAATTGTGAGATATAAACTCGAAAATGTGACTTATCAGGCCAATTCTAAGGGGGAAAAAAAGACTAACTTTTTTCCCCCTCGGAATAGTTTAAATCTCACAATTCTGACTTCATACCTCGCAATTCTGACTTTATATCATGCAATTCTGACTTTATAACTCACAATTCTGACTTTATATCACGCAATTCTGTCTTTATATCTCGCAATTGCGACTTTATTTCACGCAATTCTGACTTTATATCACGCAATTGCGACTTTATATCACGCAATTCTGACTTTATAAGTCACAATTCTGACTTTATATCACGCAATTCTGACTTTATATCTCGCAATTCTGACTTTATATCACAATTGCGACTTTATATCACGCAATTCTGTCTTTATATCTCGCAATTGCGACTTTATATCACGCAATTCTGACTTTATAAGTCACAATTCTGACTTTATATCACGCAATTCTGACTTTATATCTCGCAATTCTGACTTTATATCTCGCAATTCTGACTTTATATCACAATTGCGACTTTAAATCAAGCAATTCTGTCTTTATATCTCGCAATTGCGACTTTATATCACGCAATTCTGACTTTATAAGTCACAATTCTGACTTTATATCACGCAATTCTGACTTTATATCTCGCAATTCTGACTTTATATCTCGCAATTCTGACTTTATATCACAATTGCGACTTTATATCAAGCAATTCTGTCTTTATATCTCGCAATTGCGACTTTATATCACGCAATTCTGACTTTATAACTCACAATTCTGACTTTATATCACGCAATTCTGACATTATATCTCGGAATTGCGACTTTATATCACGCAATTCTGACTTTATATCTTGCATTTTTGACTTTATATCTCACAATTGCGACTTTATATCACACAATTCTGACTTTATATCTCGCAATTCTGAGAAATAATGTCAGAATTGCAAGATATGAACTTGCAATTGTGAGAAAAAAAGTCCGAATTGTGAGATAAAAAGTTGCAAGTACCTTTTATATTTTTCATTCTATGGCGGAAACAAGCTTCCATAGTGTTGTGCAACTATTGTCATCATAGTTATAGGTTAAGCTACATCCATTGGTTTTATTTGGTTTTATTCATTTTTTAAGGATCCAAAAGAGGAACATGGTAGGCTAATGGGAAAATTGAGATAGGAGGAAAAAAAACTGTGTTTGAAATCACCCTTGATACCCTGATTCACTATTCACTATTACTTCACAAATGCAGCCGACTTAAAGGAGTGGATGAAAATGAGAGAGCGAATTCGGACATTATGTGCATGTGAAAAAAGCATATCGATTGAAATAACATTCGATTTAATCCCTGATTCTAGTAGACAGCATTGAAAAAAAAATGTTGGCTTAAGTTTTTAAGTACAATCAACTTGGATGTTTAAGTCATTTCAATTTAAATTACATTAAACTGACTTTAAAAATTAGTTGAATCTTGCATAACATATAAACCCTTGAAATCTGCTTCTTTTTTACGGTGCAGATCTCAATAATTTTCCAGGACCAACATGGATACTACAGTAAAACATGTCCGGTTTGGGAGTACACTGTGAAAGTTGAACATGATTCATGTTAAAACTGAGTTTTATTGGTTACGCCAGGATACTGGGATTATGTTGTGATATTGGCGAGCAATATCAATGTAGACAGTACAGCCCAACCACATCTAGTTTTTTGGCAGTGTATCGCATACACTCCTCCTGAGCAAACACTAGAATCCTGTGGTTCAAGCTACCTTAAGTTTAGCTTGACTCTGCACAATGTCAAAACATCCACGAAAGCCTGAAAACTTATTATGAAGGGTTTGAGGGGGTTGATTGAGCAAAGAAAACTTTGAAACACTCTACAAAGCAGAAAAATGACTGGAGACAGTTTTTAAGATTAAATATGTATGAGATACTTCAGAATATGGCTGGCTTTTTCATTTCAGTCAAGAAATGTTAGATTAGGTGGTATTTAGCTCCCCCAAAAGTATCAGAACCCTGTGAAACCTCTCTTTCAGCTTAGCTTTTTAGTAAATGACAAAAAAGAATCTTAAAAGAATAATAACAAAGAAAAAATAGCCAATTTCTTAGAAACACACTTAGAAATGTTGGTTTCGCCAACCATTTAAGAAGTTTCAATTGAACAACTCATTTGGCATAATAACAGATTTTCCTGTACATGTGAATTTACTCAACTTACTCATTTACTCATATATCATACAATTAAAATTCCCTTGTAAAGGATTACTCTTTAATTACAATTTAATTGCACTTACTTCTGATGTGATTGCATTAAATACTGTAGTGTACAACAATTCTGTATAAAACAACAGTGTATTTAACATTTAAATGTAATATATAAATGTATATTTCTACCTTTACACACATCGGTCAGGTCAAAAATAATTTATGCAGTTGCATGTTTATTTGAAAGAACTAAAAGTGCAGTTTCCTTTACTACCTTGCTATTTACTATCTTGACGCCACGATTTACTATCTTGAGGCCAAGAGTTACTATCTTGAGGCCAAGAGTTACTATCTTGACGCCACGAGTTACTATCTTGAGGCCAAGAGTTACTATCTTGAGGCCAAGAGTTACTATCTTGAGGCCACGAGATAGTATATTGAGGCCACGTTTTACTATCTTGAGGCCACGAGTTACTATCTTGGGGCAACGATTTACTATATCGAGGCCACGAGTGACTATCTTGACGCCACGATTAACCATCTTGAGGCCACAAGTTACTATCTTGAGGCCAAGAGTTACTATCTTAAGGCCACGAGATAGTATATTGAGGCCACGAGTTACTATCTTCAGGCCACGAATTACTATCTTGAGGCCACTAGTTACTATCTTGAGGCCACGAGATAGTATCTTGAGGCTACGAGTTACTATCTTGAGGCCACGAGTTAGTATCTTGAGGCCACGAGTTACTATCTTGAGGCCACAAGTTACTATCTTGAGGCCACGAGTTACTATATTGAGGCCACAAGATAGTAAATTGAGGCCACAAGTTACTATCTTGAGGCCACGATTTACTATCTTGAGGCCACGAGTTACTATATTGAGGCCACAAGTTACTATCTTGAGGCCACGAGTTCGTATCTTGAGGCCATGAGTTACTATCTTGAGGCCACGAGTTACTATCTTGAGGCCACGAGTTCGTATCTTGAGGCCATGAGTTACTATCTTGAGGCCACGAGTTCGTATCTTGAGGCCATGAGTTACTATCTTGAGGCCACGAGATAGTATCTTGAGGCCACAAGTTCGTATCTTGAGGCCATGAGTTACTATCTTGAGGCCACGAGTTACTATCTTGAGGTCACAAGATAGTAATAATTTTTTTTTTTTTTTTTTTTGCTTTTTTGCCAAAGTGGGACTAGGGGGGGCGCCGTAATAAATAGACGGACAAAAAACAACAACAAAAAAATTACAAGAAATGTGACAGCCCAACTTCCAAATAGAGAATGCTTGGTTGAATATAATTAATCAACAAATTTCTGATTCTGATAATATATATATATATATATATATATATATATATATATATATATATATATATATATATATATGAAATTTTTGACTGTGTGGGATATTTAAAAGCAAAACCTTCGAATAATGAAATTAAGAGAACCAACAATGAGAGCTCAAACAAAATGAGCTACGTGAGAGTTTTGTTAGTGGTTGTCAGGATTTTGTCTTGAATGACAGCATCATGTGACTCCTGCAGAAATATATCTGGATGGAGACTTTCCTCATTACTCACCAGTGGCCATTCTCCGACTCTTCCAGGAATTGTACAAACTCTCCAGCCTCTATGGAAAGATCCTGGGCGGTTCCCGACTCGTATGTCAGCTGCACCTGATAGCGATCATTATCCCCCTTAAAAGAGACAAAGAAGTACATCGTTTATTTTTGGGTTTATTGGATCAGGGAGGAAACAGGTTAGGAAAAGTTAAGATTCATACAAAGGCCTGCATTCAGTCATTCTTATCTGAGAAATCTCAACAATTGTTTATTCAAGGATGCCCTCTGGTGGTAGGAGCCGTGTATGTGCCGTTTAATTCCCTCTAGCCACCATTAAAGAGGTTCTGAATGAACTTTAGATGCTATTAAGCCTCACTTCTGAAGCAGATCTCCCCTCCTCGAGCATCAGGCAGGATTAAATACAGAGAGACTCCTCAGGGTGTTCAAGAGTAAAAGATAATCTGGCCTCCTTTCTGTATTAACTAAAATGTTGCTATCTTATGAGCTCACTTAAAATCTGCAAAAAATCTATTTTTTTTATTTTAAAAGGGACAGTTAAAGAGTTCACCCAAAAATGACAATTTTGTCATTAATTACTCACCCTTATGTGGTTCCAAACCTATATGATTTTCGTTCATCTTCGGATAAAATACAAATAAAGATGTTTTTGATGAAATCTGAGAGATTTCTGTCCCTCCAATGACTATCTACGCAAGTCTTAAAACTTATCCATATGAATTGAGTGGTTTAATCCAAATTTTCTGAAGAGATACGATCGCTTTATATGATGAACAGATTGAATCAAGCTTTTATTCACATATATACATTCATCAACTCACACATTAGTTGTGGTAAACCGAAGCTCAAGCATGAAGTGATGGAAACTCTCAGATTTCATCAAAAAGATCTTTATTTGTGTTCCCAAAGATGAACGAAAGTCTTACGTGTTTGGAACAACATGAGGGTAAGTAATAACTGACAGAATTTTGACAATAACATTTTTGGGTGAACTATCCCTTTAAATAAAATGTTACTTTACTCATAGATATTTTGGTAGATATTAGGTAGATATTTAGAAAATGATACAATTTTAAAAGTCAGTGAGGTCCAAAAGATATTTTTCAAAAAAAAAAAAAATAAAAAATATATATATATATATATACTGTATATATATATAAACTTATATATATAAACTTATATATATATATATATATATATATATTTTTTTTTTTTTTTTTTTGGGGTTAAAATTGTTTAAATGGTCTCATTTTAAACTACGGGTATTCTTGCTCTTAAAAAATAAACCGTAATATTCTGTGAAAATATGTAATGTCTGTGAAACAGTAAGTGATATTTTAAAATAATTTAAAATATATATTAAATCAATGCAAAAATGTTCATTTTTATATTAAAATATTAATAATTATAATTGCTATTATTGACATGAGAGATTAAATGAGAGTAAATGATGGCAGAAATCTTTTTTCTGGTGAACTCTATTCTTCATGATATTTTTTTGTCTTTCAATTAGGGCTGTGCAAAAATTAATTGCGATTAATCGCATCCAAAATAAAAGTCTGTGTTTACATAATATATGTGTGTGTGCTGTATATAATTATTTTGTATATATAAATACACACACATGCATGTATATATTTAAGAAAATGTGTTATTCATATACAAAATATTTATATTTATATAATATAGATTATGTATTTATATATATACAGAATTTAAGCGCAAATAATTCTTAAATATATACATGCATGCATAGATATTTATATATACAAAATAATTATATACAGCACACACAAATATATTATGTAAACACAGACTTTTATTTTGGATGCGATTAATCGCAATTAACTTTTGCACAGCCCTACTTTCAATACAAAATTGGAAGACGAGATATGTGGACAAAATGTGGATGGAGACATTTACATTTTTGTTATGTCCTTCATCCTCTCCATCTGAAGAAATGGAGAGTTCTTCAGCACTAGAAGGAATGGTCTCAAAATCCTCGGCGTCCATTGATGGCAGACGACGTTGATTCCATCCTGGAAAATAGTACACACGAGTTAACATCCTTACAAGTGATGACACTCAGGGAATAGTGCTTGAGTTTGCCGGAAACAAAACAAACAAAAAAAAAACCTTCTGTGAAAGGTAGACAAGATGTTGAAGCACTATGAAAATAACTCTGACTGATTCTGTCACTGTCAGGCATCGAATGAGGAATGAAAATAGACGAAAACACCAGAGAGAAACCAATATGATTGGCATATCACTGCCTGTTTCTCATGATTACCTGGTTGAGACGCAGACCTCGGCACAGCGGGCTTGGTACCGGCGGTACCTTTACTTTTGCTCTCAGCGGGAAGTGCACCTCGCATGGTGTCTGTGAGAAAATTCTTATCAAACATGACCTCTATGATAGTAGCGATGCATGTGAAACGAAACCTCACATTATCATGCACAAATCAGCCAGATAACTTGCAAAAATTTGTAAAAAAATAACAACAGGAAGTCACTCGCACCCACTAAAATGTACACATAACATTATCCGAGAAACAGAGAACGCAGCAAGCGGTAAACGATAGATTTGGAGGATGATACACACTTGATATGAACTGAAAACCACCACCAAAACACCACAGAGCAAGCAGAAACACTTGAAATCAGAATAGATCAAAAAAAGCTTGAAATCTGGAAGATGAATGCAGGCTAAATGACAGATAGGACTAAAGGTTTTGCAAAACTGCAAGTGTTGGTAGCATCTGTAAGAATGGGATGGAAATTACAAATCAGTATTGTTTGGTGCATTGCATGATGCATGCCATCATTTTTCAGGAAAGGTGTTTGGTTTTCTTTGAGTTTCTTGAGTTTCTTTGAATAGCTATAATTTCAGACTTGAGTCAAGATTAATTTAATAAATATTCAATGATAAATATTTTTCAATGATAAATATTTTTAAATATTTTATTAAGGTTAAATATTAATTTAATAAATATTCAAAAAATCATGAAAAATAAATTAAATACATATTAGCATGTAAGAAATACACGTACAAACATATTTTTGAATCAATTACTTATTTTTAATAAGAACACAATTTATAAAATGATAAGTTCATGTATAAATGTAAATATTAAACCATTAGGCCTATTCATTATAATATTTTTTTTCTATTGAGCCGTTATAGATGTAAATAATAAACATATAATTATTATAAATATAATACATATTATATTTTAAAATTAGAAAGTAAAAAAAATAATTATAAACACATATATATTCCTTATAAATATATATATATATATATATGTATTAGTGCTGTCAAATCGATAAATCAGAATTAATTGCATCTAACAATATATATATATATATATATATATATATATATATATATATATATATATACACACACCTATACTTACGATATATACATACAGTATAGGTGTATGTACACACACACACACACACTCACACACACACACATATATTTATGTCTAAACTTTGTATAAATATATGCATACATACAGTATATATATATATATATATATATATATATATATATACACACGCACACACACACACACAGTAAAGGTGCTTGTGTATATATATATATATATATATATATATATATATATTATAAACTTTGTTAGATGTATATATATATATATATATATTATAAACTTTGTTAGATGCAATTAATTCCGATTTATCGATTTGACAGGACTAATATATATATATATATATATATTATGTTAGATGTGATTAATTGATTTGACCGCACTAATGTGATTGTGTGTGAGACAGTACACATACAAACACATATATCATTATTATTTTTTTTTTAATATTTACAGCCCTGTTAATAAATATAAACCAAAAAGTCTAAGATCCACTCTACTAAGGTCCTAGTAGAGGTGATCCTGCAACTAAACATTTTTTAGAAGATCACATACAGTACTTCCATTGTATCCTTTACCCCAAATTGTTCCAGAACAACTGCCCTGGTAAATAGTGTCCTTTTGCTTTGAATAAAACCATCTGGCCTCTTACTACAGACAATAAATGAATAAAATCAAACCAAAAAACAACATCTTACAAGGACTATTTCCAGCATGCAACATGCCGTGCTTTCCATGTGGTACCTTCATAGCCAAAAGGTGTAGGGTCACTCTTGATCTGATGCCTCTTACTCTTAAGGCTAGAGGAGAGAGGAACTAAGCACAAAACATGCATTTCTTTTAAGAGAGAAGTCCAGCTCATCTATCACATTCTTTCAACCTATCCATCCCAGATTAATAATCACACTAATTTTTCATTATCCCCCCGCAGTTGCAACGCTTTCATCGCAATAAAAGAGAATAATGGGCCCGCAAGAAACAAAAGGCTCATGTGCATCTAAATTCTCATTCACATTCCCAGAGCTCCGCAGCGGGGCTTCACTGCTAAATGTCATGCCAGATCCCAAATGTCAACTTATCAAGAGTCAGTATTTATTATTCAGTGCAGCTGTCTCTTCATGTTTTTTAGGGGATTAATTTGCTACAAAGTGCACAGTTTGATTCATTTCAAACATTTTATATGAGCAGCAATGAAGGAGCTTGAGATGAATTTGGTTGATGGTAAAATACCAAAAATGTAAAACAATGCCAGTTTCTAGAAAGCCCAGTTTCACTTGTAAGGAGTTTTTTCAGTTGTCTTTACTTTAACGCTGTTATACTGAAGTAAATTGTTAGTTCACCTGTGTTCAGAGGTTATCATGCACGTGAGTAAAACCACACAAGCAGTTATTTGTACCTTTAGTGCGCGGTGCAGAAGCGGAGCTGACAGTCGAGGCTAAAGAAAAGCGGCGTGTGACTTCAGTCTCCTTGGCTGCAGCCTCTGAAGTCAAAGGTAGGGTTGGGTTAGTACAGTAGTTAGTATGATTTAAGACAAAACCGGATGAGGTGGTGAAATGAGAGACAGGCGGGTACAAGTTAGCGCACATTCTCTGACATGTTGAGCAATGGTTAATTTGTGGGTGGTGGAGTTCACGCTGAATGCCATTTCCTGCTCTCGCTCTCATTTCTTTCCTGTTGATCTCTCTCTGTACTTTTATATCTATCGAAATAAAGTGTAGGTGGGATGTTTTTTCGAACACAAAATGAAGTCAAAATGATAGCAGAGAATGACAATGGATGTATTTGGAAGATGTAGAATTAAAATAAATAAAAACAAATCAAAGAAATTTAGCTAACTGCAATTTTGCAAAACTTGATGCCGACTTGACAGTGATTTTACACACAGACAGACAGTTGGCCTTGCTTTGGCCTTTAGGCAATTCAAGTCAATGGCACCTATGAATTAGAAACATCCTAGTAAAATGCCAGCACTGTTTCGAAAATGTCAAGAGAATAGCGTATGTGTAACACTACACCATGATGTTTGCTTGAGCTAACACTTTACTTGAAAGGGTGTTCATAAGACTGGCATGACACCTTCATAACCATGACATGACATACGTCTTGAATATGAAGTAAGGTTTAAGCATGTTTATGACAACTGTCATTAAGTGTTTTTCGCTCAATAATTACATTTTGACTGCAAATAAGACATTGTTTACGATGTCTTTGTCGTGACAACTTAAGTTAAACCGTCATGCGGTTGGCTTTGACATTGGCTGTCATGAGGGCATTATAAGTGCGTCATGAATATTTTTCGTGACGTCAACTACAGTGGTACTAATTGAATTTGTCATAAAAGAGTTATAATGGCTTTATGTTAACCAATAAAGCTAGTTGGTTTCTTAAAGGGTTAGTTCACCCAAAAGTGAAAATTCTGCCAGTATTTACACACCCTCATGTTGTTCCAACCCCGTAAGACATACGCTCATCTTTGGAACACAAATTAACATATTTTTGATTAAATCTGAGAGTTGGATCACTCCTGCATACTAGTCCATAGGCTTCTTGAGGGACTGATACTTGCAAGCCAAAGAAACTTATTAAAGACATCGTTAAAATAGTCCAAGTGACTTCAGTGGCTGAATCTTAACTTTATCAAGCGACGAGAAAACTTTTTGTGCGCAAAAACAAACAAAAATAACGACTTGATTTCAACTATTCACTTCCTTCTCTTTGAGCCTCCAGTCAGTTAACGTAGTGTGATAGCGTAGAGCTACGTCACGTAGGCTCACTATTGGCCGACGCTGGTCACGTGTGTGATGCGTGTGACGTACAATAACAGAAGCTTACGCTATTAAACTAGTAACCTGACTCGAGGCAGAGAGAAGTAAATGAATAGTGGAAATAAAGTCATTATTTTTGTTTGTTTTTGCGCACAAAAAGTATTCTCGTCATTTGATAAACTTAAGATTGAGCCACTTTCGTCACTTGGACTATTTTAACAATGTCTTTAATATTTTTTCGAGGACAGCAAGTTTCAGATTTCCTCAAAAATATCTTAATTTGTGTTCCGAAGACGAACGAAGGTCTTACGGGGTTGGAACAACATGAGGGTGAGTAAATACTGACAGAATTTTCATTTTTGGGTGAACTAACCCTTTAAGTTTGATAATTAATCTGCTATATCATGTTTATGACAGGTTGCGTTGTCTTAGTAATGTCAAGTTGTCATAACAAAGACATCTCAAACAATGTCACAGTGCATTAAATTGCATTAAAAATGACATAACTGAGCGAATGACACTTAATGACAGTTGAACATATGTCATGTCACGATTATGAAGGTGTCATGTTAGTCTTATGCACACCCCTTCAATAAAGTGTTACCGAAATATCTCAGTTCTTCTGTTGTCTTCAGCGGAGGCTGACCTGCTTTGCACACAATTCAAATTCCTCGGAGAATTTGAATGTTCTACGATGACAAAGCTCTTGAGGTTCCCACATTCCTTTCAGAAGTCAAAAAAAGGCAATAAGTGATCTTAGAGACGACTGACGGAGAGGGATGACAATGAATTTTAACAACAGGGGCGACAGGTTCACATCAGAATGAGATGATAGATGAGTCCAAATAGAGACGAGCCATGGTAATGTGCCGTTACCTGCGGGAAGAGACCTGCGGTTTGACAGGCCCTGTAAGGTGAAGCGCTTTCTAGCAAGAGCAGATCGCTCTGAGCCGAGGCTGGCTGACGCGTCAGCTATAAGAGGAGAGGAGGAGAGGACTGCGGTTAAAGCAGCAGGTAGGAGAGGTGAGGTGAACAGCAAGGAAACGAGAGCAAGAAGGATCTGTCATGAAATAAAAATGCTTAGTCTGTGATAAGGTTGGGAATCAAAAATCAAAAAATTCAATTTCTGGGATCCTAAAGGTCAGGAATCAGGTACTTGTTATAAATATATGTTATAAAATAAGAATGTTATTCATCTTCTCGATATCTTTCTGTGTATTTTAATACGACTTTAAACCATTCCGGCGCATAAACCCGTACACTTTTTTCCTGTGGTGAGCACACATCCGAAACGTGAGCACAGAAAGCCGCCTCTCATACTATATAGTGTGTGATACTGAACTCAGTTCCAAACGCGAACGGACAAATAATCACAAAAACATGTCAAAATATTTGTGTAAACACAGTCGTTATGTCTTAAAAGTGCTCTAAGCGATGTCACACGTTTTTTAGGCCCAAAATTTTTTTTGTCACATACAGCAAACATCTCCTCACTATCCGCTAGCTGTCTGTCCCCTAAACACACTGTAAAAAAACGCGGTCTATGAAGACAACCCAGGCTACACAAATGGCAACAAAAACAAACTGAGGCAACCCGCTCCACGAAACATAACAAACTGTTCCAGCCAATCACTGACAAGAAGGCTCTGGGGGTGGGGTTTGGGGGGTCATTGCAAATGAGGAGGGAGGATCTATCTAGCCTCCGTTTTGTTTGAAAATACTTTAAACGTCAATAAAAAGTCAACAAAAAGTCACCCGACATCGCTTAGAGCACCTTTAAGTGAACGTTAACAGTTGATAATGAAAACGCATAACAGTATATTGGATCTGTGCAGCTCTTAAAGTGACAGCAGCCTAATATTCCTGCTGCGCCGTTTAATCAAACAACAAAAGACAAAGAGTAAATTCAGTCGAAGACTAAATAACTTGTAACTATATTTGCATATTTTATTTATAAAGTGCAGTCTTGTTTTACATTTGATTACAGTTTCTGTACCCGAATACTTGGAAATCTTAAAACACAGTTCATTTCAATCGCATCTTTGTTCAGTTGTATTTATTTGTGCGATTGCTAATTTGTTTATTTGTTCTTAATCACAAAGTGTTTTCTAGTCTTTAATAATGCTTGAAATTTATATAAGTTAGTCCAGTTGTTTTTCGCTATGGTATTTTTAAACCGTAGGCAAAAGTTCCTTGTAGACGTGTTCTGTATACCTGGTTCAGATTACACGATTTTTTTTTGTCAGTTACGATAGTCACTGTGTAAGATTACACGATTTTGAGACCTAAAATCTTGTCGTGTATTGGATGAGACACGTGTCAGACTACACGTTGCTTCCTGACCAGTCATCGCATGCCGTCTTTTACGGCGCACGTGATTTCATCGAGAAGGCGAAACTAGTAGCGAGTGACTTCCGGAAACGAACGTAAACAAACAATGGATGAAGCGATGAGTGTTGTATTGGCTGCCCTGTGTTCAGAAAAAAAGTAAAAAAGAAAGAAAACATGACAATGGACACGTTCCTGGATTGCTCGAAGAGGACAGTGTGGGCTGTCAATCCAAGAGAACTTGAGGTAAAATATCGTTTTCTTATATATTTTTACTTTTAGCACCATCGTCTCCATTTCGTTTCGCCATTCTTGAAAGTTGTATATGGAAAAGCTTCTGTGCTCCTATTGGTCAACCTCATACATGTGACGGAACCGTCGTGGACGACCGTTAAAAAAATTAAACATTCTAGTATTTTTGTCGTGATGTCGTGAAGCACAATGTAGGTTGTCGCCCACTATGACACACTATACGAGATGATACGATCGAATCTTGCGTCCCAAGTCGACGCCTGTTGTCGTTTACGAATCCCCATGACACCCTCCGTCAAACGGATCGTGCCAAAATCAGGCTAAAATCGTGCTATCTGAACCAGGCATTACCCTGTTTATTTTTGTTCATGGTATTCAACTACGGTACCAAGTTTTGCAATAAGATATCTTAGTTTTTTGTTACCTTATTGGAATTGAAATTAGGACTCAATAAGAATCAGAATTGATCAGAAGCAGAATCGTTCAAATTCAAACAATATCCAATCCAAGTCTGTGACAGATGAATAAAATTAGCATCATATTGTATTATGTTCGGTAGATAAGCATCGGCTTTTGAAAAACACACAATCTGTGACATAATGGATATTTTAGCTGTGTCAAAGACTAAGGTGAGACATGTTTATGAGTGTAAAACATCTCCAGCTCAGGTCAGAGGCTCGTAATCCTCCGCTGCAGCTGAAAACAACACTGCCTCCAGGCTGAGTTTGTCAGGAGTGCTGGGTCAGCACACAGAGGACTTCTATCCTCAGAGGAACTAAACACCTGTCACAATCCTTTACTCATTCAAAATCTGCAACTAGGCAGGACAGAGAGACCAAACATAGCCATATTTACCCCAAACCACCTCTCCATCTTAACCAGACACCAACATAGGTGAGGTGCAAGGGAGCAGTCCAGGTCAGACCAACCGGAGAATTGGAAGATTCATCACGCTCATCCAGATGTTAATGGCATTTTAACTGAGCCTCATCTTAAATCACCTCACCAAGGGGAATGAATCTGTGAAGTGCTTACCAGTAACCAATTACCCAGTGGCAATTTTACAGCCATTACAGCAGAGATTAGAGATAATGGCCAAATTAAAGAAAACGCACTAAATGGTTAAAAAAGTAAGCGGGAGGGAGGAAGACAGACAGCGCTCTGAGATAAATGGACTTTCTCCTCAAATAACCACAAATCTGGAATGCCTGTTGACCGCTGCAGGCTCTGAAGGACAAATAGTGCTGTTTGCTTGGTTGGTTAGAGAAACGGTAGGTTTGCACTGTTTGGATATGAGATTTAGAGGGGCTCTCACCTCGTTTCTGACGCATATTTGGGCCTGTGTCACGTCTGTAGCCTGTTTCAGGACTGGAAGAGTCTGACTGCCGGAGAGCTGTTTTGCGCATATATCTGTCAATGAAAGCAAAGTCAGCTGAACATAATTAGTCTATTGGTTATTTAACCCCCTGAATAGAACCCCTCACAACAGCACAAATCTGCAAAATGGGTGTTGGCTCATGCACACCTGATACAACTAATCATATATATTGGAGTCCATCACTAAGGTTTGAATAATTTTGAGACAGTAGAAGTCATTCAAAGTTGCATTTTCAGTTGAATTTGGGGTAACCACTTGAGACATTTGTTGTGATGAGCTTTTCTTTGATGCAAACAGCTGAAAGTCTGTACATTTTGCCAATGAAACTGATTTGCAATGGGGGTTGTATAATTTAGATTACAACTGTATATTATAACTCTATTATATATCAACCATAAGCAAATATTCATTAATAAATGTGCATGTACAAAGAAAGGGTAATTCGGATTGTATTACATTTAGACAGATGAGAAAATCAAGCAAATCACCTTTTCAAATATTCAAGTATTTGACAAAACTACCGGTCAAAAGTTTTAGATCGGTAAGATTTTTTATGTTTTTAAAATAAGTCTCTTATGCTCACCAAGGCTGCAATTATTTGATAGAAAATACAAAAAAAAAAAACAGTAATATTGTATTGAATATATAGTGAAGTGTAATTTATTCCTGTGATCAAAGCTGAATTTACAGCATTATTTCTCCAGTCTTCAGTATCACATGATCCTGCAGAAATTATTATAATATTATGATTATTATCCATGTTGAAAACAGTTTTTTACATTTTTATTTCAGGATTCTTTGATGAATAGAAAGTTCAAAAGAACAGAATTGATCTAAAATGGAAAGCTTTTGTAACATTAATCACAACCATTCAAAAGTTTGGGGTCAGTAAGAATTTATTTTTTATTTTTTGGGGAAAGAAATTCGAAAATACTTTTATTCATCAAGGATGAGTTAAATTGATCAAAAGTTACAGTAAAGACATGTATAATGTTAGAAAAGATTATATTTTAAATAAATGCTGTTCTTTTGAACTTTCTATTCATCATAGAATTTTGGGGGAAAAAATGGTACGCGACTGTTGTAATAATTTATGTTTTTTGAGTATAAAATCAGCATATTCGAATGATTTCTGAAGGATCATGTGACACTGAAAAACTGATGTGTAATCAGCAACAGTTATGATGTTGAAAATTCAGCTTTCAAATTAAATTTGAAAATATATTAAAATAGAAAACAGTCATTTTAAATTGTCATAATATTTCACAATATTACTGTTTGTCTTTTTTTTCCTCAAATAAAGCAGCCTTGGTGAGCAGAAGAGAATTCATTTAAAAACATAAAAAAATCTTACTGATCTAAAACTTTTGACCAGTAGTGTATATTATTGTTATTGTTAAGTACATACTAAAAGGTAAACAAGTTAGGTAAACCATGTAAACAAGTTAGTAAAATTAGAGTATTAAAGCAAAACTGGTTCAAAAGTATATATTACTGGCAGTTAGATAAAATCAAGTATGCTTATAAAATAGCTTTGAGAAGAGGTTGAGCATCATTTATTAGTAAATTTGCATAATTTGTTTTGAAATTTATCTGTGATGAAATTCATAATTTTATAAAGTGCCTCTATCATGCTTTTTTTTAATATTACCATTCATGCAGTGTGTAATGTAGCGGTCTGTGAATGTTAACGATCTGCAAAGTTGTGAAGCCGAAAGTGCCATTACAGTGTGTACAATGAATCAATCTCCGTAGCTGAAGTTCAGATATGTTAATGGGTGTATCATTTCCGACACGCATTGTAAGTGGTAGAACACTTGACCAATCAGAGCAGAGCAGGCTCTCAGAAAGGAGGGTTTTAGAGAGACTGAATCTTCGGACAAGTCGATTGAGAATCTTTGAAAAACGTTATGATGTGCAATGTATATTATGAGAAAATTAACGTTTTTTGACCTTTAATCCATGTAAACCTGCTTTATGTTTGACCACACACAAACAAACACAAACTCGCAAAAAGTACCTCATGGGAGCATGGTAGATGTTCTCTGTAATCTTCTGATTGAGTTGACTGGCTTCTGTGCAATGAGACAGCAAGAGAGAGAAAGAGAGAGAGAGAGAGAGAGAGAGAGAGAGAGAGAGAGAGAGAGAGAGAGAGAGAGAGAGAGAGAGAGAGAGAGAGAGAGAGAAAGTTAAACATATGTATTAAAAGTAAAGTTATACATATATTCAGACAACACAAATCACAAATTAAAACCACAGATAACACCTCAGGATTTGTTTGGTCTTTGAAGTTGATTTCACCACCTTTACTAAACAACCATGAAACCTAAAAGTTTTAGATAACATCATTTGTTCTCTATCAGATAGCCCCACAGACATCACATGCCCTCTTTGGGTGTTTCTAAGCACTGAGGAGAACTCATAAATAGTTTTTACAGGGCAAGGATGCAGAACGTTAAATTGTGAGTTTAGAGGGTGAGGTTATTTAAGGTAGTCGTTGTGAGTTTACAATTCAATTTGGCTTTGCATGTTACATGTTTGTTCCCGGATAACTTCATTAGGTTAGACAGAGTTTTATTTTTATCAGACTGGGCTTGCACAATGAGGCTGAGGAATGTTTGCTCAGAAATACCTCGGCAGGCCTCCAGTTGGCTTGTTAAGACTTTGCGGATCTCTGACACCCACGTGTTCTTCACATCCATGGAAGGGGCCTGACAGAGAATACAGGAACAGACATATGCTATGACAGTGGAAACCTTCCTGCTATGGGACAACAGTTCCCTCTCATGGCCAAGACATGGAAAAACAGGATGCCATTCGACAATCAAAAATAGATTACAGACTGCCCTGCTGAAAAATCTAGCATAAATAGATTCTATACTGGTTCAGGCTGGTTTATGCTAGTTGGAGATTGGAAAAGTGCTAGTGGACCAGTATAACCGTGCTGTTCTTAAAGGGATACTCCACTTTTTTTGGATATAAGCTCATTTTACAACTCCCCCAGAGATAAACAGTTGAGTTTTACTGTTTTCGATTCCATTCAGCCGATTTTCTGATATTTAGAAGAATATCAGTAACCAGACAGTTTCTGGTCTCATTGACTTCCATAGTATACTTCCATAGTTTTTTTTCCTACTATGGAAGTCAATGAGACCAGAAACGGTCTGGTTACTGATATTCCTCTAAATATCAGAAAATCGGCTAATTTGATTCGAAAACGGTAAAACTCAACTGTTTAAATCTGGGGGAGTTGTAAAATGAACCTATTTCCAAAAAAAGTGGAGTATCCCTTTAAGCAAAACTGAGTTGATGGTGTAGCTGGTCAACCAGAACTCCCGCAACCCATGCTGGAGACCAGCAAACCAGCATCCCATATTGCTCCCAGCATGCAAATCATACCTTTTTTCTAGATTTTTCTGCAGGGTATTTGGACCCCACTGCATATACTAAAAAAAAAAAAAAAAAAACAATTCTGTGTCAGAGTTCCTGTCACATTAGTCTGTACCTGAACGATGTAAACTTCCTCTCTGCCATTGTACCAGATTTCAAACTTCTTGATGTCTCCCTTTACATTTTCTGTGATTCCAACTGAGCTCATCTGAAAAAAAAAAAAATAAATAAGATATTATTTTTATATACATATATATACATACACACAGACATATACTGTATATACTCAGCAAAAAAAGGATATATACATTTTCAGGATATATAATTCATTTAATTTATCAATTACATTCGACAATTCATTTATTACTTTTTTTAATTTACCTATTTATTATTATTATTTACCACTTTTCAAACTTGCTGGGTTACCACTTAAAGGGATACTCCACTTTTTTTGGAAATAGGCTCATTTTACAACAGTTGTGTTTTACAGTTTTCAAATACATTCAGCCGATTTTCTGATATTTAGAAGAATATCAGTAACCAGACCGTTTCTGGTCTCATTGACTTCCATAGTAGCAAAAAAAATATACTATGGAAGTCAATGAGACCAGAAACTGTCTGGTTACAGATATTCTTCTAAATATCAGAAAATCGTCTGAATGGATTCGAAAACGGTAAAACACAACTGTTTAACTCTGGGGGAGTTGTAAAATGAGCCTATTTCCAAAAAAAAGTGGAGTATCCCTTTAATGTAAAACCTGAGGCAAAACCATGTTTGAACAACTGATTATTCTAGAGGAATTTTTTTTGTTTGCATTCATATATAACGTAATCAAAAGAAAACGTTCGAAAAGGTCAAATATTTGCTCTGAAGTTAAAGGAGATCTTAGAGCAAACAGGAACACCTTAGAGCCAATAGGAACAACCTAAGGCCAATAAGAAGTTACTGCAAAACAGGATGTCCAATGGCATATCATGCCTGCATTGTAGATATGGATCCTTCTACACAGCCAGATTTTTAGGCACTGTTAGGCACAATCTGGCAGTCAGTGATTGTGTCTGTCCCACCTTTAATGAGTGCTTGAAACTGTAGGAAGGGGATTTCTCATGACCATCAGACGTCTCCTCACGTTTCTTGCAGAACAAAAGGATTTTGTGATAGAGGAAGAGATGTCTCTGCATGGGTTTGAAGCGTGCCAAGTCCTTCACCTTACTGTGACCTTTCTTATGGTCTGTCCAAACGTTAAACGAGCCCTGCATGAGCAGTTTGCCCAAATCATTAAGATTACCCTGAAAAAACACACACACCAGATTTACATTAGCACAAATACAAAGCGAACTTCATACATATAAAATAATGACCTTCACCATACTGTAGGTGCTCATGCAAACTGTTGAAATAGAAATTATATAATGTGCAAAAACCTCAAAACCAGTGATGGCGATCTGATGCATGGAGTCATTGACCGATTTGATGATGTCGAGCATTGTGGCCAGCGCTTCTTCTAGCTCGGCGGTTCCCTCTGAGTTTTTACTGCACTTCAGCATCTCCTGTAAAATGAGCGGATTCAAAGAACAATAAAAGGCAATTGAGAGGTCATGACCTCAATGTACAAACAAAAAATGGAAAGACTTACCTTTAACATCAGTTGGTACTTGGTGATTCTCTGCACGGGTTTTAGCAGATACGCATCAAGTGAAAGCTTGTGGTCTAACCTCTTCTGACACTCCTGCATAAAAATAAATAAATAAATAAATAACACTAATGTTGTGTTCCAGCCATTTCGGATTTTTCACTTGTGGTGTTCCGGGTCAAAAATGACCCGCCTACAAAAATAGCATATACAGCTCTCATTATGCTGTATTATCACCAAATATTGGATTCAATCTATTTGTCAACTCGTTTTCTTTCAATTAGGATTTTGTATTTCTCTCTGGAACTGATTGACCTGATGCCTCATTGATCTGAGCTTTTTGCACCTCAGTTTTTAAAGCTACACTGTGTAACTCTTTTAGTTTATTCTTAGCTAAAAACACTTAGTTCTTTCAAAAATATATGTGCTCATTAATGTATTTTACTTAGTTCAAGTAATAAAGTATTCTCGTGAGTGTATAATATGCCATTGAAAATACATACGGGTAAGGGGTTCTAATGTCGGTTGCCATGTTGACCCTCCATCTTGAAAGTACATTAGCCAAAGAGGGACATACCCGTTAATTTAAGTTTCGTCTTTCGCGCTTACGTTTGAGTTAACACTCATGGACGAGGTCGAACTGGGAGCCATGTTAATCTTGGACTACACTGGCCACCGTAGGAGTTAAAACGAAATCGGAATTGAGAGGAACAGAAACTAATATTCTCTGGATGGTCATATACCTTTTCACCGCTAGATGGGGGTAAAAATCACACAGTGTAGCTTTAAGTGAAAAAAAAACTGTATTTGTGGATAATTTTGTCAATATTCAGTAAAATTGCAATCATTTTTGACCAGGAACATCAAAGTTTATTTATGCTGCTGGGGTTTTCAACGCAAGGGTTAAAAACTATCTTAACATCTAAAAGGGATTTTTTTTTCTTCTAAGGAAGTACAATTTACAATTGTCAAACATTACACAACTGTTCAAAAATTACGGTAAAGATTATTAGATTTTTTTACACTGTCTAAAAAGATTCCAACATAAAAAATGCTTCCAATACGTCAAAGAATCCTGTAAAAAATGTATTATAAAATTGAAAATAATTTTCCAAAAAAATATTAAGCAAATAATAACCAATAATAGTAATAAGAAATTTTTCTTAAGCACCAAATCGGCGCATTAGAATGATATCCGAAGGATCACGTGACACTGAAGACTGGAGTATAATGATGCTGAAACCAGCTTTGCATTCACAGTATAAATAGATTATATTTAAAAAATAATAACATTTCACAATGATACTGTTTTAACTGCATTTTTGATCAAATAAATACAGCCTCGGTCAGTATAAGAGACATCAAAAACAACTAAAATCTTACTGACCCCAAACTTTTGTATAATATATATATATATATATATATATATATATATATATGTGTATCACCTGAAAGAACATACTGTCCCCACACTGCCGCCACAGAGCCTCAGAGCGCGGCTTATTCTGACAATATTTCTCATAAATCTGTAACTCTTCCTTCTGTAAGACAGGAAATGACAAGCATTAGTATCCCATTTCACATACTGTAGTTGTACCGTATCTCCAACCACATATATGATGTCACTCACCCGCTTCAAAAAGCATATCCCTACCAACTCTGGCTTTTCTGCAGAGTTTTCCAGCTCTTTAAGAAACGTCCTGTCAAAACAAGATGGAAAAAATGAGTTCAGACAAAACAAATGAGGTAATGGAACGAGGTCAATGGGTAGGGAAGCAAAAATGGGTAAAAACAAGCAGATCAGATGTTACAGTACAGTGTGAATCACCATTTACTCTCCCTCATGCTTTTTTTCTAAATGAATTAGACTGTTTCTGTCAATGAAAAGCAATGAGGGCAGAAATTTCTCAATGCTCCAAATATCACAAAGAAGCACCATAAAATTAGTAGAGGTTCTGATTTGTGTCAGGTTCTGATTGGTTCCCTTGGTACATGTGTCATATTCTTATTGGTTTATTGTGTTGATTACTTTCAGATTTGTTTTGTTTAGTCTTTGTTTGTGAATATCCCACATGTTTCCTTGCTTTGTTAGTGAAACTGATGTTTAGTGAGTTTTCATAAAGTATATGTATTTTTTTTATTAAATAACTAGGGCTGTCAAACGATTAATCGCATCCAAAATAAAAGTTTGTGTTTACATAATATGTGTGGGTGCACTGTGTATAATTATTTACTATTACTATGAATACACACACATGCATGTATATTTAAGAAAAAAATATTTATATATAATATTTATTATATATAAATCTATATACAGTATATACGTGAAAATATTTCTTAAATATATACAAGCATGTGTGTGTATTTATATATAGAAAATAATTATACACAGTGCACCCACACATATTATGTAAACACAAACTTTTATTTTGGATGCGATTAATCGCGATTAATCGTTTGACAGCCCTATAAATAACATTAAATACAATTAAAAAATAAATAAATAAATAAATAAGTCTCATTTTGGTCACCATTGACTTTCATTGTATGGGAAAGAATAGCATTAACATTGTTTATTTTGCGCAAAATAAAACCATCAGAAAGGTGGGGAAAGACATGAGGGTGAATAAATAATGGCAGAATTTACATTCTAGGGTGAACTATCACTCTGTGGCCCTTTGTGTGATTATTTAAACAAAACCTATATACATTTTATCAATGTCAAACAAATCAATAGACCGTCCAATATCAACAACAAACACAAAAGCCTTTGTAGAAGTTACACTTTTCATTACTGGCACGATGACAGGCTTGTGTTTCAATGACTAAAACCACAAAACCAAGGCTACGGCTGGGAATGATGGGCGTTGTGTATGTCCACCTGATTGACACAGTAGAAACAGGTGCTGGGATGTGGAGACACATTATTGTCACTCCTGGATTCTGCTGTAACTCGATCCCATGAAGAAGACAATGAACTCGTGAAGAATAATCGCTAGCATGGGGCCAGCCAGACAACAGGCCAGGTAATCCCTATTGATTATTAACCACAATGACTTTACAATTCAATACCACAAGCCCAAGTCCCAACCCAGACACATTGTTGTTTCTCTTACATTCATTATTATATACAAAAAAAATGATGGTTAAAATGTCTTTCTTGTTCCTTGTGGAGTTTAAAATGAACAATATAGGGAAATATATGACTGAACGGGAAAAGAAACTAACCTAACCAGTTGTCCAAAAAGCCATGCCAGGAATGTGGGAGTAAATTGGGGGAGGGTCTGGCTCATGGAAAAGCGTGCTGGAAAATCCAGCTCAAGCAGTTTGCTGTGTTTCGGAACATGACAGCTGGTTTTGGTTCAAACTGGCAGATCCTCTTGGACAAGCGACACACTAGCTACCTAACTGACCTGTTCCGACCATCTGGATATCCAATATCATGTCGTTAAGTTGGAAATTAACAGAAAATCAGTTTCCTTACTTCTGGTGAAATTCGTAGATTTGAGGCAGATTGCCGAAGAGAACATCCTTCTTGTTTTCCAAAGATGGTGGGATCAAGTATATTAGCTCGGGGTCATCCAGTGCAGCGGCATATCCCTGCAGGATACAGACACACAAATAAACACATCCACCAACACAGTCACACAATCCACTTCCCCAAATTTTTCACATGTAACATTTGCATTATTTGCACGCTTCTGTTCTTAGCAAATGCATTTTCATTGTTCTGACAAATCACTGTAAAAAATATTGTTGGTTTAACTTAAAAAATTAAGTAAACTGGTTGCCTTAAATTTTACAGTTGATTGAACTGGAAAAAGTTAATACAATGAAGGAGATTGATTTAATCATCAGAAACTCAAAATAATAAGTTATCTCAACTAAATAAATTATTATAAAGTTGATTTGACAAAAGAAAATATGTTGTGATAACAAATCTTGAAAACATTTTTTTTTACAGTGACTCAAACTATCTGTGAGAGACTGTCATTTATTTACAGTACAATTATTTTTTAAGAGGTCTAAAGATCAAGTGATGATGAGGCCTTTTGAGCAATGTATTTAATACGTTTAATAAATATAAAATCTATTTGTGAGGTCTGTGAAAACTTGAATATTTATGCATTTAAATAATATGTATATAGATAAAGGGTAGATTAAAGGGATACTCCACTTTTTTTGGAAATAGGCTCATTTTACCACTCCCCCAGAGTTAAACAGTTGAGCTTTACGGTTTTTGAATCAATTCAGTCAATTTTCTGATATTTAGAAGAATATCAGTAAATAGACAGTTTCTGGTCTCATTGACTTCCATAGTATATTTTTTTTCCTACTATGGAAGTCAATGAGACCAGAAACTGTCTGGTTACTGATATTGTTCTAAATACCAGAAAATCGGCTGAATTGATTTTAAAACTGTAAAACTCAACTGTTTAACTCTGGGGGAGTGGTAAAATGAGCCTATTTCCAAAAAAAGTGGAGTATCCCTTTAATCTACCCTATATCTATATACATACTTTCTATATACTTTCCATTAAAAGTTGTAATGTTTCTCATGCATCAGCATTATTGCTTCAGTCTTCAGTGTCACATGATCCTTCAGAAATCATTCTAATTTGCCAATTTTCTGCTGAAGAAACAGGATTTCTTATTGTTATCAATGCTGAAAACAGTTGTGCTGCTGAATATTCTTGTGGAAACTGATGCTTTATTTAGGAATTTCACTTTTTTTCACTTTCACTGATTTAATGCACTCTTACAGAAAAAAAAAAGAATTCTTACAGACCCTAAACGTTTGATGTGTTCTACACAACTTGCAACAAGATAATATCCTGTTTCCGTTCTTTTACATGCATGTACCTCTATGATGCTCTGCAGCTCTTCCACGTACAGCCTCTCCGTCTCAATCAATTCATTCATTATGTGACTGTTGAGAAACATGAAAAATGCATCAGTATTCGGTCACAAAAAAGCTCAGAACATCGGTAGACGAAAGCCATCACACTATAAAGGTTGGTAAATATATATATATATATATATATATATATAGCATAAAATCTTTTTTAAAAGCTTTTTAATATATATATATATATATATATATATATATATATATATATATATATATATATATAAATTTATATATAAATTAAATTTATATTAAATTTATATATATATATATATATATATATATATATATATATAAATTATAAAATAAAATAGATAGCTTTATTTTTTAGATTTTTTTTTCAGAAGCTAAAAATCTCTGATAAAGGCTGTTCCACTAAAACCCTTTGGTATTTACAACTATCAAGCAAAAAGGCACCTTGCTTTCAAATCTTTTTTTTTTTAATTTATATATATATATATACATATATATATAGCAATAGCAACTTTATTTATATAGCACATTTAAAAACAACACAAGTTGACCAAAGTGCTTTACATTTTAACACATAACACAATATATATATATATATATATATATATATATATATATATATATATATATATATATATATATATATATAAAGCTTAAAAAATAAAGATTATATATATATATATATATATATATATATATATATATATATATATATATATATATATATATTAAAAATATAAAATAAATAAAATAGATAAAAGTTTTATTTTTAGCTTATTTTTTTCATAAGCTAAAAATCTCTGATAAAGGCTGTTCCACTTAAACCCTTTGGTATTTACAACTATCAAGCAAAAAGGCAGCTTGCTTTCAAATCTTTTTTTTTAATTTATATATATATATATATATATATATATATATATATATATATATATATTAACAAATTTAAAATAAATAAAATAGATAAAAGTTTTATTTTTTAGCTTATTTTTTTCATAAGCTAAAAATCTCTGATAAAGGCTGTTCCAATTAAACCCTTTGGTATTTACTAATATCAAGAAAATAGGCAGCTCACTTTCAATCTTTGTGTCAACAGTGGACTCTAACCCTCATCTAGTTTGTTGTCTACACCCTAAAATGAAATGTTGACATTTTATTTAATTTCCCATAACATGCTAGGTGCTAAAAATGACCCTAGGTATCAGATCTCATTTTGTCTTAACTAGTTCTCCTCTAACACAGTCCAAGTTCAATGAATCACATTTATTGTGCTGAGGTGCAGCCTTGCTTATGTGAATCAGATGACCCGAATTCCATGTTTCTGTCAGAGATGTCTCGCTTTTCACAGTTTGTTCATATGATAAAGTTGCCAATGTTTAAAAAGAGGGTTGTACTTTCCTCCTCCCGCCCATCAGGAAATACTCCTGCTGAAATGCTCCACTAGTAGCTACACACTTCTGCTTTCAATACCGCTGTAACAATACTACTCAAATCCAGGGCTTTAAAACAAAGACTTCTGTATATTTTACTACATCATGGATGGGCCACGTTCTCAATGGTAAGTCCTATATATTTTTGCAGTTCATTATAGAGTTTCTGCCCAGAGTTTTTCCAGAAAACAACTAAAAGATTTAACTTCTAGAAGCCAAAATGTTTTTTCCATTGGTATGTAAAGCCTTAGAGACCTCATGCTAAATTTACACTGTAACTGTGGAATATTGAGTATTGAGTTTCACATGCGAAAAAACGAATGAGAGCGCCAAGCCCTTTAAACATGCTGTCCGCCTCATATGATTACTATCTAATAAAATGAACCTTTGCTTAGGGTGTTTTTCCAATGAGTCTCTTTGGGAGTTATCTCAATTATTTTTAATGACATTTAACCTTTAAGAAAAATTCAAGCAATGCTAACGTTACATCAGAGAAATATTTTTAGAGATGAGTAACCAATGTTAAATAGAGAAGATTAAAAGGCATAAAAGCACAATTCAGTGTTGAAACGATTGAATGAATTCACAGAGAATGAGCCTGTTAGAATAAGGAAACCAGTTTTACTTGCTATCATTTATATATATAAAGCAGAAATGTGTTGAAATCTACTTAAATGCGCTTTTTTAATGTATAACTTTACTATTGTAATCCTTGATTGCGCAAAAACAGCTGTAATACATTTAATGTAATGCATTTTTAGGCAAGTTTGGATCAAAATGAAGGGGAAAAAATATGACGGATAGTCTTTTGCTAAAGTAAATAATTGCACAGGCCGGCTGTTGTGAGAAGGTGATCCAGTTTGACAGACAATCCCGGCTGCTCCAGGCTCACATGAGTTTCGGGTGTGTGACATTATTATGAGTTTCATTGTTGCCGTGTCGCGCCTTTGAGTAGATTTGCTGCTGTAATGATCTTTTTCGTGGTCGTGAATGTTTTGTACAGCACTCAGCAGATCAGCGCGTTCGGCGGGTTTAAAGCCTTCTTTTATTCAACGTTGCGCTGAGTCGACGATTGCTTTCATTCACAAGATCGATTCGGCGAGTCCCCTTAAGGTTCTGAATAAGCTCTCGCAACAAATGGTGTAAACAGGCAGCATTTGTTAGAGAGGAATGTTGTTTTGAAAGCAAATAGGTGGAATGCCTGCCATATGCTTTTAAAAGAAAAGACAGGCTAAAGCTCTTTAGAAACAGTGATAAAATATTCAGTAACACTTTGTAATAAAGTCAGCTTGTTAACATTAGATTATGTATTAACTAACATGAACTAACAGAGCGTTACATTTGTTACGGTTAATGTTAGTCAATAAAAAAAATTGCCGATTGCATGTTCAACTTTTGATTTTGATAATGTTTAAGTAAACATTGAAATTAACATTAACTAAGATTAATACATGCTGTTTTTAATATTGTGCATTTGTTCATGTTAACTAAATTAAAACCTAACTGTAAAGTGTTACCAAATATCTTAATAATATTTCTACGCAACCATTCAAATGTACGATTTTTATATGAATAATTTTATTCAGCTAGGACGCATTGAAATTGATCAAAGTATTTCTATTTGAACTTTCTATCTATCAAAAAATGTATCACAGTTTCCACAAAAAATATGTAAACTGATAATAATAATATTAACAAGAATAAATGTTTCTTGAGCACCAAAATCAGCATATTAGAATTTCTGAAGATACGTGACTCGCAAAAAAATGATGTTGAAAATTCAGCTTGGTCTCATAAACTATGAACTATGTATTTTTACTATTATTAATACAAGTAAAACATGCAAGATCATCTACACAAATTATACAACCAATAGGCAATTTAATGCAGTTATTTATAATGATTTCCATTACACGGGAATAGATGTTAAAACTTCCTGCTGATCTGTACTCGCTTTCGTCAAGATAAGCACAAACTAAAACGTAGCTTTACAGTAAACTATGCTTCTCCATTCATTTATGCTTCTTTCCATGTGGTGATATGACTCCCCTTCTGTCCGGCGTTAAGGGATACTCCACTTTTTTTGGAAATAGGCTCATTTTACAACTCTAACAGTTGGGTTTTACCGTTTTCGAATCCATTCAGCCGATTTTCTGATATGTAAAAGAATATCAGTAACCAGACAATTTCTGATCTCATTGACTACCATAATATATATTTTTTCCTACTATGGAAGTCAATGAGACCAGAAACTGTCTGGTTACTGATATTCTTCTAAATATCTGAAAATTGGCTGAATGGATTCGAAAACGGTAAAACACAACTGTTTAAATTCTGGGGAAGTTGTAAAATTAGCCTATTTCCAAAAAAAAAAAAAAAAAAAGTGGAGTATCCCTAACGGCTGCAGTGTATTTGGTGCGTCAGCACACACGACGGCTGCAACTACAGTGAGGTCTCCCTAGTGGACCAGCACAACAACCGTCTGGATTGAGCCGAGTAGGGGACATCTCTAGAGTCTTCAAGTGGGCACCTTCCGTCCTCAGTTTTTTGTCGACTAGCCCACGACACCTCAAGAGGGCTTGACAGTGACTCTGGTATCTCAGAGTCACCCCCCTCTGTCACCCACTCAACTCAGCCCAGCTTAATGACCTTTACATCCCTCCTGCTGCTGAGGGAGCTCCTTCCTCGTAGCTCACATGTGACCTAACCACAATCTCACAATCTGTCCGCAACCCAGCCATACGCGTCAACCCATTTGACTAAGGCTGTCGAGCCCCACTGTCTTCGTTAAAGTAGGTTCATTGGCCGGAGGTGGGTTGTAACGAAGTACATTAATACATAAATTTTTATTAAATAAGCTATCATCGTCCAGTTTATGAATGTGTGTACTAACACAATGTGTGTATATTGCTCAGTGGCGTGCGAAGTCGACTTGAAAATGAATGCCTTTGCCTGCCTTTTTAGACACAGTTCACCAAAGATGCTTTCAGAAATATACCCTACATTTAAATACATTTTGGAGAACAGACATTTGATCGTTGTTTGTGTTGGGCATGACATGACTGCAAGCACATGTGAGGAGTTTTAACTCTTTCTAATCTGTGATAATGGTTCCCTTCACATGCCTATGAACTCCACAGAGTCACTTTATTCCGACATTGTCTAATAATCCAAATGTAGTTGTATAAGTTACTATACTATTATACAAACCAAATTTTGTGTTGTGGTTTTCGGGCTTCAGATATAATATACAGATATACACAAATAATGTTTCTCTCTTCTGTTTTTGTTGCAAGTTATATATATATATATATATATATACACTCACCGGCCAATTTATTAAGTACACCTGTCCAACTGCTCGTTAACACTTAATTTCTAAGCAGCAATCACATGGCGGGAACTCAGTGCATTTAGGCATGTAGACATGGTCAAGACAATCTCCTGCAGTTCAAACCGAGCATCAGTATGGGGAAGAAAGGTGATTTGAGTGACTTTGAACGTGGCATGATTGTTGGTGCCAGAAGGGCTGGTCTGAGTATTTCAGAAACTGCTAATCTACTGGGATTTTCACGCACAACCATCTCTAGGGTTTACAGAGAATGGTCCGAAAAACAAAAAACATCAAGTGAGCGGCAGTTCTGTGGGCGGAAATGCCTTGTTGATGCCAGAGGTCAGAGGAGAATGGCCAGACTGGTTCGAGCTGATAGAAGGGCAACAGTGACTCAAATAACCACCCGTTACAACCAAGGTGGGCAGAAGAGCATCTCTGAACGCACAGTACGTCGAACTTTGAGGCAGATGGGCTACAGCAGCAGAAGACCACAATGGGTGCCACTCCTTTCAGCTAAGAACAGGAAACTGAGGCTACAATTTGCACAAGCTCATCGAAATTGGACAATAGAAGATTGGAAAAACGTTGCCTGGTCTGATGAGTCTCGATTTCTGCTGCGACATTCGGATGGTAGGGTCAGAATTTGGCGTCTACAACATGAAAGCATAGATCCATCCTGCCTTGTATCAACGGTTCAGGCTGGTGGTGGTGGTGTCATGGTGTGGGGAATATTTTCTTGGCACTCTTTGGGCCCCTTGGTACCAATTGAGCATCATTGCAACGCCACAGCCTACCTGAGTATTGTTGCTGACCATGTCCATCCCTTTATGACCACAATGTACCCAACTTCTGATGGCTACTTTCAGCAGGATAGTGCGCCATGTCATAAAGCTGGAATCATCTCAGACTGGTTTCTTGAACATGACAATGAGTTCGCTGTACTCAAATGGCCTCCACAGTCACCAGATCTCAATCCAATAGAGCATCTTTGGGATGTGGTGGAACGGGAGATTCGCATCATGGATGTGCAGCCGACAAATCTGCGGCAACTGTGTGATGCCATCATGTCAATATGGACCAAACTCCCTGAGGAATGCTTCCAGCACCTTGTTGAATCTATGCCACGAAGAATTGAGGCAGTTCTGAAGGCAAAAGGGGGTCCAACCCGTTACTAGCATGGGGTACCTAATAAAGTGGCCGGTGAGTGTATATATATATATATATATATATATATATACACACACTCTTAGAAGAAAAGGTTCTATATAGAACCTTAAAAGGTTCTAAAGCGCTACGTATTTGGAACCCCTAAAATGCAATGCATGTGAATGATCACAAAATTCAAGATATGGTGGTTAAAAAATGTAATTAATCAATATCACACGATTTCAGTTTTAACCTCCAAAAATCTGCATGATTAAAATGTGATATTATGTTACTGTAACAGTTTATAATATATATTTATAATAATTTAATAACAACTACAAAATGTTGCAGAATAATGTAATATATGAATGAATAATAGCCTTTAAAGAACCTTTGAACACCAAAAGTGTTCTTTCTTGTCATTATTGATTTTTTTAGCATAAAATAGGCCTATGTGATCCAAAGTAACTAGCAACAAACTACTTGAGTAGTTTTTTTTTCCATTGGATACTTTTTTTTTTACTCTTACTCAAGTAACTTTTAAGATTATTACTTTACTTTGAGTTAATATTTCTATGCAACTTGTATTTTTACTTGAGTACAGTTTTTGGATACTCTACACACCTCTGCCTACCGCATAATGCAATATTTGCTCAAACAACAACCATCATTCATGCAATATACACTGGAACGTAATAAATGTAATTACTATGCAAATTATACAAATAAGCCAACAGACTCTTCAAGTTTTTCAAGAATTGTACAAAACCGCAACGGCGGCCTATAAAGAACAAAAGAATAAGGGTTCATGTACACTCTAAAAACGCTGGGTTGTTTTAACCCAACTTTGGGTCAAATATGGACAAACCCAGCCATTGGGTAACATTTTTTAATGACATTTTTAACCCAACGTTTGGGTTTGTCCATATCTGACCCAAAGTTGGGTTAAAACAACCCAGCATTTTTAGAGCGTACAGTAGCTTACTGTAAATCATAATTATATGCAATCCTTTTGAAATAACCATTCTTCTTTCTTTACAGAACACAAATGCGGCATTAATGCAATACAGTGGATTGTCTTCGCATCGAAAGCAAATAACGGCAGACATTTTTTGCAAAAAGAAGTTGAAGAAGAAAAGACACAAAATGTTCAGGGTTAATTCTTCTGTTTGGCCAGTACATCTGCAGTGAGATGACTACGATGGAACTATTTGTAAGCGGCGCATCTGGATTGCATTATCGGACTTGACGAGAGAGGGTGTGGGTGTGTGCGCAGCTTTAGCAGAATGTTCATAAATTACAGAAGGGTGAAAAAATGCCATTTTCTACGGCTCGTCTCGATGTGCTGTGTCATGTCAATCCTCATGGTTTGCTGGGAACAAGTGGACCACCACGTCGTGAGCCACGTCAAGTCGTACTCCTACCGCTACTTGATCAACAGCTACGGCTTCATCAACAAGAGCCTCAGCGTCAGCCCGGAGGAAGCCGCCAGGTTTGGAAGTTTCCCATATTTGCTAAACAACAAGGACGTTTGTAAGGACAAGGACGTGCTGCTGCTCCTCTTCGTGAAGTCCTCTCCGGGAAACTTCAAAAGACGGCAGGCCATCCGCTCCACTTGGGGTGACGAGTCCTACATAAGTCGCGAGCTTGGTGTTCTCGTGAAGGTGGTGTTCGCTATGGGTGCTGACCCAGGCGCGTTCACGAATAAGTCACTGATGAAAGACTTGCAGAAGGAACATGCGAACCACGGTGACCTGATTCAGCAGGATTTCCTTGACACATTCCACAACCTCACTGTGAAACTTCTGCTTCAGTTCCACTGGACGCATGAGAACTGCGCCCATGCCCGCTTCCTCATGACGGCGGACGACGACGTCTTCATTCACATGCCCAATCTGGTGCGCTACCTTCAGGACCTCAAAAGAAGGAACGTGCGCAATCTCTGGGTCGGCCACGTGCACAGGGGGGCTCCTCCCATTCGCCGGAGGGACAGTAAGTACTACATGCCTTTTGACATGTACCAGTGGTCCTCCTACCCAGATTACACCGCCGGGGCAGGGTACGTGGTCTCTGGCGACGTGGCAGCCAAAATCTATCAGGCCATGCTGTCCCTTAACGCCTCTATGCACATCGACGATGTCTTCATGGGCGTCTGTGCCATCGCGGCGGGCGTCTCGCCTCAGGAACACGTTTACTTCTCGGGGGAGGGGAAAACGCCCTATCACCCGTGCATCTACGAAAAAATGATCACTTCTCACGGACACGAGGACGATATCAGGTATCTGTGGAAGGTTGCGACCTCGCCACAGGTAGAAGATATTTCGTCGGGATTGGTGGGGAAACTGTATTGTACAGCTGTGAAAATGATGCTGCTGTGTAAGCCGTACTTTACAAACACTTATTCATGCATGGGAGCATTTACATAAAGCGCCGTGAGCTCTGTGAAGTCCGAGCAGTATTTCATTTTCTTTTTCGTTGCCGTTTACATTTGCTTTAAATGTTATATTGTGACATTTCCTAATAAAGATAAATGCTATGCACCCTAAGCTTATGTTTAGCACCTCTTCTTTTTGTATATATATATATATATATTTACTTTTTATTGCATTGTTTATCAAATCAGTTATAATTATGAAAAGTACTAAGATTTACTGAGAATAAGAATTTTAAAAAATAGGAAAACTAGGGTAGAAGAAAATTTATAATAAAATCAAAATTAATATTTTCTGTTCATCATCATTAAAATAATTTAAAAAGGCAAAAAAAAAACAAAAAAAAACAAATTGGTGCTATTAATTGCCATTACCCTTTTTTTTGGTATAGGGTGAGATGTAGCTGTGCTCAGTTTTAGTTTCTATATTGCAACATCGACAATGGGAGGCAAGTGTGAGAAAAGATGTTTCACTGTGGCATGTTATTATAGAACTAATACGTTTTAATGGAAATAAAAACTACATATCTTTCATGTCGAAATTATATGCTTCAGCTTAAAGCTTTCAAACAGCAAGAGGGCATTGTCACACGCTGTACTACCAGGGCCAGAAGGATTATCAAAAAACCTCCATCACTTTTGCAATAAACTGTTTGTAACCATTCGGTCAGGCAGACGCCTGCGCTGTCATAAAACACGCACAGAGAGGATGAGGAGAAGTTTTTTCCCTGCGGTGATCAGAGCCTTGAATTCTGCACTTTGTCTAGTTTTTAACTCTGGGGGAGTGGTAAAATGAGCCTATTTCCAAAAAAAAGTGGAGTATCCCTTTAAGTTGCAAGCCAGCACCAGCAATTTTGATCATTTTCACAAAACTTTCATGGCCCAGAGAACATTTTGTTGAATGAATATGTGAACATGTAATAAATTAAAGCAACACTATTAAATAACATTTTTACATTAAAATAATGTTCTTAAAATCGTTTCAGTGGTTCATCAAGTCGTGACATGGTGAAATGCACTTATGCCACCGCTTTGCGGTCCTTTATCTGATATATCCACGCTATGTAAGATTGCCAGATCGGGTGAGACCTAAGAAAACTACAAATAACAATAATGGTTTACTGATAAATCATTTATTTGATTTACAATTGACTTTAATTGACTTTAAAACTGGATTAGGATAGTAATTGTTGAAATTAGCTATTCCATTAGCTAATTTCATTACTTATATGTGTTTTTTTTTTCATATTTGAGTAAAGAAAAATACCTTAACATACCAGAAATGTTTGAACGTTATTGTTAACATTTTTAAGGTATGCTGATACTATTATAATTTATGTTGCTTAGCTCAATGAGAAGTAGCTGTATACTATTGTCAGTAACAAACTATTTCTTATTTATTCAGTGCACTTGGACGCTATGTGCTTGACCTTCTATTCGGTGTCAGTTTAAATCAGTTCACCTGTTGATCGTTAATCAACTGATTACATCCCTCACTTTGTTCAGGGTCAAGTACGACCTATTTTGTTCAGTTCATTGTCCTGTCTAATAATTGTTTAGAACTTGATTTATGCATTTTGCAATTATTAATTAAATCTATTTCCTGGAATGCGTCTTCATGACATGCTTCCTTGCAACAGCCACCCGTGACACTGTCACTAAAGAAACTCATTGACATGCACAACATAACCACATAACCAAATATTAACCACTAATATCTGTCTTTTTGATGACATTGTGGAATGTAGGGGAGAGCGGGGCACAACCTAATGCTTTTTAACTTTCTTAGGTTGTGTAAATCTACTAAGGGTTTAGAGTAATTATTTTTTCCTGCATTAATTTCCCACATGTCTAGTACAATTATGTGGTTTTGTTTTATTAATACAGTGCATACTTTTTTCTTGATTTAACCTGATATAATGGAAATGAAATGAGACAACATGCCCCATAGGTGACATTGTAACATGTGAGGGGCACATTGTAACATGACAGCTTAAAATGCTATCTGATCTAATCAAAAATATATACAAGTCAAACCAAAATGTTTTTTTAATAAAATACAATTATTAACTCTTTCATATAAAATAATGGGATTTTTTAATAATTAAAAATAATCTCATTTTTGATTTTGACAACAATCACACTGGAAAACACAGCTATACAGCATAGTTCAAAACAAAATAATAATTAATCATTTCGGAACATTGTCTCAGTCATTATTTACATGTTTGTCGTATTTTTCCAATAGAATTCATAAAAGTATAGAATATAATAGCATATTTTTAATAGGGGCACATGGTAAGGCAGCATTACAACATGCCCCAACTGCACAACTGGGGTTTAAACCCTGCTAGTGTCTTCTGCTAGTTAGCGAAGCATTAAAGAACTATATCAACTGTTAAACAACAGATTGGAGATTAAAATAATGTCAGATTTGTCTAATTTTAAATAAACATAAAAAATAGAGATGAAAAATTAACCTAAGTAAGAAATGTACTTTTTCTATGGTTAAATAAATTTTGAGTAATATCTTACAAAGATTTCGGAATTTTGGCACATTTCTTTCTCTACATAGTGTTGAAATGGCAACTAGTAAATACACCAAGTTTCATCATTCCAGCATGTGTGTAAGTATTTAAAACAAGCGTGTTACAACTAGCCCCACATTACTTTGGGCCCCACGCTCCCCAACTCATTATACTGACTGGGCACATATAAATACAAATGACTAAATTCATAATATTTGTATTTTAATCCAATAAAACAACTCCTATCATATCTAACTGACTATTAAAGTTGTTGTTACTATAGGAACCTTATTAAGGAGAAGGTATTCCTTGAAAACAATAGGATTTAAAGTGTTCAGATATGGCTGGTAAACTCGAGTCTCACTGGTCAAATTGTGTATGTCTTAAAAAAAGAATAACTTAACCAGATGTGAAGGGCTAGCTATAGCTAGGTTTGTAAAGTAAGAGATTACTGCTTTGTTCTGCATTGCAGTATAACACCACCAGCTAACTCCCAGAAAATGAACACAATGTATGATATTTTTGAGTGTATAAATATGAAGGAAGTGGGTGTAATCTCATCACTTCTTCTTCCACAGGAAATGTAGTTAAACAGATGTGTTTTTTTCTGCACTAAAGGAAGCTATACCACATCTGGCAAGCTCTGGAAGCAGGTTCCAGCTGTGCAATAGATAAACGCCATCTCGTTTTGAATTTACCCATGACATTAACCCGCTTGACCCTTACAATTTGAGAGCTATATTTGGTTTGTATTCTGCAAACATATCTGTCATGAATTTTAGTCCGAGGCCAGTAAGGGATTTGTTTACAATTCAAAGGACATTAAAATGGATTCTGAATGAACGGAAGTCACGGTAATGACCTAAGAAATTGTGTGATATGTTCATGCTTGGCAGCAGTGTTTCATATGAGCTGCGATTGTCTAATAGTTTTTTAGTAGTTTGGGAAGTCTAATCTACCCTGGTAATAAATGAATGAATAAGCTTCCATGTCTTGCTAGACACAAAGGATCAGATTCGGGATATGATTTTTAGATCAGGCTTTGATATGGCTTCTGAAGCTAAGATCAGAATCCAGGATGACACCAAGATTCCTGACTTCATGTTTAGTTTTTAGACCCCTGGAGAATCATTTATAAAATGTATGATGATTGGGGTCAACGGTGTGCTAAGATCTAGTAATACAAACATTGAAATTTTGCCAGTATCAGTATTTAGCCGAATATATTTTAATATCTTAATCAGTGCTGTCTTTGTGCTGTGATGTGTTCAGAAACCAGAATGGAAATCATTCAAATAGTCAACTGAGTTTAGGAACTTGCTCAACTGATTGAAAACAACTTTCTCTGTTACCTTGCCTATAAAGGGGAGATTTGTGATAGGTCTACAGTAACTATAAAAACTGATTTATCCAGAATGATCTTTAGATGAGGCATTGGGAAAATGTCAGAAAGTAGTAAGGCATTTACTGTCTCTATCAGGTCAGATTCTAGACACACTTTTTAAAGAAGGATGTGAGTAGAGTGTCAATATCAATAAGTTGATCCAGGAACATTACTTGGGGAGATCAGAGTGACGTTTGAGACATGCATGTGGCATTTGTGGATGTTTTAAGGTGCTGCACTGTTTTGTCATCAGTTGTCTTAAAGTTAGCCATAGTGACTATCCTACGCTGGTGTGGTGGGGTCAGACTAACCTTGGACCTGGAGGACCTGGTACCTGCCATTTAAATGTTATTTTATCACTGAAAAGCGTTTATGTATTTGGGTTGGGTTGTGAGTATTTGCAGTTTGTTGTAAGTATTTGTAAGTATTTGAATATAGTATTTGGTTGTGTTGTGAGTATTTTCAGCACATTTCTGTATTTGGTTGGGTCTGATTTTTTTGTTGGTTGCTGTTTCTGTATTTAGTTGTGTGGTGAGTATTTGCAATGTGTTTCTGTATTTGGTTGGGTTGTTTTTGGTTTGGTCTGATTTATTTTGGTTACAAGTATTTGCAGTGTGTTTCTGTTTTTGATTGGGTTGTGATTATTTCCAAAGTGTTTCTGTATTTGGTTGGGTTGTGAGTATTTTCAATGTGTTTCTGTATTTGGTTGTGATGTGAGTATTTCCAATGTGTTTCTGTATTTGGTTGGGATGTGAGTATTTGCAGTGTGTTTCTGTATTTGGTTGGGATGTGAGTATTTGCAGTGTGTTTCTGTATTTGATTGGGTTGTGATTATTTCCTAAGTGTTTCTGTATTTGGTTGGGTTGTGAGTATTTTCAATGCGTTTCTGTATTTGGTTGTGATGTGAGTATTTCCAATGTGTTTCTGTATTTGGTTGGGATGTGCGTATTTGCAATGTGTTTCTGTATTTGGTTGTGATGTGAGTATTTCCAATGTGTTTCTGTATTTGGTTGGGATGTGAGTATTTGCTGTGTGTTTCTGTATTTGGTTGCGTTGTGAGTATTTGCAGTGTGTGTCTGTATTTGGTTGGGATGTGAGTATTTGCAGTGTGTTTCTGTATTTGGTTGGGTTGTGATTATTTCCAAAGTGTTTCTGTATTTGCTTGGGTTGTGAGTATTTTCAATGTGTTTTTGTATTTGGTTGGGATGTGAGTATTTGCAATATGTTTCTGTATTTATTTGGGATGTGCGTATTTGCAATATGTTTCTGTATTTGTTTGGGATGTGAGTATTTGCTGTGTGTTTCTGTATTTGGTTGCGTTGTGAGTATTTGCAGTGTGTGTCTGTATTTGGTTGGGATGTGAGTATTTGCAGTGTGTTTCTGTATTTTGTTGGGATGTGAGTATTTGCTATGTGTTTCTGTATTTGGTTGGGATGTGAGTATTTGCAGCACTTTTTTGTATTTGATTGCATTGTGAGTATTTGCAATGTGTTCCTGTATTTGGTAAGGATGTGAGTATTTGTAATATGTTTCTGTATTTACTTGGGATGTGAGCATTTGCAATGTGTTTCTGTATTTGGTAAGGATGTGAGTATTTGCTATGTGTTTCTGTATTTGGTTGTGATGTGAGTATTTGCAGTACTTTTTGTATTTGATTGCCTTGCGAGTATTTGCAATGTGTTTCTGTATTTGGTAAGGATTCGAGTATTTGCAATTTGTTTCTGTATTTGGTTGGGTTATGAATATTTGCAGCACGTTTTTGTATTTGATTGCATTGTGAGTATTTGCAGCGCATTTCTGTATTTGGTTAGGTTGTGAGTATTTGCATAGCGTTTCTGTATTGGTTGTGTCTTGGTTTCTAGTGGGTTTTTTTTTCAATTTGCATGCGTTTTCTTCAGTTGTAGCACATTGAGCTCTCTCGGCCACCATACTTAACCCAAATAACTATGGTACGCCTATTAAAAGTGTTTATATTTGGACTATTTTAGACCGAACGGGACGACAACCGCTGAGGAGTAGCCCAGTACCTATGTGACACATCATATTTATTAACTAAAAGTTACAAAGTAAGAGCTTTTCAAAAAGACTCATGTTTCTGCAGGCGAAGTTGTTGAGGTCAATTGATTTAACAGAAATTAAACACAGTATCACACTGTGTTGCATCAGATACCAGCATAGAGACTACACTCACACCATTTTACAAGGCGAAAACACACTCCTTATGTGTTTTCACAACTCAAAAAAGATACATCACTTATAACAAAAAGTGTGTCAAAACTAAATGTACAAAAGCAGAAGCAGAAGCAGCAGCAAGCCCGGAAGAAAAATACAGATTGTAAATTATGTAGTGAAATTAGAAACTGTAGTCATGGTTGTTCAAAATACAATAGAGACCATTGTTGTGAAGAATATCCGTGTTTGAAAACAGTAATGAGACTCAACAGGGACAGGTTTGTTGACCTGTTTGGCGTGAACAATGGGGCCCAGGACCAGGATTGAAAACTACTGAGGTGTAAGATACTAACAAACTAGTTAATCCTGTATTCAGTAATGCATGAGATTAACGCGTGTCATCAAAAACAGTGCTGGCATGTGGGGTTGTGTGGCCCTAGGCGAGATCATGTAAAAAGGCCCCACTGGAGTAAAAACTATCATAACAATTTTATGAGTGAATAGAAAGCACGTAAAAGACATTATTATTTTCAACATACATATGACAAAAATATTTTGAGTGCAAGCGAGCTTGAAAAATTAAACTTAATACATGAGCACTATGTACACGAAACACAAATAAATTATATATAAAAAATAAATAAAAGGCTACTGATCAATATTTCAGTGTCTAAAAAGTGTAACATTCAACATACATATGTAAAAATATTTAAAGGTCTTTAAACAAAAGAGTGCAAGGATCCTTTTCGTAAGGATAGTTTCTGACACCGCTTAACACATTTACCCCTTTTGTGATTTTGACTGGAAATCTTTTGTGTCGTGCGAGACGCTCTTTCTCAAAAGACATGTTTTTACCTGCGCCTGTTTGAAAGCGACTCTTCTGTTTCATTGTTCATGAGAACATGAGTCGAACCACCTTGGCCTCCTTCATGCATGACCTCAATCTGTGAGAAACCACAGGAAGACAGAAAATGTTTGTTAAAGAATCAACTTAAATAAAAACAGCGTTATGGATTCTGAACGTATAATTTGTAATGATAAATGAACTTTTTTATTAAATACAATTATTACTACATGCAAGAACTAAGGTAAAAATTTATCACAAAAGTCCTCTATAGACAATCTACAAACCAGTTATATTACTGCAATAATTATTTATCCCTTAAAGCAGTAAGTAAAGGATTACTTTTATTTTTATTTTTTTTAATTTAATAACAGTTACTTATAATGGAACTGCATTATGTACTCTATAGACTATAGAGCTATTCTATATAAAACAAAAAATGTAAAGTTTTCAATGCAGTCTTCTCCTTTCAAATACTTTGGTCAGTTCATTAATAATTTAAGCAATTTTATATAATTTATTTAAAAAGAATTTCAAAAAGCAGTTTCATGTTCATCCTTGTATTGTTCAACCGATCGTGGTTGATATTTAGTAAGTAACTAGTAATGAGTAATGCAATACTTTTTAGAGAGAGAAATTTGTATAGTAATCTAAATACACTATTAAAGGAATTAGTAGCTAGTAATTAATTACTTTAGAGACTGTAAAATGTGACAGTAAAAACCTGCATATTGGTTAACAGCAAGGTCTTTTAGTTGGCAGTAACACTTTTGGGCATTGCAACTATGCTTTGTTACATAAGGTTGAAAGTTGAATTGAATGACTAAAAAAAAAAACCTGCAATTTCCGTCTATTCATTTCTTTTCAAACTACTACACATGTACAAGAGCCTTATTTATTCATCCCATTTACTTGAATTTTTATGCAGTTTTTTTAGTGCAACACTGCTACAAACTATAACTGTAACTTTGCAACAAGTAAACTACCAGTAGACTGTCTGCTTAGTATCTGCTAACGCTTTATTGTGATGCTCCCCCAACATATTTTCTACTGACTACAAGTTATTTTGCAACTACATGCCAATGTATTCTACTAACCCTAACCCAATTGTCCACTAATACTCCAATGAGAGTTTGTTAAAGGAGTAGTACACTTTAAAAAAAACTTTTGCTGATAATTTACTCACCCCCATGTCATCCAAGATGTCCATGTCTTTCTTTCTTCAGTCGAAAAGAAATTAAGGTTTTTGATGAAAACATTCCAGGATTTTCTCCATATAATGGACTTCAATGGGAACCAAACGGTTCAAGGACCAAAAGAGATTTTCAGTGCAGCTTCAAAGGGCTTTAAACGACACCAGACGATGAATAAGGGTCTTATCTAGCAAAACGATCGGTCATTTAAAAAAGAAATAAAAAAGTTTTTTATAAGCACAAATGCTCGCCTTGCTCTGTTCTGTGATGAGCGTTCGTGACTCTCCTGTTCAAACTCAAAGGGTCCTAGATAAGACCATTACTCATCGTCTGGTATTGTTTAAAGCCATTTGAAGCAGCACTGAAACTGTCTTTTGGACCTTGAACCGTTTGGTTCCCAATGAAGTCCATTATATGGAGAAAATCCTGGAATGTTTTCATCAAAAATCTTAATTTCATTTCGACTGAAGAAAGAAAGACGTGGATGGCATGGGGGTGAGTAAATTATCAGCAAAAGTATTTTTAAAAGTGAACTACTCCTTTAACATAGTAGTTGCAAAGTTACTTGTAGTCAGTAGAATGTCTAAAATGAATTATTTAAAAAGTGTAACCTAACTAGACTAAAACTACATTTTTTATACATGCAAATGCCTTTAAGACATTTTTTTTTTTCCAAAGAAAGGCTGATGTACCTTGATGCCACCTTTGGCTTTGCGAATATTTTTCCTCCTTGCCAGCTCTGCATCACTGGGCTGCTTATTGGTACAGGAGTTTTCTGTAGCTTTGCGATTTGATGCTGTAGAGTTTAGAACATAATTAAACAAGCTGGAAAGTCTTCATATTTACCACTTAAATACTTAAGGGTACAAAGTGTAACTTTATTTTTTTTTCCTGTCAGAAACATCAGTAAATCAAAAACAAGTGCATTAACTTGAACAAAACTTCACTCAAACTAAAAAGTTTATGATCTCGAAATGAGGACATGCTTCTGGGAAAGAGTAGTAAGTATACAAAAAAAAGACCACAAACCACTGGAATGGATTTCTGTGAACATACACCTGGTTTACTCACCAGCTGCAGTGGGTGGTGGGGTTTTAGGTGAACTGCGTTTTGGTGAAGATTCTGGTCGAGGTGCAACAGGTTGCACTGGCCTAGTTTGCTTTGTAGACAGCTTTTTCAGACTTGCATGTCTTTTCTCAAACATCTCTTGAACATCATTTAGCCTTTTAAGAGCAGTTTGGGCTTTGCTCTGCATGGGAAGGATATAAAATATCAGTTATTAATCAGGAGCATCATTAAAGCTACAGTGAGCTCCAGAATTCTGAAACCAAATTTAAAATCAGAATCTTGTTTAGTCTAAAAGGGTAAACAGAAATATTGAAGAAACGTGATTTAGTATTTATATATGGGAAAATGATTAGTATTCAGTACTATTTCAAGGTCACTCATTGAATATTGAGAGTTCGGACAGAAGAGCTGTCATCATTAAAGCAACAGGACATCAAATACTACGAAATCTTAAAGATTCCAAGGACTATACTAATATTTCAGAACAAAATTTTATTAAAGTACAGTACAAATGATTATAAAATTATATATATACTCACCTAAAGGATTATTGAATATATTTTGAGACAAGTTTGTGAACTTTTTGTTTTGTTCAAGGTAATTAAAGCAATGGTTTTATAAATAACGGGAGAATATGTACTGTAAAAGTATGGTATTTGGGGTAAAAGGCTGCCAGGGAGGAAGGCACAATAATTAATTGATAATAAATAGCTGGCAGCCTTTTCCATTTGTTGACATGACATGGTTAGAGACAGATGGTAAATATCATACATTAGGTTGGGTTTCCACATTAAGAGATAATCAACATGTTTATAATTAAACCATCATATTTTAAAATATTTTATTAATCATATCATTAAATAAAATATAATTTATTGTTCATACTGTAAATCTATATTCTAAATTTAAATTATTATATCTAAATTATTATGGAATCTGTATCAATGCTTTCAGAATCTTTCATTTTTAAAATCATTTTGTTTCTGTATTTTGTATTAGCATATTTTAATGACAGTATATTTATTTAACAAAAATCATTTATTTTTCAAAATAAACAGGCAGAAAAATGTACAAACTTTGCTAAAGGAATTGTTTTGAACAAGTATTTACTAAAACATATTATTTTGCCTAAAGTATTTGCATTAAACTATGCCTTTTGCCATGCTGGTGAACCTTTTACCCCGTGTGTGTGCTAAAAGGTAAACCTTGCCACCTCAAACATTTATAAGATTTTTAAACAAAACGGTAACACTTCACAATATAAAGTTCATTAGTTAACATCAGTAAATGCATTTACTAACATCAACTAACGAAATGCAGTGTGTTACAGTGTTTATTAATCTTTGTTAATGTTAGTTAATACAACAACAGCTGGTCATGTTAGTTCACAGTGCATGCATCTAATGTTACCTTATACAACATTTGATTTTAATAACAGGTTACACTTTATTTCGATAGTCACTTTAGACATTAATTATACGTAACTTTTCAACTACATGTCAACTAACTCTCATTAGAGTATTAGTACGTATATTATAGTAGACTGTCAGTAGACTGTTAGGTTATGGTTAGGTGTTAGGATTCGGGTTAGGAGAATAAGTTTACTTGTAGTCGCCAAGTTACTTATAGTCAATTGAATGTCTGTTGGGGACCAACAAAATAAAATGTTAGCAGATATTAAGCTGACAGTCTACTAATACTCTAATGACAGTTAGTTGACATGTAGTTGAAAAGTTACTTACAGTTAGTAGAATGTCTAAAGTGGACTATCGAAATAAAGTGCTACCTAATAACATTTTAGTAAATGTTGGAATTAGTATTAACATTAATGCATTAGAAGTATTGTTCATTTTTAGTACATGTTAACTAATGTAATTAACTAATGTTGACTAATAAACCTTATTGTAAAGTGTGACAAACAAAACAAACCACTTTTTATTGTCTATTTTCACACAATGTTCAATAATGACATATATATATACTGTATATATATATATATATATATTATTTGTTCTGCAATCATAGACTATAGGATCAGTGAAAAGAACATGTTTCTTAAGGTGTCTTTAGTCCTGTAGTGTTGTGTTTTCTTAAAGCTGCAGTCTGCAGTTTTTTTCTTTGTCGCCATCTCTGTTCAAAATCACAGATGTGACATAATGACTCAATATAGCTTACTAGCCGAGACTCTTCTTTATGTGTACAGATGTGACGTAATGACTCAATATAGCCTACTAGCCGAGACTCTTCTTTATGTGTACAGATGTGACGTAATGACTCAATATAGCCTACTAGCCGAGACTCTTCTTTATGTGTACAGATGTGACGTAATGACTCAATATAGCCTACTAGCCGAGACTCTTCTTTATGTGTACAGATGTGTCATAATGACTCAATATAGCCTACTAGCCGAGACTCTTCTTTATGTGTACAGATGTGACGTAATGACTCAATATAGCCTACTAGCCGAGACTCTTCTTTATGTGTACAGATGTGACGTAATGACTCAATATAGCCTACTAGCCGAGACTCTTCTTTATGTGTACAGATGTGTCATAATGACTCAATATAGCCTACTAGCCGAGACTCTTCTTTATGTGTACAGATGTGACGTAATGACTCAATATAGCCTACTAGCCGAGACTCTTCTTTATGTGTACAGATGTGACGTAATGACTCAATATAGCCTACTAGCCGAGACTCTTCTTTATGTGTACAGATGTGACGTAATACCGCAAAGACATGCTCAAATCTCCTGCAGAAATCCACCAGTACCACTGGAATAAAAAAACGTTATTACAAGCTTACCGCTTTGAATCGAGCTAAGGTAAGCAGATAGTTTTGAACACTGCAGCTGGCTGGTTATGTATTTTCTCAAATATGTATTTTGGATCATTTTTAACTAAAAAAAAAAGCTACGGACTGCAGCTTTAAGGTGTCCCTGTATATATACAGTATACTGCATATGAATTCCACTGTTTACGAAAGCATTCGACTGTTATCAACTTCACTTGTACCTTGACCAGCTCTGAGAGGATGATCTCATACTGGTTGCCGAGGTCTTTGAGATGACTGAGCTGCTGCTCTTTGGCTGTTTTCATGAACCTCTCGATGTCCTGCAGTGCTGCTTCTGCACCTTCCTGGGTCTGGCATCTGTCTACCGCCTGAGAGGCCAACAGATACACTCCACTTTCACACCACTGGTTCACCTGCCAACATACAAACACAGATGCATCTGTTTGTCCTGGACCCCATTTAAATCACAGTAAAGTAAACTGTGCAGGTTATCTAATTTGTTCATATTCTAACCCCAACCCCACACCGAAAACGACAAGAACTGTTCAAACGCATTCTCAGTCTCATCGAGCTGCATCAACAACCTGAGACAACTCCAAAACACGAAATGAATAAAGATACAGTAGCTCTGCTGTAATAACGTCATTATTTTTTATAATACAAATCATTTTATTTATTCATTTATACAACATGCAGTAGTGGCCAAAAGTGATTTACGACTTAAAAAAAATATATTTATGAAATATTTGGTATGCATGTTGTAAGGTTGTGCCTGGAGTGTAAAACAATAACATCATATCATTTGTCATGACACAATAAAGCATAATGAATTGAGCTGATGTCATATTTGGCAAATATCAGTGTTACACTCATTACTCCCAGCATATAATTCACTAAATAACTATGTGGCATGTATTAGCTACCGTATATTATTAATGTTATTTTGTGGGTTTTAGTGAAAAAGGCCAGATGGAAGGAGCTGTCCTCTGCAACCAAGAAGGATGTTGTTGAAATGGCTAAATCTAGTCAGTCGGTTTTGGATATTCAAAGTGTTCATGCTCAGCATTTTGAAGCGCTCAGTCCCTTGACCTTGAAGCCACTGAAACTTTCTTGGAATTATAAACCCACGCAAGTCTTCCAATGAAGCTCAACTTTGGAGGATTGAAAAGAAATTAAGCAGGACACATGCATACAATTTAGTCAATGCCCAAGAGAATGGCTGTTATAAAAATAAAAAAATAAAACAAGGGAGAAGCAACAAAATATTAATAACTGATTACTTTGAAGTCAAATTATGTTCTATTTCCTGTGAGCCTTTTTCTTTTTCAATGCCTTTTTTTTTTGCACAATCCAAGAAAACCAATTTTTAATTATATCCAGGAGTTCTTGCCAAATTATTGCGTCAGTTTAATGCCTTGTGCATTCTTCTTCCTGATTTTATTGAATGTGTAATAGAAGGGGAGTGAAGGGTTGGGGTGGGGTAAACTTAATTCAATATAATATATATATATATATATATATATATATATATTCTCATAAAACAATTCTTATTGTTTTTTTTTTATATAAAACAGTTAGTTCCAATCCTTGATTCTGATTGGTCAATAGCTGTGCTTTATTCATGATAAAACACTGCTATGACCACTTCACCCAACGGTATATTTTATCACTGCGCAACACTCCAGTTCCTATGTTGGGTAACACTTTACTTGATGACATGACATGAGTGTCATTCGCTCAGTTATGACATTTTTAATGCAAATATGACATTGTTTGAGATGTCTTTGTTATGACACCTTGACATAAACCAATACATAATAACCTGTCAGTGTCTTTGTCATGACAACTTGACATTACTAAGACAACACAACCTGTCATAAACATGATATAGCAGATTAATTATCAAACTTAAGAAACCACCCAGCTATATTGGTTAATTTTAAACTGTCAGGTGGTTGGTGTTGACATTGGCGGTCATGAAGCCATTATAACATTTTAATGACAAATTCAATTGGTACCACTGTAGTTGAAGTCATGAAAAATATTCACACAGTTATAATGGCCTCATGACAGCTAATGTCAAAGCTTAATTTTATGTCAAGTTGTCATGACAAAGACATCTTAAACAATGTCATATTTGCATTCAAAATGTCATTATTGAGCGAAAGTCACAATGACAATTGTCATAAACATGCATAAACCCTACTTCACATTCAAGACGTCATGTCATGGTTATGAAGGTGTCATGTTAGTCTTATGAACACCCCTTCAAGTAAAATATTACCCTATGTTGTTTTTATTTGAGCTTTCATGCATATTACACATTGGAACGTTGCTGCTGTTCATGGTCAGGGACTATTTTTTTTCTAGCGGAAGGAAGGCTTTTAGTGATTTTACATCATTAAAGTTGCACTAATACATATTTTTTTACTTTAATATTTTTATTGTGTGGTAGCCGTTTTATAAAAGCAATAAGGTACTCGAGGCAGGTGCTGTGCTGTATCGTGAATTATTAACGGCTGAAAGGGTTGCACGGCTAACAATGCCCTTCAGCCGTTACTTATTCACGATGCAGCACAGCCTCTCGTACCTTATTGCTTCCTTAAATTTCAGACTGTCAGCTGTCAGCCGATGACGGTGCTGTGTGGTGTTCTGAGAATATCAGCTCAAATGGATAGTTCATCCGAATCAGATGTTGAACATCATTTAGTTACCAATGACCGCGTGCGCAAACTCGACAATTGACTACTGTGGACTTCGACCGAAAACAGGAAGTAAATAGAGGTATGTGAGCTGGCTGAATTAACATCATTTTTATTAATATCTTTCACGTCTACTGCAGTCAGATTGTCACTCTTAATAACACCACTCACATGGCTGTGCACTCGTAATGACAAATCAAGGAAGTTAAGAGGCTGAAAGCAGGTTTAGAACATGCCCCATTGAAGTCAACAGGGTGCGAATTTTAAAAAGGATAGTGTAGGCAACACCGATTTTTGTCGTTTTTGTCTTGTACTGACAGCACTCCAAATGTACAAAAAATGAGCTCAATGTTAAAACTGACCGGAGTTGTCCTTTAAAGGGATACTCCACTTTTTTTGGAAATAGGCTCATTTTACCACTCCCCCAGAGTTGAACAGTTGGGTTTAACCGTTTTTGAATCCATTCAGCCGATTTTCGGATATTTAGAAGAATATCGGTAAATAGACAGTTTCTGGTCTCATTGACTTCCATAGTATATTTTTTTTCCGTCTGGTTACTGATATTCTTCAAAATATCCAAAATCGTCTGGAATGGATGGATTCGAAAATGGTAAAACTCAACTGTTTAACTCTGGGGGAGTGGTAAAATGAGCCTATTTCCAAAAAAAAGTGGAGTATCCCTTTAATATCTGCTAACACTTTATTGTGATTATCCCCCGACAGACATTCTATTGACTTATTCTGACCATACCAGTCTACTAATACTCTACTAACACTCTAATGAGAGTTACTAGACATGCAGATGTAAAGGTACTTAGTCAACAGAATGTGTTAAAGCGACCATGAAAATAAGGTGAATCCGAAACCTCAATATCAAGGTGCCTGTGTGGTCATTTGACTGCAAGCAATTTGTTTCACAAACCTCGTCGATTCCTTTGTGGATTTCAAGTGATTTGGTTAGAATGTCACGTTTCTTTTTGGCTTCGTTGCTGAAGTCATCACAGATCCGACGCAGTTCGACACACTTTGGGAGGATCGAGTCTACAGCGTAATGGTTGCTTTGAATGAGCTGGTCCCCATGCTGAGCATGAAGCTGAGCTTTCTCCAAGGACTCCTGTACAGATAAGTAAAGAAAATAAGCTGAAAATTAATGATGTACACTACTATCTTGACAAGTAATAATAGATACAGCTCTTTATACAAAACAGATCAAAGTTTCAAGGCAGCTTTACTGTTTTAAAGAGGTAAATAACGATCAATGATGCAAATGGAATTGAGAGATTCTAGAAAGACAATAGTGTCAGCAGCAGCACTGTGTTTGTGTATTTGATTTTTTTTCCTGAAATTCAGTTTTAGTTACTGCGTGCTTTCAAACATCAGCACTTTTATAATTTTGACAAAGGCAAAGCAAAAGTATGCATTGTCTTTCTAGCTAGGATGGTTGATTTAGTTGAGTTGGTGACAAGGGCAAACCAACATTCCATGTTGGGGACCAGCATGCAAAAGATATGGTGATTATGCTGATTTAAATATGCTTAAAAAAATGCAAAAATGCAAACGTAAAAAATGCAAGTGTTACCCCTTTTCCACCGAAAAAAGAACTGGTTCGGAACTGGTGCTGGTTCAAAGTTTGTTCGGAGCTGGTTCAACTTGCGAACCCGTTCAGAACCTGTTTGCTTTTCCACTGACTAGAGCGCCCAGGGAACGACGTCGTTACGTCACTGTGTACGTCGCTTGCAAGTACATTGCTTTGGGATCATCTCTAACTCGTGTACCAAGAAAACTTTAAAAACAATTGAAATATGTAAGTCTTTTAATCTTTTCGTTTGATATGTAATCTTTTCTGATAAGTTATGTACCCCTGTCTTGTGTCTTTTTTCTTTCCATTTATTTGTTCTATATCGTGACTGTTTTCTTCTTTGCTTATGTTTAAAAATAAACAAATAAATAAATAAATAAATAAAAACGCTTGTGTGTTTCTGCAGTTTCTCCTAGTTTTGCGATGGTCAGAAAATATGTTTAGAACACATCTGAAGCCGCCCCAGCCCCCGACGTAAACATGACGTGCTAAAAGAACGGTTCTAGTCCAGCAAAGAGTTGGTGCCGCTTTGGAACCAGTTTTCCCGGCCGCGAACCGGTTCTTTGGCTGTCGAAACACAAAGAACTGGTTCGCGCGCAGGCGCCGGCTCCGAACCGGCTCTCAAAATGCTTTGGTGGAAAAGGGGCTTGTGTGTGGTTCTTTGTGTTGGGGACAGTGATTTGTGAAAGTCAACATGTAAATTAGTTGTTTAACAAGCAAAGCTAAACAGAATTTGGTGGTTTGCATGTCAGGCCTGGTATTAGATTCAAAATATTTTGACCTGAGCTTTGTCCTCCAAGGTTTTCAGTTCCCCAAGTAGGAGATCGACCCGGGCCACACAGTCCCCGATGTCAGACAGCCCCAATAACGCTTCCATCAGGCCATCCAGAGAAACTTTCACCTGATGCAATGGATAAAACGCACCAATTTCAACCTGATTAACTGGACAACCGCCACTGGTGATACTTGGTATAATGGTTGAGCACAACTAAGCACATCCATTGCACCGTACCTCTCTGAAGTCCTGCTCAAAGTGTCGTAACTGTAAGCACTGCTCTAATTTGAGGTGATGCCTCGACCAGAACTGTTCAAACGCATTCTCTGTCTCATCGAGCTGCGCTAACAACCTGAGACGAACAAACAAACGCGTTTACAGTGTGAATGTCAGAGGAGCTAGACTGAATTAGATTTCACAGAGGAAGGTTAGACGACACTAGGCTTTAAAGAATAATAACAGAGCGGTAACTAGAACTGCACAAGTCTTTTACTCCTGATAAAAGAGCTGTAAAAATGGAGGAAATGGCACCAAAGTCAAACCATATTCACTTTATAGCCCTTAATCCTGTAATTGTGGACAAATGTGGGCACAGCGGACTCAGGTGTGATCCTAATTTTTATTTATTATAAATGTTATATCACTGTCTTCGATAAAGTTTTGTCTATCCATTTATGGTGTTTTTTTTAATAATTTGGGTATTTTTGGAATTTATTTACTTCAAAATGTACCATATTTTCTATGTAAATTATGCTTATTTTTATGTTTTATTTTTTTAACTACATTAAAATATCATTCCAATAAGAGCTAAAACCTAAAGATGAAGTGACTCTGCTGTAACCTGATGTCTTATTTTGGCTTATTTTAGAATGCTCTAAATTACAGTTTTTCCCATTCATTTCTATGGGTGCCCATTTTTGACCCAAATACAAGGAGTTTTTTTCACCCGCTTAACATTGTAGAATTGAGTCAAAAAAAAAATTGTGTGTGTTCAGGAGGCAAACTTAGGAAAAGTAGCCAAGTCTTGTACCGCTCAGATCAAGGGAAGTATTTTTTAAAAATAAATCAAAACTATTTTGCCCACATTTGACCAGAATACGGTTTTAGGGATAAACAAAACAACTTTCATTTGAAGGTTCCTGGTTATATTGTGAATAATTCATGGAGAAAGTTTTTTTCATTCTTTCATCAGAATGCCCTGTTACTATCTTTTTTGGCAGACGTCAGCAAGATCTCTATTTGCGAACCCCTTAAGGGATTATTCTGCTTTGCTGTCAAGTAGGAATGTCATTTAGAAGTTCGTCATTAACGTTGTAACTGTTTGTGTGTGACAAAACCTTTTTACACACCTTTCAACGGTTGTTTGGTTCTCTACCTCATCTGGATTCAAAACGTGGCTCTCAGATTTGCTGGCCTGGTCTTTGATACAGGACAGCAGAGTATGACCTTGTTTCACTGCCAATTTTAGCTCTTCCTGTACAGACAGAAGAAATATGGCAAATGAATACTGATGTAATCTGCAAATATGCAAAAACAGGCAAAATCAAGATAAACACAGATGGTGTTTTGTTGCTCCACTATGCTCGAAACCGAACGTCAATGAACTGATAAAAGGTAACTGACCGATTGCATGGACACAAGCAATAAAATAAAGGAGACCATATAATAAGGATTAAACAAATCATGTGATAACATCCGAAGCACTGTTCTATAAATGTGGATGGCTACCTTGAGCTTATCGTGTTTTTCGGTGTGTGTGATAAGCAAATCTTTGGTGCACTGCACGTCATTGGGAAGCTCAGTTTCTGCCAGGTCAGTTCCAAACTGCTGAAGCATCTGTGCCGTGCTCTTCACTGTTAACGCAAAGTTCTCGATGGCCTAGGACACAACATTTTCAATTATATACTTGTACTTTGCATAACTGGAAAAACAGATCTACTCCACAGTATATTATATATGGTATTTTGAAATGACATAGTAGACTGCATTCAAATCTGTAAAAAATAATACAGTATATTTTCATTCGAAGTCATATTAATAAGCTAATATAGGCTTTGTTTATTAGACTTTGTTAAAACTTCTCACTGTGCGATGGTGAATCCATTGACTGTGGCAATATTCCAGGCTTCCCCCCAGGTCACATGTCAGCTGGCCTTTGTCAATGTAGCCGTGCAAGTCTGACAGGGAATTTAGCATAACAATCTGTAAGAGAAGAAGAAAAAAATAACGAAAAAACATTTACAAACATAATATATGGAAGTGTGTATTCATGCCAGACATTGGTGTACTTTTAGCGAACAGAAACTATTTAGTTTCTCTTATGAATCTTACACGGTCACTGTCAGTTATTGTCAGTGTACTGCCACAACCACAGACCACACACATTCATTTTCACAGGAACAAGTATTTTCACAACCTGTGGTAGGCTGCTTAAAGTATGCATGCAGAGACATTTTACAGAACATAGGCTGTGTGGTAAAGAAACAGTTGCAGAGAGCGGTTAAAAGAACATTCTGGGTTTGGAAGTGAATGAAAAGCATGAAAGGCTTGTAATTTTGTTCTTCTGTAAAAACGTGTGTATTACTTGAGCTGCAAAATTGTTTGCATTATTTTTAGTCATTTTGGGGGTTTAAGAGTTTATGGTGTACAGTACTATTATAATGGCAATAAAGAGGTAACATTTTATATAACTTTTCACACTTAAATCATGTCATCACATTGAAATCACTTATATTGTTTAAACGTACAATATGTCATTTTTTTTGGCCACCAGGGGTCACTCATTTCACATAATAACAAAGACGTATTTTGATGACGTCAGGAAAGAGCATGGGCTCACGGGAGTTGTTGTCGCTGTCAATGACAACCAGCTCCGCTCATGACATGACATGATCGTTTTTACAAAATATACGGATATACGGCATCTCTCTTCAATGAATGACCTATTTTAGAACATTTTTCGGGCACACCGGATTTTATAAGCACGTAAGATACTGCAGTCAAACGTTTGACTGGGTTTGCGTTATGCATCCACTAAGTGCTAAAGGCTAAAGGGAATGTAGTGAGAGCTTGCGCCGCAGGTGAGGCGTTTATTTAGTAAGCATGAGTGCGCTAAAGCGGGCACGTACATTCGCAACCTGACTCATATGAGTATTCAATGTGCGCGGCTCGCTAACAGCAACAGTTGGCTGATTTGAATGAGACGACCGGTTACTGAGCTGAGCAGCACACCGGGGGACAGTGCATCTCGTCTGAGTGAGCGCTCGTGAGCGGGCACGTGATTTACACGCATAAAAATACGTCTTACTTTTTTTTCTTCGTCATTTTCTATGCTTTATTGGCGGTAGTCCAGTGTTCCCCTTTGTGTTTGGTGGTTTCGCCGGGTTCCGCAAGGAAGTTAGAGAAAATAGAGGAGTCAAAGGTTATATGACGCCATAGACGGACGACGAAACGGAAATAAAGAAACGGCCCGTGTCTTCGAATTAAACTATAAATTTCTCCGTATTTGAAAGTTGGTGGAAACTGTCGGGATAATGTAAGTACACATCTAATAGAAATATATAACATAGATACAGTTATTTTTGCTATTTTTAAAGCCGAAAAAGTACAGATTGTGGCTTTAAGTCTTGTGGATGTACTATTAAAACTTTAGTTATGATTTTTTTAGTTGAACTCTTTCTCCACCACGTTTGCCACCACCAGCGTTTTTTTTTTTTATCATTTATACAAAAATGACATTGCACCGTAGAATGTTTTTGTTGTCTGAACATGCATTAATTAAAGGTGCCCTCTGTAAAAATTGAGGTTAAAATATCCCGAAAATGAGCTACACGCATCAAAAGAATGAGAAGATATAAGGTTGATGAGGTCAATAAAACATTAAAAAACAAAAACAGTAACACACTGTATAGTTATGGTATGATGCTGGCAACCACAGCTGCCAGTAGTTTACCGTTTTTTTTTTTTACAGGATTATTTTTTTACAGTGTACGTTCCATAAAGAAAGCAACCTTTTGAGCAAAAAAGCGGAGAAAATCACGTTTTTGTCAAAGACTACATCCAAATCATATTCAGAACGAGTCCACCAACACCCCAATGCTTGCACAGTCCTATAGCTCACCCTGGGTCGCCATTTCATTCATTAACATTAGGCAATTGCGGTTTAATGTGATTGTGTTATTTTACATAGTTCATATGATTGCATGTGATATCTTGTTTCTGCTTCTTCACCAGTGTTTTGATCAGGATATTCAGTACTCTTTAAGAAGATGTGTAACAGCACCCCCTACTCTGCATAGCAATGAATACGTCGGAGAAAGAGTTAACTTGTATGATTGAAATAAACCCATTTCACTTCCATTTATAAAACATGTGAAACAACAGCTGCAAATAGCCTGTAACTTACTGGCAGAGGCTATTTTTTAACTGACTCAAGCCAACATCGTCTGATTGAGCAAGATAAATGACTAAAGAAACACGGCTGACAATGGAATCAGTAGTGTGGAGAGTAAGCGGATGGCGTTAGATATTGTGACCAATCAGAGGTGTTTTCAAATTCCGCTCAACACTGCTCAAAGAGTTACCATTTTTCAAATTTCAGTACCGACTTGCTACCGAAGTCTGTACTTTTGCAACACTTAATCTAGAACATTCCTGTAGATGATAGATTGACTATCAATCTAATGCACCTGCAGAAGACATGTTGTGAAACACATGTAGGCCATAGTGAAATCTTCATTTCCTTAACGTCACAAAAGAAATTGCATGCACACAATATGCAAGGCATGGCATTCACACATTCACACCACCGCTTCGATGACAAGCAGCACCTCCACCTTCTAAAGTGCTGTTAAAACAGGGTTGGAGGTCAACATCCTTTCAGACATGCATAAAACAACAGGGTGACAGGCTGAGTTAATAATTTAGCGGGTGAGTGATCATGGTTTACAAACACTCCATAGGATCCCTGCACGTCATATGGCGAATGAACACACATGCTGAGGGTCCGGACAGACAAAAGCATGCTTACCGGTACCTTCAATTTGAAGTCATCCCTATGTAACCGCATACTGACATCAGCGATGGCCCTCTGGAGGAGGCGTGAAGGTTTCAGAACCAGGACAAGCTGTAGATTTCCTGGGAAGGAGCCCTTTTAGTCATGAAAGGAAATGAAACATAAGCAAAAGTAATAGTTTGACTCATTTCCTTAACAATTCTGTGGCATTAACTATATTATATACTGTGAGACCATATACTTCCAAACTATTCTGTATTTGAAACTATATATATATATATATATATATATAATATATATATTAGGGCTGTCAAACGATTAATCGCGATTAATCGCATCCAAAATAAAAGTTTGTTTTTATATAATATATGTGGGTGCAATGTGTAGAATTATTTTGTATATATATATAAATACAGACAAATGCATGTATATTTAAGAAAAAAATATTATTTATATATAAAATATTTGTATTTACATATCATATAAATTATATATAAATCTATATAGAGTATATACATGAAAATATTTCTTAAATATTTACAAGCATGTGTGTGTATTTATATTTATAAAATTAATATACACAGTGCACCCATACATATTATGTAAACACAAACTTTTATTTTGGATGCGATTAATCGCGATTAATCGTTTGACAGCTCTAATATATATATATATATATTAGGGCTTATTATATATATTAGGGCTGTCAAATCACATCCAAAATAAAAGTTTGTGTATGTGGGTGCAGTGCACTGTGTATAATTATATATATATATATATATATATATATATATATATATATATATATATATATATATATATGTGGCATGCTTGTATATATTTAAGAAATATTTTCATGTATATACTGTATACATGAAATTATGTATTTTTATATGATATGTAAATATACATATTTTATATATAAATAATATATATTAAAAGGTATTAACTGGACCTTTAAAAGGTATTAAAGGTAAAATATATTTATATTACATTTCAAATCTTTTAATTAAAATTGCAATAAATAACACGTAAAAAAAAGATTTTTGTTACTCCATTGTAAAAAATTAAATCACAAAAGTATTTAAAAATTACAAAACATGCAATTACTTTATCAATAATAATAATAAACTCAAAAAACACTTTTTAAAAGGTTTTTAGTGTTTATAATAAATTTTAATAAACACTGCTGACACTGAAGCAAATGGAGACATCAACTTTTCAATTTTAAAAATATTTTCTTTGAATTTTTTTATGCGTATGAAAATATTATATATCGTTTGTTATTAAATTATATTAAATTGGATTAAAAATATGACAAATAAATTCCAGCGCAGCGCTACAACAACCATGAAATGAACCTTCACAATAGATAATGAATGCTGATGAAAGAGCAGACTCTCTCCACTTGTCTGCGTTTAAAAAAAAAAAAAAAAAAAAAGATGATTCTGCGGAAGTTTGAGATTCAGCTTCATGTCGCCCTTCCTCTCTCATCGTGACTGACTTATCTCTGACAACACGCGCCACTAGCCGGTGCAGCTTTTCTCTATTTAAACCTTTTTTGGAAAGATGTGCAGAACTGGTTATGCCCGCTTTTTGTTGTTTTGTTTTATTGTAGTCCTTTTATTCAGTTGGTTATGCTCAGAGGACCAACAAGATTTTGTTATATTCAGGGACTTGATTAAGTACCTTCTTTGTTTGTTTCTAAAGTTCAAGCAATTGAAAAAAAAAAAAAAAAAACTGTTCTGTATTTACGGATATGATAAGACACACACAGGTGAGTGAAATATGTAGCATAATATGTCCTCACGAAAACCCTTCAGATATAGGTCTAAAATATAAACACTTATAATAGTGAATCAGGGTGAGACGAAATAAGTTTTAGAAGAAGTATGATATATTGACTCATATCTCTGTATCTGTAAACATCATGTTGAAGAGAAGTTCATAAAGCTTCAACAAGAGCCTGTACAAACCGCTATCCGTGACAGAGACGTGATTGCAGAGTTCCATTTGTCCTTCCTGCGGTCCAGGATGATGATGAAGCCGATGCTTGCAGCATCCATGCTTGAAGGATGAAGAACAGAAACAGACTGGTCAGGCTTTGAAACCACAATTTTAAGACAGAAATCAAACATTTCAGAGTACATTTACAGTTGGTTTCAATACACGTTTTGAAAATGATTACCGATGACGTTTTAGTCAAAATAAACAAAGATAAATGAGGTTTCACCTTGGTATGCTGGTCAGGTATGTGATGACGTTAACGAATTCCTCATCCGTCACCTCGTTAAAACCTGAGAACTCTGGGAAGGTGATGATGGGAGATCCATCTTTTCCTCTTCCTCCTGCAAATATTTAGTGTCTAGTTATCTCACAGTTATTCATTCTTGAGAAAAAAAAAGGTTTGAAATATTAAATGGCACTGTGGTACTTTAAAAACATTTGTCTTTTCAAACAACATTAGTCTGTAATCTCGATGAGCCCTATGGTGTGTGTTCACAGTTCACAGACCCGTTTTTGTTGTTGTTGTTGTTTTTTTGGTCTTATGATTGACATCATTCACACTTAAATGGAAACTATGCGCATGGTGTGAAAGTGCATGCAGCTCAAGCCAGGTGTGAAGAGGTTTAAAACCATGACCTACTTTTCTTCTCTTTACACACAGCTTTCAAATAAACTTTCATTTCTGTTTAAAGGGACATACATCGGGAATGGTCCTCAAAATAATTCTCAAGTATTCTACTTTTTATTTGACTTATTTTATTTCAATTTAATTCACATATTTATTTGATTTAAGAAAATAAGAACCACCACTCATTTCAACCACAAGGGGGCGACAGTGGTATGAGATTGAGTTGTGAGATCTGAGTTCTGACACATCCATCAATTATTATCAGACTACATACTGTTTAAAAAAATTGCTTGTTAAATTGTTAACAACAGATCAGACAAAAAGAGACCTTAATGAAATGAAACTTCATTTAACATATAACACAAGATGTATATATTTTTATACTTAACTGCAAAAAGTGATCAGTTGAATTGACTTAAAGGAGTAGTTCACTTTTTTAAAAAACTTTTGCTGATAATTTATTCAACCCATGTCATCCAAGATGTCCATGTCATTCTTCAGTCGAAATAAATTAAGGTTTTTGATGAAAACATTCCAGGATTTTTCTCCATATAATGCACTTTACTGGGAACCAAACGGTTCAAGGTCCAAAAGACAGTTTCAGTGCAAACTGCAAACTGGTCAACTGGTCGTTCATTGAATGGACCAAATGACACGAAAAAAGATTCATTCATTTTGATAAACGAGTTCGAACAAGAGAGTCATGAACACGCATCACAGAACAGAGCAAGGCGAGCATTTGAGCTTATAAAAATTAAACTTTGGGGTTTTTTTTAAACTTTGTTTCGCTTGATAAGACCCTCATTCATTGAATCGTTTAAAGCCCTTTAAACAGTTTGCACTGAAACTGTCTTTTGGACCTTGAACCATTTGGTTCCCATTGAAGTCCATTATATGGAGAAAAATCCTGGAATGTTTTCATCAAAAACCTTAATTTCTTTTCGACTAAAGAAAGAAAGACATGGACATCTTGGATGACATGGGGGTGAGTAAATTATCAGCAAAAGTTTTTTTTAAAAGTGAACTACTCCTTTAAGTGTTTCCTCACTTTTTTAAGTTAATTCAACTGATCACTTTTTGTTGCCTTGCCTTAAATTAAATAAATAAGCCATGCGTACTTGAAAAAGTTAGGCGGAATTGTCAAGTTCACATAACCCTGCAGTACGGTAATTTACTACAATTTTAAGGCAGCAGGTTTTCTCACTTTTATTCACATTTACAGTGTATATGTTTAATTACATGTGTTATGATGTTTACACTACAAAACCATTACATTAATTATTATAGATGTACATTTTCATATACAGTATTTGTGTTAGGTTTTAATTTTACATGATACAATTTAATATGTAAGGCCGGGAACATTATATATTTTTGATTAATATTTTTATTATGAAGGGAGAGTGTAAGAATGGTATGTTTGTCAATTTATAACCTTTAAGGGTTATAAGTAGGTTATCTCTCAATGGTAATTGTATGATGTGTTCTATTTAAATGGAAACAAAAGACAATCTAATTTTAGTGAGGGTCAAATATTGTCTTTTTTTAACACATACTGTCATATCTTCATTTTGAGCTCAAACTGTAAAAACCCCTTCTGTAGGATCACAAAGCCTGTCGTATCTCCAAACTTATTATGTAATTTTAAATAAAATATGTTTAGCAAAATATACGCCACTGTCCCAGTCAGTGTGAATACGTAATCGCTTCATTTAACAAGGATTCTTCTCGTGCATTGTGTTCATTCCTGAGGGGAATTCTGGAGAAAGATGTGTTTGTTTGCAGTAATAAGGCAGATCCACTCATGTCACATGTTCATCCATTTTTAGACTTTAGATGTCACAACTCCTCAATTGAGTGATGTATAGGTGATTTATATACATATATATATATATATATATATATATATATATATATATATATATATATATATATATACACACATACACACTAGCAGTGAGATTATTTATATTTTTAAAAGAAGTTTATTTTGCTCACCATGCAATGCTGCAATTATTCAATTAAAATACAAAATAAAAACAGCAATATTGTGAAATAAATATTATATTATTATATTATATACAAATATTATTTTCTGATTTTTCATCATCATTACTCCAGTCTTCAGCGTCACATGATCCTTTAGCAATCATTCTATTATGATGATTTGATGCTCAAGAAACATTTCTCATAAATAGTTAGTTGCATTTTTATTTAAGGATTTTTTGATGAATAGAAAGTTCTAAAGAAAAGTAAACACTTCCGGTAAAAGAATTTCAGGGGTCAGAAAGAATTTTTATTTTATTGTTTGGGGGGAAAGAAATAAAAGAAATCAATAGTTCATCAAGGATTATATATGCTGTTCTTTTGAACTTTCTTTCTTCATCAAAGAATCTTGAAAAAAATGTAGGCTACATACAGTATCTGATAATAATAATGAATCAGCATATTATGACATTATATAATTTCTAAAGGATCACGTGACACTGACGACTCAAGCAATGATGCTGAAAATTCAGCTTTGTCTTCACAGGAATAAATTATATTATAAAATATACACTCTAAAAAATGCTGGGCTGTTTCAACCCAAATTTGGGTCAAATATGAACAAACCCGATTGGGTTAAAAATGCTATTCAAAATTGACCGTTGAAAGTGAAAGTTGAAGTTGGGTTAAAATTTGAAATTACATTTTTAACCCAACATTTAAGTTTGTCCATATTTGACCCAAATTTGGGTTCAAACAACCCAGCATTGTGAACATAGAAAAGAGTTATTTTAAATTGTCATAATATTTAACACTATTACTGTCTTTAAAAAAAAAAATAAAAAAATGTAATAAATGCAGCATTGGTGAGCAAATGAGACAAAACATTAAAAATCTTACCGTTCCAAAACTTTTGACTGGCATAGTGTACTCTGTGGTTTAATGACTTCAACGATTTTAATGACGCCTCTAGGACATTTAATTTCTGATCGTCCCCTGTGATTCACAGAGACCTAATGGACGACACCATGCGTTTCACCGGAAAACAGCACTCAAGAGGAGTCAGCTAAATAGACTGCACAGAGTATACCGGGATTGTTTTGAACCGTAACATTGCGTAACATTGATGGCTGGTGCAGGCTTCTTGGCAGATGAGTTAGACAGGGAGGTAAGCCAGGCCTCAGGAGATCTGACTGGGGTGGGAAGGAATGGAAAAGCTCTCTAAAGAGCAGCAAGTCTGTATGTCCCTCCCACTTACGTCAGCTGAGCGTGTAAGTTTTTCCACCCAGTTTCACCCTGCAAGTGCTAAAAGCAGTAAACACTTCTGTTTTTAAGCTAATATGAATTATTTTGCATAGTTAATTACCTCTCAGTATCACCCAGCAGCTTCACAACCAAGGCTGGTTAAAAATGAATTAAAAAGTAGAGTCAATAGAGAATATATGTGTCGCAAACAGTGTTTTTATCTCTGGCGGTTGACTAATCGTTTCATTTCAAGTTCACTTCAAAGTGAAAATTCTGTCATCATTTACTGTTTCAAACCTGTATGAGTCTCTTCTGCTGAACACAAAAGAAGATATTTTGAAGAATGTCGGTAACCACACTGTTAATGGACCCTAATGACTTCCATTGTATTTTTTTTCCCTATGGAAGTCAATGGGGTCCATCATCAACTGTCTGGTTACTGACATTCTTCAAAATATCTTCTTTTGTGTTTAGCAGAAGAAAGAAATATATACAGGGGTTTCATTTTCAAAAATCATTTTGATTTGTAATCACAACATTTTTTCTTTTGTCAAATCAACTTAAATAATTTATATAGTTGAGATAACATAATATTTTGAGTTTCTGATGATTAAATCAATCTCCTTCATTGTATTAACTCAATTTTTCCATTTCAATGAACTTAACATTTTAAGGCAGCCAGGTTACTTAATTTTTTAAGTTAAACCAACAATTTTTTTTACAGTGAGTCTAACTCTAACCTATAAGCACATGTAGTATATAATTGCACTGTAACAAGGACATGTTAAAATGCATTAATAAACGTATTTTGTCATTTAAATATTTTATAATGATTATGTTAGTTCTGTATCAGTATTATGCAGCAATATAAAAATTTTACCTGATCCAGATAAGCAGATCATTATTTTCAAGTTATGCCTGATAACCAATAAATGGCTAATATTAAAATTACATATTAATTTGTGTAAATTAATAAAAACATATTTAAATAATTACAGAACCTCACCGGCAGACATTTCTGAAGTCTCAAGTATTTTTTTTAATTATTATTATTATTTTCAAGAGCCCACACATCTTTCTGAAAATAAAAAAAAATTATATATTAATCGAGTGAAGGCATTATAATTTTACAATATGAAAACTGGATATTGATTTTTAAATTTGCTAAAGAGTACATTTAACTTTGCTTTTAACTTAAAAAGGTTTTAAAGATCAACGTTAATTGAACATTAGTTCGGAGCAAAGAAAAGAAACTATTTTAAAACTATTTAAACATGCACAATTAAATATGCAAAACCAACCAATACTAATAAAATTGGAAAATAACAGCAGATAATCAATATGGAATCGATAATTTGTCCATGCTATTGGTATTACAAACAAAAATATTTAATTTCACTCGGTGAAAGAGAGAGTATCTGTGCTGTTTGACATTCAAACAAATCTACAATTTTCTCAATCCATGAACTATCATCTATAAGTCCTTGGATATCTCACTAATCATTTTTATATAACATTCATCATGGGAAACCGAGATACCAGTAGTCTATTTTCTCTGTTTTTAAGTGCTAATGAGCATCTGAGGAAATGGAGGGCTGGGAATTGTACAAGTACTGACATGATGTGATTTGTGAGCATTAGCATCAATTAACTGCCACCAGAGAAACCTGACCCACGTTCTTCCTCTCAACAGAGAAAGGGTCAAAGTTCAAAAGCATCACCAACAGTGAGAGAACAGGGAAGTGTATTGCTTTTGAAAACAAAAAAACAAAAAAAAAAACAATAAGCCTTTGTATCTCAACCTAAAGAGCAAATAGACATTCATATCTCACCTGAAAGAAGAGCAAACTGCCTGTGTAGTTGTTCAATTATATCGACAGCCAGTAATGGCCTGATCTCCTGCTGCATAATCTCATCTGTGAGGGAAGACAAGAAAGAACAGGGGCAAATAAAATCACTGCGACATGCATATAACTGTAAAAATCATGTTCGGGATAACCAGATAGTGTCACAGAGTGATCAGTAGCTCGACCCTTAAGAGTGAGCGTCTGCTCTGGAAGGAGTTTCCCCTGTACAGCTGCTTCCTTAGAGACGACCTTTAGCCATCAACACAGTCTCTGGTTTGTATCCGTTCATCAGGGAAGAGCTCCTTCAAACAAGCCATTCTTTTATGCCTTTGGCTTTACAAAAGAGCTCGAGCGCTACGATTCTCTACTGATCTGCTGAGGGTCACCCTAAATCCCAATGAAGTCTGTTGACGAACAAAAGCTCCTCTGTGCACGGACACAAAAGACTGCATTAACATTGACTTCTCTTTATCAGACGCTGTTAAGTCTTATGAGGAAACTTGCTGTAGGCTACAAACAACGTTGATGGGTTCCTACTGAAATTTTGGGATGTAATCGGTGTGCATTGATGTTAGGATTAAGCCTTGAGGTAATGAATTGAAGTTTATATCCTGAAAACATTAGTCAAAATGTTCGACGGGTGGTGTGCCGTAAACCGCAGAACAACCTTAGCTTACAGAACTGAAAATGTTTCAAGTTTTTTTTTTTCCTTAAGTGCTCACACATCCTTCTGGAGTGTGTTCTAAGGAAAAACAATGTGCGTCAAGGAGCATGTGAAAACCAGATGTTATCAACTGGCAGTGGGGTCATAACCATTGATATGGAGTGTACATGAATTACAACAAGAAGCCAAAGACTTCCCCAGTGGAAAGTCACCGTAGCTGGATCATACAGGACTACTCCCATGACAGAAATAAACAAACTCTGAAACTTTTTTTTTTTTTTTTTTTGCAAATATATTTAAAAACATTAGCTAAATAAAAATAAATAAATAAAAAATTAGGGCTGTCAAACGATTAATCGCGATCCAAAATAAAAGTTTGTGTTTACATAATATATGTGGGTGCACTGTGTCCTATAATTATTTTGTATATATATATATATATATAAATACACACACATGCATGTATATTTAAGAAAAAAATATTATTTATATATAAAATATTTATATTTATATATAATATAAATTATATATAAATCTATATACAGTATATACATGAAAATATTTCTTAAATATATTTGAGCATGTGTGTATTTACATATACAAAATTATTAATAATTTATATATATACATAGATAATTTGTTAATATATATAATTATACACAGTGCACCCACATAAATTATGTAAACATAGGCTTTTATTTTGGATGCGGTTAATCATGATTAATCATTTGATAGCCCTAATAAAATGTGTTTGATAATGCAAAAGATAATGCATTAGAGTGTACAAGAGATTTACTTATTTGTCGTATAATAATTAGGGACATAATTATCAGACTGTTCCCATTTTGTTTTTTAAATGGGGAATTATCCAATACATTTGGAGTCCCACAAGTGTCTGTGTTAGGCTCTCTGCTATTTTCAACATAATTGCTGCAGCCCCTTGCTAAAACTATTAGAAATTTTACGGCACTGTGATGCCGATAACTAACGTGTAATTTGTTTCTGATGCTGAAAAGCTCCAAGAGTTCTTACCAGGTCAAGAAATTATGATCATATAACCCCATATGTATTATCTGGGTACCTACTAAGTTCCGTATTGATTACTGTAACAATTAAGTCCACTGGAAGTAAGTTGAGGTGAGAACCCAAACGTAATTTACTTCCAAAACAAGATAAACACTAAACAAAAGCATGACAAGGCATGGAAAACTCTAAATTGAAACAGGAACACAAACCAAGACTGGAAAACAAGATGAGTCAGCCCATTGAACAAACAATAGTCGACCAAGACACAGGGTAAACATGAGTTTAAATACATACAGGACAAATGACGAGACAAGAGACACCTGTGACAATTTAACCAATCAACCAATGACAACATGACACAAGTGAACACAAGGCAAGATCACATGACTAGAACAGGGGATCACAGACAACAACAGGAACAAGACACAAAACCCAAACCGTGACAATTACAAAGTATTGCAACTGACCTATAAGGCCCTAAATTGTTCAGCTCCTGTGTTTTAACTGATCTTCTATTGCTCTACATTCCATCACGCTCTTTAAGATCACAAAATCTAGGCTTCTGGTCGGACCTAGGATTTCAAAGTCCATTACAGGACGGAGAGCGTTTTCACATTTGGCTTCTTAACTGTAGAATCCTAATAATGTTAGGGGCTCTGACTCACTCTCCCAGTTTAAATCTAGATTAAGGACACATCTCTTTAGCAAAGCATTCAAAAAATACATCTCATAACCTTGTACTCCAGTTATATCAGATTAAAAGCACATGATTACCTTTTGCTTGAAATGTTATTAACAGCAGCTACGCTAATGATTTTCCATTTGCTTTTCTATTTTTCTATTTCTACATATTTTGAAAATATTTGAAAAGGGTAAAAAGTCATTGGCTTAAAAAAGAACGAAGACCCCTGAATAATCATCATCATCATCATTGTTTTAGAAGCATATTCAACTCATTATGTACAATAGAAGCAGGTTTTCTGTAGCAGGGCAGATGATGGTCAACATGCCACGAGATTAAACTCCACAGGTGACAGAAAAACTGCTGTTGGTTGCAGGCTTAAGCATGGCAAATAACACACACACACACACACACACACTTCACACAGACTAATGCTCCGCTGCCCTCTGTGTTCAGTGGAACTGGCTAATTGTCAAAGTAGACCACAAATCCCACTCTGACCTGAGTCTGGGAAGCAGGGTTAGGGTGCAAAAAACAAACCCCAAGCCAAACCAAATATTCATTATCTTAATTTAAAGGGGAGATTTTAGATGTTAAAATTCCCTTGCCACTATCAAATCAATGTTCTGTTTGTTTAAACATCCGGAATAGCCAGACAATAGTAACACAGGCTCAGCCAGTGGTGTGTGTTTTGGACATGGCTATTTGTTTTCCAACCAATGGAAGACAAGAGTTTTCCTCTCTTCACAAAAAAAAACAATGTCAGACAAAAAAGCACTGAATGATTTCAAAACATCTGTTTTTGGTAGACTGGCACATTTCAGAAAGTTTTGTAGAGCTGCATCATCCACATTTGGGAGTAGGCTATAAGTAACATTTCTACAAACTGGGGAGTTTCTCAAAGATAAATTGTATTATAATTGCAAGGATGGAGGACAAGTTTGTCAACAAGCAGTCAATCTTATATTAACTAACCTTGACAGAATAAGATTCACTTCACAGAGCATCCAACCCGATCTCACGGGAATTCGTGCGAATTTTACGAGGTGGCTAATTCGTAACAATTCGTACGACCTCACTCGTACGAATTAGTACGATTTTGCTAAATCGTACATATTTTACGAATTAGCCAATTCGTACGAATGACCTACCCCTGACCCCGCCCCTAAACATAACCGTCACGTGGGTTTAGACAAATCGTACGAATTTGTACGAGTGAGGTCGTATGAATTAGTACGAATTAGCCACTTTTGAATCACTCGTACGAATTGGTCGTGAGATAGCGTAGGAGCATCACATTTCGCAGAGCAGATTCACAATAGTATTAGTATTGATCACAATAACACAAGGACAGTGAAGACGATGTGAGGTGCTTTGAAAACACTGGCCTTGGTTTAAATAAAGAAGCTTTACTCAGGACATCAACAAATCGAAGGGAAACGAGTGTTCCTTTTTCTCCAGGGTATCTCCTGCGTGTTTGTAATTAAAGTGAATTCGCAGTATTCTCCCCACTCACTTTTTCCAGCCACATGACTCTGTCAGTCTTAAAAGAGTTTCCTCCATGGAGAACCGAGAGAACAGTACCAGCTTCTAGCAAAAATTCTCCAGCGAGCATCTGGTTGGGGGGGAGAGATGGTACAGATGAAAGGGAAGTTTTAGAGAAACATGTATTCCATGTAGCGAAGCTTAAAAGAAAAGAAAAAAAAGTCACATGCTTTGGAGTCCAGCTGTACTGAACATGAACACCCTGAGAGAACAACTATGTTTATGTACCAAGAAGAAGCATTTCCCCAAACATAAGTGTTTTCGGCTCAGGCATTGTGTGGTCTTTCTGCGCCTTTCCTTCCCATTGTGCTCCAGTTCACACAACCACAGCATTAAATGGAGAACTAAGGGTACATTTACACAACAACGATATGCTTAAAGGGACACTTCACCCATTTGCATTAAGCTGTGTATCTTTAGAAACCCAGTCATATTTTTGAATGGTCATGGTTTATTTCCTTATTTTCCCCTGAGATGGGAGAAATAAGGATTTAAGTGTTTTTGTTGTGCTGACCACTCTGCTGTATGGCGCTGAGTCCTGGGTCACGTATACCGTCATCACCTGAGACTCCTTGAGCGCTTCCATCAGCGCTGCCTCCGCACAATTCTCAACATTCATTGGAATGACTTTGTCGCCAACTCTGAAGTCCTCGAGTTAGCTGAGGTCACCAGTACCGAGGCTATGGTCCTCAAAGTACAACTTCGCTGGGCAGGACACGTTTCCAGGATGAAGAACCATCGCCTATCCAAAATCGTGCTGTATGGGGAACTGTCCTCAGGCTACCGCAACATCGGGGCACCACGAAAGAGGTACAAAGACTCCTTGAAGAAGTCCCTCACTGCCTGCTGCATCGATTACCGTGAATGGGAAACACAAGCAGCTGATCGTGACTCCTGGCGGCGCACAGTCCATCAAGCCACTTCCCTCTTTGAAGATACCCGCAGGGCTAGTATGGAGGACAAAAGGAGAAGAAGAAAGAACCGTGTGCCCATCCCGGACCAGACCTTAACCTGCAGCTGTTGCGGCAGGACCTGCCTGTCTCACATAGGCCTCATCAGCCACCAGCGTGCCTGTAGAAAACGTGGATGTCCTTCCTAAATCTTCGTTCGCGAAGCCAAGCCATGATTATGACATAAAAATCGTAATTTTGCATCATAATAACCAGGAAGTCACATTTCATTGAAAAGTCTAGAGACTACAAACATTAGCTCATTATTATTCAAGGGTGTGGGACCCACTCACCCTACAGGCCTGTTACAGATCAGTGGGTGGGACTTCACTTGCAGATACTAAATCAATATCAGCCATCTTGTTCAGAAGCTAAGCTAAGCGCTGTGGAGATAGGAAGCATGATAATGTTGGAAGAAACTAAACATGATATTGAAGAAGAGGATTTTGAAATTCTGCTGCTCAAATCCGATGTTCGTGGCTATCTTTACGAGCCGCAATATAGTGAAGAGCAGCTGAGGCTGATGGAGGAACAGGAGGCGGCTGCCTGTCGCGGTCGAGGAGCCCGGACTGGCTCGAGCTGAGGCGGACTGCTGTGCCTGTGCTCTAGACACAGATAAAGTCCGTCTGCTGCAGAGAATTTCAACGATGGCGATTTCTCCTGAACGAAATCTCTGAATCAGACGAGCACACGGACGTCTATGTTGTGATGTGAACCATCCTAAGTTTCGCCTGACTGAACATCCAGGTATCATGCAGTAATACAAAATATAGAAATAAATACAAATGAGGAGTAATTCACTAATGAGATTGCCAAAGTAACGTCAACAGGATTCGTTGTTGTGGGAAGGAGGTGGGAACCGGCGAACATTTAAACATTTTAATAGTAAAATGAGCAAATACAAAATGAAAGTATAAGGGAGCAGCCCCTCATTGACGACTGTTGTAACGTTACACACAACAGAAACAAAACACAACATAAAATCAGGCCTGTTTCTCTCTCGATCTGACGTCGTCGCTCCTCATTTTATGCTTTCGCTCCTCCGTGAGAGATGTGATCTTTCATTATCACTCATGCCACCGGCCTCGAGCCGTCCTCTCACATCCCTCGCCCTCGATCGTCCTGCTCACCACAGCCAACTAACTAGAAATTTTGTGTGAAATGAATTTCAAACTCTGGTGGCAGCTAACGTTAGCCTTGTAGACGGAAGAATGATTTCTCTGATGTGTGTGCAGTTCTGGATTAGTGGGTGTGGCTTGGAGCTGTGCATTGTGGGAGTTGTTGTCTTACATACAAATGTGCCCTTCAGTTATTTTCTTTTCTCGGTCAAGAGGGCACCAAATTCAAAAATTATTTTACATTTCGACTACATTTATGATCCACTTTCAATAAAGATTAATGTTGAAATGGGTGAAATGCTCCTTTAAAGCGAAAGGAAAGGGGTTCTGCAGCACATTTGACATTTCAGCACCAGATATCCTTTTATTTAACACCAACGAACAAAATGAATACTCTGCTAGTCAATGAAAGTTGATGAATGTTATAGATATATATGTATCACGAAATGTTTCAAGAAGTCACTTTTTTCAATGACGTACGACTCGCATTGACGGTAAATATCTGATCTGTCCGCTTACACGGCAGAAGCAAATGCACGTAGGCCTATCCAATTCATATCAGATTAATTTCCACATATGAATGAGCCCTGGAACCTCAAGTATGACTGAGCTCTCGCAGTTTACAGGTTTGTGGGTTCATAAGTCTTGTACCCATGCAGCCGCAGAAGAATTGTTCATAAGCTTAAAGCTTCTGAACTCTTGCATTGTGTAGGCACTGATACCATAAACCAGGTAATTGACTCTGTCAGGGTATGTCGATGTCCATTCTGTAGCTGACAGGTCGTATGTTGTTAATGTCAAGTTTCTCTAAATAATGCTGCATGGCGTTGTTATTTAGTCTCTCCAGACAGAGCCACCTTCCTTTCGCTTCATCTTTCTCCATTTATTTCCAAGAAACTGCGCCATAACACAAAAAATGCTAACAAATATCAAGTTGGTGCTCAAGTTGGTGCACACATGGCAACGGATAGCGTATCCTTCTAATATGGCGAAACGTCACCTTGTCATTCTCTATTTGGTCACATAAAAAGCAAGAAAAACACAAATTTATGTGAAGGTTTCACTTTAACAGGGTACATCATGACCATTCATAATAAGCATTATGCTAATCGTTCAGACTAGGTCCTGTTAAGAGTATTTAGTTAACAAGGGATAATGAATAGGTCATTACAGATCTCATTATCACTCAGCCCATCAGCAGTCAGATGATCAAGTGTCAATCACCTGTGTCGTCCACACCAGACAATGCTTGCTTCTGTCCCAGCATCACCCCTGGGTCAAGATGTCAGAATCAATATGTTAAACTCACTTACGATTAGCAATTGCTAAACACACTAACTCACACACTTAATTCAACAGTGATTGCATTCACATGCAGTGTAGAGTTCATGCAGTGGGGAACACTGTGACCAAATTTAGCTGAGGGGCACGAGAGGACTGAAGGTATTTCAGCTTTCCATTTTTCTCCAAAAGGCCATACAGCCTCGATTAGACAGGTTAGGGGCAAAAAATCCAAACCTGATTGTTGGTAAATGACATGATGCTCATTGATTGTCTCGATCCGTTCATTATTTCGAAAAACACGCCATTGGTATAGAAAGCTCACTTATGTGTTGACCGAAGACAAACTGCAATGGATTCAATCTTTAGCTACTGGAAGAGAAACCACAAATCAGCTCTGTGAGGTCTCATAATGGTTTCACTTGGGGTCAATGCATCAACGGTTGCAGTCAAACAGCGGACACTGCTGCATATCATGTAAACAAATCCAGTTTGGAACTCGATCGCGGGCCGTTGGGGGTCTCTGAACATCAGCACCTATAGTGCACAATATGAGAAACTTCTACTAGGTTTTGTTTCACATGTTTTCCATGTCATACTGAGTAACTATAACAAAATAAACACAATAGCTTCACTTCACAGCCTGTCTAAATCCCATTTCAGACATTTAAGGGGCGTCCACAGGACATCCAGTCTATTGTCCCGCTCGGCTTCCCTCTGATCTCAATAAATTAGTGCTGCTGTATGACAAAAAAAAAAAAAACTTTAGGACAAGGCTGGACAATTGAGTCTGAGGCAGCAAAATAAAATCATAAAATCAAAGCCCTGTGAGCTTAATAATGTTTGACAAGAAGGTCAATGTTTGCAGTAAAGCTTTGTCAAAGGCTCTGCTGTTCACAACTGTGATGGCAGGCAAGATCCACAATCTATCATATTTCCCCTAAAGAAATCACTGAAAGTGGGGGAAGAAGTCCCAATTCTCCCAACACTCCCACACAAACCCCCACACACATAACTCATATTACTCTAGGCGTCTATTACAAAGCAAGACAGCTCAGATGAAGGCCCCTTCACACCAAGGATGATAACCATAACAATATCGATAAAACATTCGACATTTAGAGGAGTAGCAGACTAAATATCCATACTAAAACTACAATGGCACAGATTGGAATAACTTTCAAAGGAAACATTGACAGATAATCAGAACCCGTCCTGCTTTAAAGAGCTTGAGCATTTAAAGTGACAGGCGACGTAACGCCAGTGTGCACTTAAGTGATTTCACTCGGCGGCCATCTTTGAAACGCCTCTCGGGCACGCACGTGCAGCTACTATTTGTTTGAATAGGGGAAAATGTAATTTTTTGTTCGCCAAGCTTCCGATTAAATTTCATATTTGAAATCACAAATGAAATGTGACGTCTCATTAGTTTTGTTTCTAAACGCTCGAAATCGAATCATGAAAGAAAACTAAATCTCTTATTTAGAAGGCGGGAATTATTTCACCATATTGAGCATTGCAATTTTCCCCATTCAAAACAATTCTTTAATTCTGTGGTACTTATAATAAACAGAATGTTATCATGCATTGGTGTGGATGCGTATATACTTACCTTTACAATTATTGTTTTTAGTGTGAATGGGCCTTAAGCCTCATATTGATTATATATGTGTAATATAGTAATTCTTCAAGCAATAGAATTTGTTATAAGTTTTATGTTTTAAAAAGACATTCCTCCCAAAATATGAAAATTCAGCCATAATTTACTCATGTAGTTACATTTACTACAAAGTAGTATGGCAGGCACACACACCAACACACACAACAATCAAGATTTGAAGTGGATCAAAAAAAGTTCCTCAAAGTTGTCCTAAGACAAGGCATTGTTCAAAATTCATGTATAACTTCACTTCACTTCAAATGTTGACTATATATATATATATATATAAGAACAGAATTAAGAATTGGATATTTAGGAGCGTTTGAGAAGCAACAGAACACACTGAACCCCAATGACTTTCATCAGGACAAAAAGACATTTTTCAGAATATCTTCTTTTGTGTTCCGCAGATCATAAAGGTTTGGCAGGGCATGAGTAAATGACTGTTTTTTAAAATTTTGTGTGAACTATTTCCTCAAATGAAAGCATGCTATACATAAAAATGTTCATTCAGAAAGAGAGGTGACAATGATCTATTTTCCAAAATGGCAAAGAATTCCAACACACAGTCTTCTAAATCTCGATCCACAACCCTACGGAAAAGGAAGCCGCCACAAATGGATATGAATCAGAATGTCAGACAACATCCTGTATCTGCCCAGAACAACAAAAACTCCCTTAAAATGATTAATATCAATGACCCTGTCACCTGGAACAATCAAAACCTCCATTCCACAAAGCAAGACAAAAGCAACAAACAGTGAGTGTGTATTTGGAGGCATTTCAGAAAGTATTCAGAATCATTTTGTATTGGAATGAATTAAGAGAACAGCTCTGATTAAGCCAATTGACCTAATTCAGAACAGTTTATGAAAAAACAACTATCCACAAAAAGATTCACATCCACAAGTATGTGCAAGTATGACTAGGATGTTCAGATGTGGGCTTTATAAAGGTATGTCAGCTGACCCAGTCTAGACAGGTGTGTTTGATTATGCCGGTGTGCTTTAAAGAGGCTCTCGAGGGAGTTTGATCGTCTTTGAGGAACTAATCGCATATGTGTGCCGTATAAAGCTCACGATATGACTTAGTCAAAAAAAAAAAAAACTTCAAAAAGGGGAAAATCTATGGACATATTTTTTGAAGTAGAAAGCAAATACCAGTCTCAGACAGGATGAGAGGCATATGTACAACAGCTAAATACGAGGAGATTAATAATAATATAATCAATATATATTTTAAAAAAATAAACATGTTAAAATAAATATATTAATAATATATTAATACAGCATTCTTTAGAAATGTTGGCCCATATTGATAGGATAGCATCTTGCAGTTGATGGAGATTTGTGGGATGCACATCCAGGGCATGAAGCTCCCGTTCTACCACATCCCAAAGACACTCTATTGGGTTGAGATCTGGTGACTGTGGGGGGCATTTTAGTTCAGTGAACTCATTGTCATGTTCAAGAAACCAATTTGAAATGATTCGAGCTTTGTGAAATGGTGGATCCTGCTGGAAGTAGCCATCAGAAGATGGGTATATGGTGGCCATAAAGGGATGGACATGGTCAGAAACAATGCTCAGGTAGGCCGTGGCATTTAAACGATGCCCGATTGGCACTAAGGAATATCCCCCAGACCATTACACCACCACCAGCAGCCTGCACTGTGGTAACAAGGCATGATGGATACATGTTCTCATTCTGTTTATGCCAAATTCTGACTCTACCATCTGAATGTCTCAACAGAAATCGAGACTCGTGAGACCAGGCAACATTTTTCCAATCTTAAACTGTCCAATTTTGGTGAGTTCTTGCAAATTGTATCCTCTTTTTCCTATTTGTAGTGGAGATGAGTGGTCTCCGGTGGGATCATCTGCTGTTGTAGCCCATCCACCTCAAGGTTGTGCATGTTGTGGCTTCACAAATGCTTTGCTGCATACCTCGGTTGTAACGAGTGGTTATTTCAGTCAAAGTTGCTCTTCTATCAGCTTGAATCAGTCGGCCCATTCTCCTCTGACCTCTAGCATCAACAAGGCATTTTCGCCCACAGGACTGCCGCACACTGGATGTTTTTCCCTTTTCACACCATTTTTTGTAATCCCTAGAAATGGTTGTGCGTGGAAATCCCAGTAACTGAGCAGATTGTGAAATACTCAGACCAACAACCATGCCACGCTCAAAATTGTTTCAATCACCTTTCTTTCCCATTCTGACATTCAGTTTGGAGTTCAGGAGATTGTCTTGACCAGGACCACACCCCTAAATGCATTGAAGCAACTGCCATGTGATTGGTTGATTAGATAATTGCATTAATGAGAAATGTAACAGGTGTTCCTAATAATCCTATAGGTGACTGTATATATATATACATATATATATATATATATATATATATATATATATATATATATATACACACACACACTCATACATTCATACATATATATTACTGCAAATTTCTTTAATTTTCTTCATGCTTCATCTATTTTTCTTTTGACTCTACTATCAGTTAATTTTCTTTCTTCATGTCAGACAAAACTGCCTGACTTGTTCTGACATCCTCATCATTTACAGTTCCTCCTTTAAGCTCAAAGAGGCTAATGCACCCAAACAAAGCTGAATATGCCAAAACAATTAAAAACAAAGGAAAATATCGCCCTTGCTCTGACATTTCTGTTTTCACAACAAAATTAGCCACAATGATGAATGAAGCTGCAAATCTGACCCAGCCATTTAATCCTCTTTAAGAGCGTCTGATGGTTAACACTGCTGCTGCTTCACACACACACACACATGCACAATTACACACGTACAACAACTAAACTAAAACATCTCACTTCTCTGCACCAATGCTGCATTATTATTTCTAGCTAAAGTTGCATCAGAATCAAACCGGAGTGAAAGCGGAAGGTGAGGGTGTATGAGGAAGACATACTTCTCTTCGTTGCTAATTCAGTCTCCAGACACACTCCCAGAAAACGATGGTAGGACTCCATTTCCCCGGCCGAGATGCGGATCAAGGAAAAGGACGCTCCCGTCCCACGTACCGAGCAGTGGGATGGGATGCTCTGATAGCATAGAGAGCCATCCATACTGCAGCACAAACCCAGAACACCCCTGCTCATGCTCAACTACGACTATCTGGGCGACACACTGACGTAAGCAGTGTGAATTGTAAGGTCACAGAAAAGCAAGGGCAGATCAGAATAAGTGGTCAGAAGCGTTGCGGTCTCTGGATTAAGAGAACTACTTTAGTTCACTTCTCCTGTGGCGGATATACTTACACACACACCTCCACCTGAGAGCAGCACAGTCTCTCCCTCAGAGCTGTCACTACACAACATCCTAACACACACACATGGACTTTTATGGGGACTTTCCATAGACATAATGATTTTTATACTATACAAACTGTATATTCTATTCCCTTACACTAACACGACCCATCACAGAAAACTTTCTGCATTTTTACATTTTCAAAAAACATAATTTAGTATGAATTATAAAAATGACCAAAAAATGCCCCCACACAAAGAAGGATTTCAGATATTGCCATGCTTGTGGGGACATTTTGTCCCCATAATATGGTTTACCAGGCCACACACACTTTAACCCACCTATATCTAAACAAGAACACACCATAGGCTTCTACAACGTCGGAAACATGCAATGTCTTCACAAGTTTGTCACTTATCTACCTGTAAGATCAAAGATGTCCATTTAAGGCTACTACTCCAGTGACAAGCTGTTGTATCCCTAAATGTACCAGTTTACACACTTTTCTGAGAGTGCATTGAGGCTAATTTGAACTTTTCGCATTTTTAGAATGAAATAAACTAGATTAAAAAAATATATAAATATAAATATAATAATAAATAAATATAAATAAATAAAAATAATAAATAAAAAAATAAATATAATAAATAATGAATATAATAATAAATAAATATAATTATTATATTTAAAAAAATATGAATTTGTAATTTTTTACCGGATTTCGCAAATGTCCGGACACTATTTTTCAATTTTTTTCTAACTGATAGTAAGAAAAATGATTAGCAGCGCATACTCAGTCTCTTCTGCATCGTAATAATTCATACTGTCCCAAGAGACTTTCTGCAGCAAACAGCACTATTGGTTGAGTGTGTGTGTGCGCCATTCTAGTGTGTGTTGTTCCTAAAAGAGCTCTCAGTGAGACACGACTTTCTGTTTTACACAGAACAAAAAATGAAATAATGACCACACTTTTCCACATAACCGAGGCTGTCAAGCTCTAAAACAATGAAAAGCATTATAAAAGAATCATAGAGGTTAAGCACCCTATAGTTCTTCTTGAAACGTTCATAAGAATGCATGAGAGATACATTTTCTCATTTGTGATGAATCATTCATGAGTCATGAGTCACCTTTCAATCAATCAGTTTAACTTGTTTACAAAATTGATCTGAATGATTTGTTCATGCATTTGACTGATCTGGTTCTCACAGAATCAGTAATTTCATCATTAACATCTCTGAAGGGGAAGATTATAAGTAAAGTAGGGCTGGGAAACGATTAATCGTGATTAATCGCATCCAAAATAAAAGTTTGTGTTTACATAATATATGTGTGAGAAGTGTGTATAATTATTTTGTATATATAAATACACACACACATGCATGTAAACACATTTGCATGCATATACTTTATATATATTTATACAAAATTAATATTATACATGAATATAAATATTTGCTATATTAATAACACATTTTTCTTAAATATATACATGCATATGTATGTATTTATATATACAAAATAATTATACACACTACACACACGTATATTATGTAAACACAAACTTTTATTTTGGATTAATCGTGATTAATCGTTTCCCAGCCCTAAAGTATTTATTTTTTAAATAAGTACTAGAACCTGATATTTAATAGGTAGGCCTACTAGTATCTAATGAACAACTAGTATATAAATAAAAAACATGTACTAGTCACAATTGGAATACATATTCACAACTGAATAGTTGATATAAGAATGAGAGATTCCCATAGAAGTCAATGGCAAAATCGTGAAAAGTATAAGTAAAAAAAAAAAAAAAAATCCTTTCGGTCTGTTATTTACACAATGGTGTGGTTTTAAAAAACTTGAGACGCGTGTACCACTTTAAAATACTTTTTGTTGTCATTTTGGAGCTTGACATCCAAATATTCTTTCCACATAACACATAAAGTATGTTTGTAAGGACATAATGATTGAATTTCCATCCTCACGTGAACTATCAAGAGCTTCTGACATTCACCCCATTGACCCTCACTCAACTATAAGAAAGAAAGTGAACTTTCCTAACAGTATCTGACTCAACAAAACTCCACAGCAGGGGATTATGAAGAAGTAAAACCGTTCAGAATCACTGGAATAATTACTGGCATATTTTTTCTAGTCACATTGCTGTGCGTCTAATCATTATTAAGCCCATAAACCTCTTTTTATTTTTTTTCCCAGAAACACCTCACAACACCCAACTAAAGCCAACAGAGCTGTAACTCAAGAAATGACATTAATGTGTAACATAAACAAAGAGAAAAACAAAAAATATCCACATTCTTCCTCAGACACAAATAGCCTATCTTTAAATCGTCCAGTAAAGTTTGACTCACACATAACTGAACCCATTGTGCCGACGGTCCCAGGAGCCGCAGTGACCCACAAACTCCCTCACTCCTCGTGTCTCCTTCAGGACGTGTCTCACTCCTGAGAGTCTAATAAGATGTCACCGGAGGAGCATGTGCCTCTGAAACGCAGGTAACGCATTGACATGCTTTCTACAAATATCTTTGAGAACGCAAGTAGTGCCAGGAGTTTCCTCTTCCTCTCTCTCCCAGCGAGACGTTCATCACTGCAAAGCGCTCTGTGGTTAAAGGACGTCAGGAAGAACTTCTCACAAACACACAGATTCCTTTTCCCCTCTCCACCCCAAAACAGAGCCCCGCAACACACACACACACACACACCGCGCGCGCACAAACCCCTCCCCGCAACCCTCACACATGAGACGGCATCATGTGGCGCTGACTGTTAAATCTAAAGCGAAGGACTACACTTTTTCAGTCCCTTTGACAGTGGAAAACAGATGTAATATGCTAAATTAAGAAGCCAAAAGTGGGAAATAAACCCAAACAGTGATTTCATGGATGTTTGAGCGCCCACTTCTAGGTGCGCTAATGTTTTATGGATTACTTCTTCAGACATTCCTGTGGATGGAAACCTTTGTGCTTGTAAAATATGTCCCTCTTTTACTCTGGAGCCGTCTGGATCTCTTCTTAACGCAGAAACAAGCGTATATGGAATGTCCATAAATTAATAATAAAAGTGTTAGCTTTTGGGAAAAGTACTGTGCAGCATGGTAAGCTAGTGTGCAGCATGATCATCCTAGAACGGCCTGAAACTCCTTGTGGATGTTTGATATGCAAGTGAAGAAAAGAGAAAATAGTGTACGATTTTTAAATAATTATTAGCTATTTGAAATTATGGCATTCATAACTAATTTATTCTATTCACTTGCCATCATTTTAATTAAATACATAAATATATTTTATATCATGGTATTCTAATTATAGGCTACCATGTTGTAAAATATATACTCATTATTATTAAATAATAATGAATTATTATTATTAAATTCTCATTATTATTATTATAAACAAATGAATCAAATCTGACATTATGGTATTATAAATAATCTTCATAAATCATGATATTATTTTTTATTGACTTGCCATAGTTTTTTTTAATTTATATTATATTATTAGATATTATGATATTAATATCAATATTATTATAAACAAATGAACCAAATCTGACATTATGGCATAATAAATAGGCTACTCATCATAAATCATGATATTGCTGTTATTATTTTATTGACCTGCCATAGTTTTTTTTTATTTATATTATATTATTAGATATTATAATTTTAATAACTCATTTATTTTTATTATCATTATTATTATAAACAAATGAACCAAATCTGACATTATGGCATTATAAATAATCTCCATAAATCATGATATTATTATTATTTTTTATTAACTTGCCATAGTTTTTTATTTATATTATATTATTAGATATTATGATATTAATAATTCATTTATTTTATTATCATTATTATTATAAACAAAATGAACCAAATCTGACATTATCTAAATCTAAACCAAATCTAATTATTATTATAAACAAATGAGCCAAATCTGACATTGTGACATTATAAATAATATTTATAAATCATGAGATTATTATTTATTTTTATTGACTTGCCATTATTTTATTTTTTTATATTATATTATATTATTAGATATTATGATATTAATAATTCATTTATTTTTATTATCATTATTATTATAAACAAATGAACCAAATCGGACATTATGACATTATAAATAATATTCATAAATCATGAGATTATTATTTATTTTTATTAACTTGCCATAGTTTTTTATTTATATTATATTATTAGATATTATGATATTAATAATTCATTTATTTTATTATCATTATTATTATAAACAAAATGAACCAAATCTGACATTATGGCATTATAAATAATCTTCATAAATCATGATATTTTTTTTTTATTGACTTGCCATATAGTTTTTTTTATTTATATTATATTATTAGATATTATAATATTAATAATTCATTTATTTTTATTATAATTATTATTATAAACAAATGAGCCAAATCTGACATTGTGACATTATAAATAATATTTATAAATCATGAGATTATTATTTATTTTTATTGACTTGCCATTATTTTATTTTTTTATATTATATTATATTATTAGATATTATGATATTAATAATTCATTTATTTTTATTATCATTATTATTATAAACAAATGAACCAAATCGGACATTATGACATTATAAATAATATTCATAAATCATGAGATTATTATTTATTTTTATTGACTTGCCATTGTTTTTATTTATATTATATTATTAGATATTATGATATTAATAATTCATTTATTTTTATTATCATTATTGTTATAAACAAATTAAACAAATCTGACAATTATGGCATTATAAATAATCTTCATAAATCATGATATTTATTTTTTATTGACTAGCCATAGTTTTTTTATTTATATTATATTATTAGACATTTTGAAATTAATAATTCACTTATTTTTATTATTATCATTATTATTGTAAACAAATGAACCAAATATTACATTATGGCATTATAAATACTCATTTGAAATCATCACATGATTTTTTTTAATTTATTAAACTACTTGCCATATAGTTTATATATATATATATATATATTATTATTATTATTATTATTATTGATAGCGTTGAATAGACAGACTGACTGACTGACTGGACTGACCAATTATATATTCAACCCATATCCATTATTAATTTTATAAACTGAAATGAGCTATATACACTTTAAATAATTTAACCCAAAATTGGGGAAAATATGGACAAACCCAAATGTTGGGTTAAAAATATAATTCAAAAATTTAACCCAACTTCAACTTTCATTTTCAACTGTACATTTTTGAATTACATTTTTAAACCAACATTTGGGTTTGTCCATATTTGACCCAAATTTGGGTTGAAACAACCCAGCATTTTTAGAGTGTAACTTGGTCATGGGCCGTAACAGTCCTGCATGGGATTCCACACACCTGCATTTCTAAAACACTGCAATAATGGCTGAGAAGCAAGTCATACTCTAAAAGTATGCAATTTCGGACACACACATGATCTTAGATTGAAGGAGAGACCCAAGCCCAGTCTGGACCCAATAACTGCAACATACAACATCACAGAACACTTTAGCAAACAAATAGCAACACACTGGCAACCACCCAAAACACACCAAAAATCGAATATTACCTAAGGCATGAACTTCCAATCTGAAACCATTAGTCCTTACAGTATGAGACAAAACCAACAGATGTACAAGGTGAGTTGAGAATGTATCGACACCAGTGTGTGTTTGCAAATAATCTCAATATCTGCTGTAATCTGATTACTGGACTCTATTTTAAGAGGATCTCAGTGTGTGGTATATCTAACATGGATGTCATATATAGCAACAAATACTGTACGCTTAACTATCTTTAAATCGTCGTTCTCACTCTGTAGGGTCCAGCAGCGCACATTAGCACAATAAGAGAGAGGACGAGTATATGAACAATAAAGTTTTAGGGATTGAATATCTAATGGATTCGATTAGCTGAGAAAACGTCAAGAAAGGGAGTGTGAATATAGAATATTGATTTTAACAGTGCAGCTGTTCCAGGGATTGTACAGAGGAGAACAAAGCAGATGGAGGGAGGAGGGAGAGAGGGATAGTGGAGGGAAGGAAGTACGATGACCTTCCTATTGTTCACCTTTTGAGCGTCACCGCTCGCAGCTTTTTTATGTTTTATCATGAGTCCAAGTCTTTGGAGATGCTGGCACACGGATGGCAACTCGAAACAAAGACAAGTTCAAGGATTTGAGGCCGTTTATAGAATTTTAAGAGTTTATGTCACCACCCAAATGCAGTCAGGAACTGCATTGGGAGCATTAAAGAACAGACAAATCTGTAAGAAATAATTGCTATTTATTGTGTTTTAGTTTTTTTTTTTTTTTAATATTTTAGGCATCCGGTTTCAAGAAAAATCTCTAACTTCTGAAGCATTAAATAAGGACAGCTTGTAAGTCTTTGATTTACACATATATTTTACAACCATACTCTACCATTCTAAAGTTTAAGGTCAGTGAGATTTTATTTTTATGAAAAAAAGTTTTATTTGACATGAAATTGGCATTTAAAGAAATGTATAATGTTATAAATAATGATTTTGATTTTCTTAATTCTTTTGAACTTTCTATTTATTGAAGAATCCTGAAAAAAAAAAGATTGGTTTCCACAAGAATATTATGCAGTATAACTGTTTTCAATAATAATAGTTAAATAATAAGAGATAATAATAATAAACATGTTTCTTGAGCATCAAATCACCATATTAGAGTGATTTCTGAAGGATCATGTGATGCTGAAGACTTGAGTATTGATGATGAAAATTCAGCTTTGCCATCACAGGAATAAATTACATTTTGAAGACAATTACCGTATTTACCATATTTGATTTCACAGTAAAAAAAATATTTTCATGATTTGTAATCACAACATTTTTTTTTTGTCAAATCAACTTGGATAATTTATGTAGTTCAGATAACATAATATTTTGAGTTTCTGGTGATTACAGTAAATGAATCTCCTTCATTGTATTAACTCATTTTTTCCATTTCAATGAACTTAAAATTTTAAGGCAACCAGGTTACTTTTTTCTTTAGTTAAACCAACAATATTTTTTTTACTGTGTTTTAATCAAACAAGTGCAGCTTTTGTGAGATTTCTTCCCAAAAAATTAAAAAAAATCGTACACACCCCAAACATTTGACAGATAGTGTGTGTTGTTTTGTAGAGTAAAATAATGCTGTAGGACTGAGGCCATGAAAAAAAATAAAAATACAATGATAGGAATGAATTTTCCAACTGATTTAGAAATTCAGTGTGTTCTTAAGTTAGCTGTGATGCTGTCTCTCTCTCCCTCTCCCTCTCCCTCTCTCCCTCTCTCTCTGTGTGTGTGTGTATGAGAGAGAGAGAGATTTCTGTACCATTGCCCAGTATTTGGCTGTGTTAATCCCTTTACCCTGATTAGTTTAGGATGACTGAATAACATTTTTTTAATTATTTTAAACAACTTTTAAGCAGCAGTGGAGTCAGACTGACTGTCTGATGAAAGCACGAGTTGTTAACTCATCCTTGTGTGTTATAAACTTTTTCCACATCAAAATTGTACTTCGTTTTGCATCAACAAAATACAATTTTAAAAATTGCAAAATTCATCATCTTTAAAATGTAATAAAAGGGGATGGAGATTAAATACACCAATGTCTCTATTATTTGTTATACTTACACTCCCATTCGAAAGTCTGGGGCGGAAAAGAGTTTTTAATGTTTTTGAAATGAGTCTATTATACTCACCAAGGATGCTTTTGGATCAAAAAAATAATATAGTGAAATATTATTACGATTAAAAATACGGTGCAATCTATCACTTTAAAATGAACATGAGAGTGATGTGATCACAGCTGACCAATGAAAAAGCAGAAGCTCTCATCTTGCTATTAGAGGGCCGGATGGTCACATCTGTGACTGTGACTCATCACTCAGACGCCGATACTGTGATGGATTGCCGGAGATGACGATAATGCATTTACTCTTATATTTTCATTTTGTTTACTCCAAAGGCGGGGTTGAGAGGCCATCCGTTACGTTAAATATTTTTTTGCAACGTTTGGATATTCCTAGCTTCCAAAGTGCAGCTCAGAGCGGTGAAGCGAAAGCAAACGGTTTAATCATTGTTTAAAAAGGCCAGCCGAATTTCTGAAGCAGCGGTGTGTGTTATAATGCGGATAATAAACTTAGGACGCAGGGGCTGCGTGTTTAAAGCATGGAGTGTCTCCATGAATCAATATGGCTGAACTGGCCCATCTCAGTTTCCATGGCAACGGCCTGACGTCCCCTTAGGGCTGCAGTGGGGGTGAGCAGTTCCCGTTTCTCTCTCTCTCTCTCTCTCTCTCTCTCTCTCTCTCTCTCTCTCTCTCTCTCTCTCTCTCTCTCTCTCTCTCTCTTTCTCTCATGCGGGAGAGCAGGAACAGCAGCATGGCACAATAACCTACTTCACTGACTCACCAGGATGGGGAAGCACATGGATATTTCTGTGCTTTTGATGTTATGATGGTTTGAAAGTAATAAATGAAATTATTCGATCTGCTTTTTGCACCAGATTCAGTGGAATGGAGCCTTATGCATACAGCCTGAAATAGACAACTGGCAAATAATAATTTACTATAATTATTATATTGCATTATATAAAATATTAGAGATATTTAATGTATCTATATATTAATAAAATATATTATTAATGTCATATTATTCATATTGGACAATGAAATTCGTTTTTAAATATTAATGTTGGTACTTTGGGCTGGTAATGCAGTGGCACAATTTAAATATGTAAATATATAATATGTATTATTATTGTAAGTATAATATTTAAATCTATGAGTACAAACAAATGTGTGTTAAAAATAAATATGAAATAAAATAAATATTATATAAAAATTAAAAAATAAATTAAATAAATATGTGTAACTATTTTAAAAAACGATTAAACTATGCATTTTTCTTTTTTCTTTATTTTCTTCATTTATTTTATAATTTTGCCAAAAATATTTTCAATTAATTGAACAGTAATTCCAAAACAAACTAAGCTGGTAGTTCCTATGCAAAGACATAATGCTAATTCCTATGCTAATAAAACAAACAAATAAAATTAAAAATCATTGTCACATTGCTGCCCTAAAATCTGTGCTCTGAATGGCCCATGTTCACATTCTGCATGTGTTAACATGACATTCAATGGTAAAATTTAAAAAAAGAGGCCTTGATCAAGCTTTGTGTCTATCACTATCCAGCAGGAAACACCCACAAACCTCACCAAGGTTTCCCAAAACCCCAGAAATAATGTATAGCCCCTGAATCAGCAGCAGAAAAGCTCAACCACAGCTGTCACACACCACTAATCCACTTACCAACATGAGTGAGGACACACTCCACCCTCTGCTGAAGCTCCAGTAGAGACATCTCCTCTTCCTCCTCCAGCCTGCAGAGCATCTCAGGGTGTGAATCTCTCCTCTCCTCTCCTCTCCTCTCCCACAAAGCCAGCGGCCACTCCCAGCTCTTGATGGAGATCTCCGATGGAAGACACCGGAGAGATGAATCCGGCTCTTTTGTTCTACAGTGTGGAGTCGCAGAGGGGCTTTGGTGATGTCAATCCTTCATTCTGAATCTCTGCGCCGGAGTGATGCTGGCTGGACTCTTCAAAGCAGCTCCATGGCTTCTATCCTGAAGACTGTGTGTCGGGAACCAGGAAGAGAATCAGAGTGAGGCTATACCTGCCTTCAGAGAGACACGGAGATCCTCTCACGCAAAACCTGGAACAATGGATTCAGTGGAGTGGAGCCTCTACTGTCAGAGTCAAACAGCACCCCTTATAAAATGCTTTAGTGATTAAAACCTATTATTATAATATTTATGATAACTTATTTATTTATTCATAAATGTATTATTCATAAATGCATAACATAAAAATTTGTTGTTATTATTACAGCATTTTTTTATATATTATTCTACATTATATTATATTACATTATACTATTCATTTTCATATTTAACTTATTTATATATTAAAATAACATTTTATAGATGCATAAAAATAAAATTTATTATTACTACTACTACTGTCAAAAAGCATTTCTTGTAAAATGTTTTTAAAAATGTATTATATATCACTATTTGTATTTACCTTATTTATATATTAATGAACCACAATATTCATAAATGCATACAATTATTATTATTTCTATTAATATCACAGTATCAGAAACATGTAAAACTAAAATTAATCTACATTATATTAGGCTATATTATTTTATTGAGGTATCAATTGAATACATTAATAACTGAGTAAAGTAATATGCAGCATGTAATTATCATATTGAACATTTTAATTGATTTGCATTCATGTTTAAATAGCAATTTCGTTGCATTGGGAAGGTAATAGTTAGTAATAGTAAATATATAAATATTGGACTTCTAAACACTTCTGTGTATCTCGGCACCTCACAAATGCATTCAATTATTATTATAACTATCTTAAAACATAATTAAATAAATGGAATGTCATAAATTCCATATATCAAACCATATCTAAACATCATAAATAGCATTCTGTACCATTGTTAAATTATATCCTTTAAGTTATTTAATTTCCCCATTTTTATTTACTTGCATCCACAAATGTCTGAGCTGGACTCTTTTCCACATTTTGATGTGAGCTGAAGGGCTGTTATCATCTTACTTGATATTGCCCTTGGGAGCCAGATCCTCTCCTTGGAAACGCGCAGTAATGGGACGCCATCTGCGCTCGTGCCATAAACCTGTAAACTTATTGTACATGATTAACTCAAAATATTTGGTATATTTATTCATACCAAAATAATAACATAAAACAAGACTTTTGGAAATGTGAAGGGTAACTACGGTAAATATCCAGATAACTGCATAGAGCGCATGCAATAGCCTAATTTAGAGCACAATAAATATTGAACTACTGCTGTTTAACCGGCAGGTGGCGCTGCAGGTACAGTAACAAACCACAGCAATGCATGAAACTTGAACTGTGGCGCCTCCAGCTGGACACACGAGCACTGTGACATTCATGTAGCAAACATCTACATTTTGTGTAAAAAATATTTTTAAGCAATCAATATCAATGTGGCCGATCGACTCAAAATACTGCATTATTAAATAAACCCAAATACTGGCTTTCTAAGCCCTGTCTGTGAAAGCATTGATTTAGTTCAGCCAGATCTGATAATTCAAACTACACATTGAATGCTCTTTTGCAGCGTTATGAATTTATACCATACCAATGGGAGTCCCGAGAAATTAGCCAGGTTCAGACGAGAGATAAACAGGAAGCTATATCTTATTGTCCGGTTTGTAAACATAAAAAAAAATAAAAATAAATGAAAATACAACTACTCCATCCTCTCTGCAGATCTAACGCACATAAAAGAGCTGCATTGCATTTCACATCTCCTAGCAGTTCATTTATATAAATGTATACTTTAAAAGGACGCTCTAACCTTGAGTCAACCAATAAAGAAATAAGGGAATGGGGGAGGGGTGGGGAATGGGGGACGCTGCTGACGTCCTTTGCAAAGAGAAGCTCCCCTCGAGATTTCAGTGATGGTCCTCACTGCAGAACATGAAATCCACAGGGAGGAGTCGAATCCTGATCCAACTCCTCCCACATTAAATACACCTAAACCTACCCAACACCGCCCCCTGATCCCTAAACCCAACCCTAATCCTACCCATCTCCACCCCTTGGACCTTGATCCAACTCCTCCCCGTGGATCTCATGTACTGCATTGAGGTGCTACAGAGATTTCAAGAGAATATTGGTTTAAATTTTATGAGTAAAATAAAGCCTGTGATTTAGCATTACGCTCGAGATTGTTTTGAAGCCACCATTTTTAATTAAATGTTTGTAGTCTATCACTGATGTGTCAGGCCGGTAAACTCACCTTTGATCACCAAACTGACATTTTAAAAAGTTTTTTTCCTTGAAAAAAATATATTAATGCCTTAAAATAACTTGAATGTCACCTACACCCTTGCCTCATTTAGTATATGCTGTTCTATGAATATGCTAATTATCCCCACCTCCTCACTCACAGCAGGATAGTACTCACCCTCATGTTGTTCCATCCCTGAAAGACCTTCATTTATCTTCGGAACACGAATTAAGATATTTTTGATGAAATCTGAGAGCTGGATCACTCCTGCATAGTCCATAGGCTTCTTGAGGGATTGAAACTTGCTGGCCTCGAAAAGTTATTAAAGACGTCGTTAAAATAGTCCAAGTGACTACAGTGGCTCAATCTTAGGTTTATCAAACGACGAGAAAAGTTTCTGTGAGCAAACTCCTTGTCACTTGATAAACTTAACATTGAGCCACTGTAGTCACTTGGACTATTTTAACGATGTCTTTAATAACTTTTCATGGCCGTTTCAATCCCTTCAAGTTTCAATCCCTCAAGAAGCCTCTGAACTAGTATGCAGGAGTGATCCAGCTCTCAGATTTCATCAAAAATATCTTAATTTGTGTTCCGAAGATGAACAAAGGTTTTACGGGGTTGGAACAACATAAGGGTGTGTAAATACTGACAGAATTTTCATTTTTGGGTGAACTATCCCTTTAAAGATCCAAATCCACTTGTTGATGATCACACATTGAGGTGATTGGTTACAAGGTAGTTTGTGATTCCAGAAACAACAGCAATTGTGTTGACTCATGATATGAATTTGCACATGGTTTTTTTATCTTAAAGCGTATTAAAACATCACATCTAACATCAGCTAACTTGCTATTGCAAGCCTATGAAAATCACTTATCCTACCTTAATACGTGTGCTTGACTTCATGTGTAGCGACTCGAAAGCAACTACTGTTTAAGCACTCGCTTCCTAGCAAGTTTTATACTTTATCATGTTGATAACATGTCTAGCATTATTTTGCTAGCATATTCATGGTTTAGCATGTTGCTAGCATGAATTAGCATGTTAAGCATGTCTCACCAATTGCTAGAATGTTTTCAGCATATTGCTAGCATGTTTTAGCACATTGCTAACATGTTTTAACATGCGGGTAGCATGAATGAAACATCCCACCTCTACCGGAAGTTCCAGCCGCCTTTTGCTAACATGAACTAGCCTAAGCTAGATGCTAGGCTTTAGAGTGATTATATTAAAGTTTTGACCACCTCAATGTAAGTCTATGATTGTCCATTTAATGAAAACCATAGGCCTGCTAAATCCAGTCCGAAAAAATATACAGTAGCAACCAGTTATCTAGTCAGTATGTAGGAGGACACTGACTAAATTGTGTCTTAGAAGAAGTAGCTTAAATATAGAATTTCAGTATGTTAGCTTTGTCATGTCAACATAAACCATTACAAAAAATACACTTTAGTGTCAGTTTATTTGCAGTTACATTTAATCTGATGAAAATGTCTCACAGTTGTAATGATATATGTTCATTTGAATGAATAATTTAACAAACAACAGTGGCTGTTTTCAGAAAGAAATGCCTATTTTACAGTAAAATCAACAGAACTTTGTACTGCTGACATGTGCATGACATATACGTGCGTGTCGTAGTTTCGTCAACCAACCTCAAAAATGGCAAAACATTGTAATAACACTGACAGTAACATGAAAACATTCATTTCTTCCCACTCTATACATATTTAAATCTATCCACACGTTAAATAACTTTTGTTATTTAAAATTATACACATTGACAAAATACAGAATCACATGTACATGTGTTGATGATTAATGTTAGATTCGTCTCTGGTTTGTACAAAGGAATATTATTGCATTTCTTGTAGGATTTTTGTATTATCGGCAGTAATAGTATAATTCGTTCGTTCGTTCGAGCGATGAGGTCTCTTTTCTCGGTTTGTAAATGAGAGGAGACAGATGCCCTGTCACTCAGAAACATTGTGAAACAACACTATACAGTTATATTATTTGCAACGTTTTAACAAAATATATGTTTACTATTATTTGCATGTTTGAGTGCAACACGAAATGAGAAAGCTTCAAAAATCAAATAAAAAACAGTCAGAACAACCAGTGAATTTATGAATATGGATGTGTTTCATATCAAGACGTTCGAGAGAAAATGTTAAAACGAGCACAGAGCACTCGGACTGTACGTTTGTGTTTTTAGGGAAATATTACAATAAAATTCACAAAATGGGAAAACTTCATAAAAGGACTTAAAAAAATATTGGTCACTGTTCGTAAGTAGCAAATGTTAACATCAAGGATCTTATTTAGTGGTGTGGAGAACATTTTGACGTAATCGCACAGACGTTGAAAAAGGTGACAGAACTCCTTTTGCATCTTCCGTCAGAAATTGCTTCTTCCTATTATGATATTTTAACTTTGCCCACAAATGAATATTTATCATTTATGCATAATAAAAAGAGAATGAATTGTATACAATAAACATCTTCAGGCTATAAGACAAGGAATTTCAATAGGAACTACAGTCAAAAAAAATATAAAACATACAAAATACACTCTACCTGGTTGAAAACAAAAGTAACCTTTAGGTGAAACTACAATTGGACCGTTAAACACAACCCAACAATCCTCCTTGTGGGCGGTACCCCCCTCCCCCCTTCCCCCTCGCCTCTCCCCTCTCCCATTCCCACCTAAAAAATATGTAAATATAACAAGGTGCCTTAGCACGTACTGGCACACACAGACCTACAGAACAGAAGCATATAGTGATGCTTGTAGAGTGGCACGATACTGTGTTTTGAAATACATGAACTCACAAACTCGTCTCTCTATCCAAATCTTTCTCCTTCTCTTCATCACCTCGCTTACGTCCAATGGCACCCACAACTTTTGAGCTGAAGAATAATAGAGAAGGATTTACATCACCATGAGCAGGAAAAAAATTATAGTTGAAAAGCTGACGAAACAGTGAGTCACAAATTTGTTCTTGGAGCAAAAGTATATCTACGGTTCCCTTTTGAAGTGGAGGTCAACACTGAATCTTGGATTGGCGCTACAGGGAACGCAATCAGTGTGACCGGTGTCTGAAACACGTGTGTACACACCAAGCGGCAACCTTCCGGTCTCTCTCTTGAATCCAACACAGAAGTGAATTAAACTGCTGATAAAATTCATCGACTGGCAGCTAGATACAGGCTCCAAAAGAGAGTCAATCCCAAAGACCCCCATGTGGTTTCCGTGACATCATCGCAGGAGCGCCCGTGTGTATAAGAGGGTGCCTGCAGATCATAAATCATAAATCAGATGTACCTATGTACGATAACATACCGATGTCCAGCAATCGATTTAAATAGTATATTGTGTTTAATGTTTAATTTGTCGTTTAATGAAATCTACTTTGTGTTGTCTACTATGTGAACAAATAAATGGATTCGACAATAACACACATGTAGTTCGGTGGTCCAGTGGCAGAACTTTTGCCAAGCGTGTCAGAGGTTCTGGGTTCTAATCTGCACTCGTATAGTTTTATTTTCCTCATTAAAGGTACAATATGCAAGATTGTTTCGCCACCAGGGGTCGCTAACCTCTTACAATAACAAAGGCGTATGGATTATGGATCTTGTCGTCAAGCTGATGGATCTTTTATGGATGAGTGAATACATTGATGTTTTTAACATGACTGTAGTATGAAGCAATGCGCGATGCTAGACGTATACCAGCGCCACACGCAACGCGAGTTGTTGAATGTTGTTAGTTAGGTTGTTTGTTGGCTGAATGAGACTAAGCTACATTAACATTAGAGAATAACATACAGATCATATTCAATCTTTTCATCATGTTGAACTACATAGCATTGATTAGTTTTATATTTGCTCACAAGTTTGCTCAAGTAACACGCAACACTCGTGTATCAGTCAAGTCGAAGTTTGTCGCGGACAATTTTGATCTTTGTTTTAGTCCTCTTTTTGTCTCAAAGTCTGCTTGCTATGGTCCATAATGTTTGAACAAAACGCTGCTAGGGACACTCAAGCTGTTGAGCACGCATAACAGGAATAACCGACCCAGTTGTCGACGTCTGTCGCCATGGTTACTATTGCGTACGAGGTCAAACCTAGTGGAAACTGGGGGTAACGCGGGATATGACGCCATTGACTGGCGACTCCTCACCTCTGCTCACAAGTCCCGTTTCCTTGGTTAAAATCGCAATTTTCTCACGATTTACAAATAGTTGGGAACATTTGGAATATTGTAGGTAATCAACTAAACAAATTATATAACACTGGCCAAGTGGTTTTTGGATATTTTTCTGCAAAAATCCTGCATATGGTACCTTTAAAACCGATTATGTTTATCAGTGGTTGTATATCAGCAGGGACACGTTTGTGTGCATTTTCCTTTGTGATTTAACCGGAACGATTCTCCGCAACGGATTAAAGGGCGCGTTTGTGTGAAGACACAGAGAACACTGTATCCGCGCTACTGATCGCAGTTAACAAGCACTTTGATCACTTGGTTTCAAAAGCAACACATTTCAGCACTAGATCACTTCTTATTTAACAAACAAACGAAATTAATGCTCTTCTAGTTAACTAGAGATGTTTTATTTATTTGTATTAGTTACATTCGTGCCGAGAGATGTTTCAAGTGGGGACAGTATCGACCCTGGCTAAAAGTGGTGGGGACATGTCCCACCCGTCCCACCCACAAATTACGCCTATGTCCACCTGCACGTCTCCCTCAGATAAAGAAGATGATGAAGTACTGTACATTGCAGGTACCGTCTTATACTGACAGGTGCTTTCAGGACAAAATTAGTCATCGACCAATGAAATTGTCGTGTAAACACGTGCTTCAGACATCCTGATAAAGACACAGTGACTCAATCCCCTTTTCAGGCAACCAAAGGTTCCCTTCATAACCTAAGATGTTTTATGTGAGCGTCTTCCAGTGTTATTTTTGTATCATTGAGATACTATTATAGACTTATTCATATTTTTAATTAGATTTTATGATTACATTTTCCACTTTCATTTTAATTTCAGTAGTTCATTTGTGTTTTGTCTTTTAAAAGTTTTACATTTTAAAAAATTAGTTTTTAAAAAAATAATTTCCATTTTATTCATTTTTTTAATAAAAAATAAAATTCGAAATTTTGAAACTCGTAATGGAGTGTGAGTATCTATAATCGCTCTAGACTTGTTTGTTGAACATCCCACATAGGTTTGATTTAGAAATAATATTGTATGTACAGAATTTACTGAGAACCATTACTGAGTTCTACTAGGGACTGAATATTCAGATTCACACAGGACAGAATGAAACAGAGGTCAAATTAAATATCAGACTTAAAAACAAAAAAAACAGAGCGTTAAATACATCTCGTTAACTGTATGCGTTAACTTTGACAGTCATTATTATACATGACTATCTGATCCCAGTGAGTTGACCTGTCTGAAATCATGCTTTTCCATGCATTTAACATTCTCAACAAATACACACAAACATGCACACAAAGGCTAAAATGCCCAGGAAAAAAAAATAGCTTGAATCCCTCATGATGCCCGCGTTTTTAGAAAGATGCCCTTTGTAAAGCCTGGAATTATTAAATTATCATTATTACACGGCTCTGTGGTATACTTGATTCTGATTGGTCAATAGCGCCATCCAGTGGTAAATTAATCCCAGATAGCAACCGCTCAAAACAGATAACGCAGGCTCATCCTATGGAGCGAATTATATGCCATAAATAATCAAACAAATCCAGCATTTTGCAAACAAACTCGATCTGATTTGCAAAGGAAAACTGGACTCGTAATCAAACAAAGCAATGTGCAAAAACAAAGGTCAGTTTGAGCGAAAATGCAGTGGAGTAACCAATATTGTGTTCTAGTGCAAATCTACAAATCTAGTGCATAACAAACGCATATCTGTCTGTTACGATCTCTCGGCTCGATTTTCTCACAAATATGTCCAGGCAGATATTTTCACAAATGCAGATGAGTACCTTCAAGAAAACCTCAAGATGCTTATTATAGATAAAGATACTTTTCTATAAGAAACTTTTTCCTCAGCTGTAGGCAAAGGCAAGCACGTTTCAAATCAGAGCTTCTCCCGGGAGACTAGCGCTAAATGAATCCCCTATTTTAGCGCCATCTGTTGGTTTAGAAAAGGAAGTTACTCATCTGCATTTGTGAGAAAATCTGCCTGGTCACATTGGTGGGAAAATCGAGCCAAGAGATCTCACAATCATAACAGACAGATTTGCATGCACTAGATTTGGTATTTGGTCAAAGGTTATGCAATTTGTAGGATGGTTTGTATTTATTTATGAAATAGCCTATTATCTAGGCTATTTTATTTATATTTGAAAAACACCATATTGGTTACTCCACTGCATTTCCGCTCAAATTGACTTTTGTTTTGGCACATTTCTTTCTGTTTGTTTGCGAGTTGAGCTTTCCTTTGCAAAGCAGATCGAGTTTGTTTGCGAACAATTTTTGTGTGTTTAATTATGGCACATTAATCGCTCCATATCATCCGGGTTACTAAAGTCAATGGCGCTAGGAGCATTTTTTCTTAGAGGAAGTTTTGTATTTGGTGAACTAATAAAGTATTAAAACTCAGTCGAATCAATATTTTGTGTACAGTTATTTAATTATACCATCCAGTATCATAGACTTGCTCTCTCTTGTTTCATAAAAACGCAGCAGCTGCCATTTTGGGACTATTGTTTTGTACACTGTTGGATTATAAGATACAAACAGGTAAGAATTTAAAATATATCAATATATCTTATCCCCAAAATTACTTATGTGGTGAAATGCTGTGTAATAAGTGGTATGACTGTATACCGTCTTACTTAAAAGTCCGTGTAGTTTGAACTTTCCGCGCTAGCAACTTCTCTCCTCGGAAGCTTCGTGTTGAAAACACTTAATAAAATATTTCAACTCAGATCTGTTCAATTATTTACTTGTGTGGCAAGTACCCGTGTAATAAGCGGGATAATGTGCATCCAGCCAGTGGTTCTCTCAAAATATAGACCCCTGTCAAAATATAGACCCCTGACGGGGGTTATTTTGAGAGAACCATCGGCTGGATGTACATTATCCCTTGCTTAACCTCTAAAAAGGAAGACACAACTTTTTTCAGAAAAAGGAGAAAGGTTTGAACATTTAGGAAACATGAACCATCGTACCCACAGCACTAGTGTATATACAGTGATCATGCACAGACGGGTTGGGTTGTGTCTTACCTTTGGAAATCAGCATCTGAGACATTAGGAGAGGGAGCTTATGAGTGACAGGGATGAAAAATTCAGTCATGATTTGAGCCTGATATTCACACGTCCATTTTTAAGAGAACAGCATGTTTGAGGAGTTCACTGAACAGATATATTGCTAGATTGCTAATTCCATTTTTTGGAGGGGCTCAGACATGACCAAACTCTGCTCTGAGAATGAAAATGTTTCTTATTTGATCTTTAACAGAGTTTTTAAAGGGGTCATGAACTGAGAAATCAAATTGTCCTTGATCTTTTGACACAAGAGGCCATTGTACTATTACAAAACTTAAAAACTTCCTCATTAGTCAAAAAAATGCTTTTATCTAAACCAAGCTCGTTTGGATTTTGTCGCATTATGGCGTAATAGTGCGATGAAAGATCGCCTCTACAGAAGATGAACAGCGCCTACTTCTACATCATTGCCTCTTTAGCTCACACGTCATGTAGTAGTAAATACAAGATAGACGCAAACACAGGATTACGCTAGCAACAAAATGATACCTGTGATGACCTCAAAGAACATAGAAAATGCAGTTCATGACCCCTTTAAAAGTAGGATTTCAGTTCAATGTTCCAAAAGGGGGAATAAAATCGTGCCGCTACTGAATCGAGAAACTGAAAATGTCCAATGGTAACATAACATACTGTGTATGTATTTTCATCTATCATAATGCAATGTTTGCAGGTTTGCAGTGAGATTAAAGGGTTAGTTCACCCAAAAAAGAAAATTAAGTCATTAATTACTCACCCCCATGCTGTACCAACCCCTAAAGACCTTCGTTCATCTTCGGAACACAAATGAAGATATTTTTGATTAAATTTGAGAGGTGGATCACTGCTACTTAGGCTGCCTAAGGGATTGAAACTTGACGGCCCATAAAGTCATTGAAGAAAATGTCGAGCCGTCGTGACAACAGTGGCTCAAGAATAAGTTTATCAAGCGACGACACTACTTTTGTGCGAAAAAACAAACAAAACTAACGACTTTATTCGACTATTCCTTTTCTTCCTTGTAGGCCTGAGACGAGAGTTCAAGAGATTTCCACGACGCATACACGAGAACTGAACTGAAGGAGAAGGAGATCGCAATTCTCGCGCATGCGTCGTGGAAATCTCTTGAACTCTCATCTCAGGCCTACAAGGAAGAAAAGGAATAGTCGAATAAAGCCGTTAGTTTTGTTTGTTTTTTCGCACACCGTCAAGTTTCGATCCCTTAGGCAGCCTATGTACCACCTCTCAAATTTAATTAAAAATATCTTCATTTGTGTTCCGAAGATGAACGAAGGTCTTACGGGGCTGGTACAGCATGGGGGTGAGTAATTAATGACTTAATTTTCATTTTTGGGTGAACTAACCCTTTAAAGTGACGTGTTTGAATATTGTTATGCATGCCAGGGGATGTTCTGAGGGAATATTAAACTCAAACCTTTTTGAGCTTTGATCTTTGTTGGTGTTGTCAGAGTTGAGGCCTTTCCAGACGTTTCCAAAAGACGTCTTTGTCATTTCATCTGTAATGTTGACCGTGGATGGATCGTCCCTTAATGAATGCAAACACATTCGCATTTCTGTTACGTCATATTTTGAAAGAACATTTTGAAAGTTTGTCCTTCCAAAGGAGAGGATGTTCAATATAGACCTTATGCACCAGAGAAACAAGGGCGCCGCCATCTTTAGAATATTGTCTTTGAACTTCCGTTTTTGCGGTCGCTTTGTATATTTCTATGGCGTCGCTGTCCAGGAGTAATTAGCTTTTGAAGTGGATTTACTTAATGTAAAGTTAACAAAAGTTATGAGGATTGTAATGTTTACAGCAGATGTCTTAACAAATGTCAGTAGACCGGGAAGATTTTAAAACAAGCCGTTCATTCATAAATAGACAAGATCACTGTGAAAATACAGACCGGAAGACAAATGACAACGATCGCAGCACTGAAAAGGGGCGGGGCTACATAAGGTCTATAGATGTTTCGATTTCTGTAAAAATCTAAACATTAGTACAGAAATGTTTGACTCCAGGCTGTTTCTACATGAAATATGTGAAATGAAATTTTATTTTTTGACAGTATGCTTTGTATATTCCACTGAAAAAATGTTTAAACGGTACTGTTCAAAAGATTTTTGAAATAAGTATCTTATTCTCACAAATGCTGCATTTATTTGATTAAAATGCAGTAATATTATTACAATTTAAAATAAATGTTTCTATTTTGTAATTTATTACTTTAATGTATTTAATGTAAATGTCTTTAGGTAAATACTCCAGTTTTCAGTGCCAATTGATCCTTCAGAAATCTTTCTTATATACTGTATAATCTCTTTTTAAAAATGATACAGACTAGATTTACGGGTTAGATTATGTAGAAATGGTCACAACAACAGATTTTACAGTGTACAAACTATAAAAACTAATCCTACTTACTTAAAATGCCCCTCTAGGGGCACTTGTACAATTCCTTCCTCCTCCATCAAGACACACTGACTCTCCTGAAAGTGAGAGAAAGAACATGTTGGTGATCGATCCAATTAAAAACGTTGCCTTCAGTGATTGGTGGTTGCCAGCCAATAGCGTCGTCACAGGCTGCAGGTTGTGGTGGTACCTCTTGCTGCGCATCTTCCAGTTTTTTCTTCTTGCTCTCTGGCATGAGGTCATCAAGCCAGCTGAGATCTCGCTTCGAGAAGAAAAAATCCAACAGCTTACGGATGAACACAAGGGCTAAGACCTGCGAGAAAACACACAGACATCATATGAGATCTTGATGATCATGCATGCACAGTTTGCACACATACAGAAATATACCCAAACAAACACGTCTTACCATCATAGGAAAGACTATGGCGGCTCTGGAGGTTTTGATGACCCAGAGAAGCACCAGACAGCTGAACTGGATGATAGTGAACAAGTGAACTTTTCTCAGCGGGACGTGTCTCAGGTAGATAAAATCAGGTTGGTGTTTTGTCGGCATCCCGAACAGTTTCACACGATCAAAAAACTGAACGACAAAACACAAACACGCCAACACTGTCGGAACTGTACAATATATGACAATGTATTTAGACACAATTTAGTCTTGTTAACCAAAGCTAAATCAATTTAAAAATGTTTTTGTTAATTGAAATGAAAGTGGCATAAAATATAAATTTTAGATGAAAAACTTAACTTAAAAATGTAACAAAAATAAAATAAAACAAAAAAATTACTTTGAGTACTAAAATGTAAAATAAATACAAAATACAAAATAACTTAATTTAAACGAAATTAAAACAAAAAAATTAATTAAGTTAAATTAGGTAAAAATAAAACATAATAAAAATGACAAATTACTTAAAATTACTTGAAATTAAAATTTAAAAATAAAAGCTAATTTAAAAGATGAATAAGAGTATATAAATAATACTAAAATAACACTGGGAGTCTAATTCAGCTTTCACAATCAATAAAATAATTACAACAGGTCTTAAATTGCAATCATATCTCACAATTTTACTGTCTTTACTGTATTTTTATCAAAGGACTTATATAAATAATACTTAAATAACACTGGGACACATAAGCCACACCTAAAAATGTCAAAATTAACAACTGTTAGGAACAATATATGACTAGTAATTGCAGTACTTGTATGCCCCTGAGAGACGACGCTCCCATATAGAGGAAAACTCCGTATAACACAGGCATTGGGATATGCTGAGGACAAAAAACAAAATAATAAACATTAAAAGATAAAATCCCACAAAAGTTTTTTTTTTTATTATTATTATTTATTGCAAGCAAGTTTGTAACTATCATCAGTTGACCAAAGAAGATCACTGACCTTCAGTACGGAGGTCATAAATACTGAGCTGCCCATGAGGACGAATATCATGAGGCCGGTGAAGCGCTGCTCTCTGATCCCCAAGAACTTGGGCTGTTCACCGGGTGCGGAGCATTCGGACTCCAATTTCAGGCTGTTCACGTGGCTGATTGACAGCACAGTTGCAGCCACGAACCACGGGAGGCCCATGAGAGAGCACACGCCCAGCATCACACCCACCACAAACAGGTCCAGATGATACCCACAGCCTTTCTGTGGATGCACACACACAACGAAAGACATCTCATCAAGAGTACAAGATTATTGCTTAACCAAAAAGGAGCATACTGTGAAGTAGTGACACACCTTCAGCTTGTGTTCCTTCCTGTTAATAATAACGGCAGTGATTTGTTGGTCCATGAAGATGAGGATGGTGCACAACAGAGCTGGGATGAAGCTAATAATGGTGGTCCACCACGGGTTTGGTCCCAGTGGACTAATGAACCAGCCACGGTCATCTCTGGTTGGCTGTAAGAGGTCATTACTCAATTACAGATTGATTTTCTGAGGATGTGGATTAATGGGAAAATCTACAAATGGAAATGACACAGTAAGGTGACTCACTTTAAACTCATTAGGAACCTGTAGTTTTGGAGAGGGGATCCCCAGAGCATAGTCGGTCAGAACCATGGTCAGGATGGTGATGAAAACAGCAAAATCACTGATAACTGCCCTCACCTATTGAGAAACACACAGAATTGGAATAAGCACTAAAACTGAACATGAAACTGTGAGCCTTGTCCCTGTAAGCCAGGTACAATGAGTAAATACATGCATTATATATATATTATATTAATTATTATATTATATGAGGCAGCAACACTTTATTTTGATGGTCCACTTTCTACTAGACATTCTACTAACTATAAGTAACTTTTCAACTACCCATCATCAAAGTATTAGTAGACTCCCTGCTTAATATCTGCTTAAACTTATTTTGATGATCCACCAAGACATTCTACAGACTATCAGTAACTTTGAAACTACAGTACATGTCAACTTAGTCAACTAATCTGAACCGTAACACCTAACAGTCTATGGGATTAATATCCTGTCATGACTCAAAACTAAAAATAAAATTCTGAAAGGCGTTTGAAATTAAGTGTTCGAAAACTCAAAATCTTACAAATTTTTTTTTGTAAAAAAAAAATAATAATAATAATCTCTGCAAATATTTAGTAGTTTTTGAGATTTCATTCTTCAGAACTGCAACATTTTTTTTACAAACAATTTTTCAGAGTTTCAAATTTGTCAGTGTTCTCCCACTATATTAGGTTGTTTTCCAGGTTTGAAACATTGTAAATGGTTGTGCAAAAACAGGTGTGCGAGTTTGTGAAAAAAAAAGTTTTGAAACTCTGAAAACAGAGTTTTGCAGGCTTGCAAAGTGGTAAAAAAAAATAAAATCTCTGAAATATAATTTTGTTTTTGAATTTTCCTTCTTAAGAAGTGCAATACTCTTTTTTTATGGTGTTGTGCAATCATTTTTTCAGAGTTTCAGTGGAATACTGACAAATCTGAAACCCTGAAAAATTGTCGGAAAAACATCGGGAAAAAAATGTAGTTCTGAAGAAGGAAATCTCAAAGTCTCAAAAACAACAATGTTTGCATATATATATATATATATATATATATATATATATATATATATATATATATATATGTATGTATATATGAAGAATTCAGATGCAAAAGCCTCTAAGTGCCATTTGAAATTTTCTTCTAAAATGACCATTTTTATCAAACTTGTATATTTAAGTTCAGTAATTTCACTTAAATGGCAATGAAGATTACCTATTAATTGTCATTTAAGTGAAATTACTGAACTTAAATATACAAGTTTGATAAAAATGGTCATTTTAGAAGAAAATTTCAAATGGCATTTAGAGGCTTTTGCATCTGAACTCTTCATATATATATATATATATATATATATATATTTACATTTTGCAAGCTTGCAAAACGTATTTTCGAACAACCTTTCAGAAATTTATTTTCACTTTTGAATCATAGCAGGATATTAATGCCATAACAGTCACCAACAGTCTACTAATACTCTAATGAGACTTCGTTGACATGTAGTTACTAACTGTAACTACATGCCAACTAAGTATCATTAGAGTATTAGTTACTTGTAGTTAGTAGAATGTCTCAAATGGACCATCGCAATAAAGTGACCTCTCTCTCTCTCTCTCTCTCTCTCTCTCTCTCTCTCTCTCTCTCTCTCTCTCTCTCTCTCTCTCTATATATATATATATATATATATATATATATATATATATATATATATATATATATATATATTCACAAATTTATATTTTTTTCACAGATAAATCCACATAAATCCACACACACATACTTCTACAGTAGTCTCTCTTATTCTATACTGAAACACTCACACACAGGCTTCTTACCTTGGTGGGGAAGTAACGGCTTGTTTTGAACTCCTTGAGGAAAGACGACATAGCAACCGTAGCAAAGAAGAGAATGACAGACCAGAAGAGGACATCAGGTATGTATGGACCATGATGGCCACAGGCGTTGCCCAGAAACTCACCCCTGTTCTCTACACAGCCCTGAGACACAAAATAAGACACTATAATCACATCTACTTCTGATGAAGAACACAGATAAACACAACATCAAGAAAAAAAAAGGATTCAAATTCATATGCAGTCATGTCATGTGTAACTATGGAAATATATCACAAGGATTTGTTTATAGTGGATTAGACTGTGTGTGTGTGTGTGTGAGTGAGAGAGAGAGAGTGTGTAGGAGCTTAAATATAAACAGAGGGGAACTGAGGTGAAACAGCAGAGGATTTGCTTTTATTAGAGTTACTGAAATGTATTGACCTATATCTGAGCCAAAGAAAAGAGACGTAGTCGTACACATCTGTGGGAATGTTCGGAATAGTGTACTGTATTCTACATACTGTTTTTGAAAGAAAAAGCAGTATGCAGTGTGTATACCATGAACTGCATGCACATATTCTGTATGCATCGATGATACGTATACAACTAGAGCACAGTATATATATTTAATACATTATACATATACAGAATACATTATTCTACAATGCAATGCATTTGATGACATTTCCTTTTTGAAAATGATAAATGAAGTACTGTGTTGTGTATTAACACCATCTTGACTCATTATTTGATCAAACTGGCAAAAACTGACTTTGATTTTTTATTCGTACCATTAAATAACAATATTTATATTTGTCCATGACAACAAAACAGTTGTGACAGTTTCCAAGATGATATGTTACATTTAGCATAATACTGCTCCATTTAGAACATAGCCATATGGTGCATTCAAATCATGTTGAGAAATATCATATTTATGAGTTGAATGCACAGGAACACCACAGCAGAGTTGCAATTACAAATGGGAAACTTAATTAACAACTTTCTTTAAGCCTTTAACTTAAAGAGTTGGGGACGTATCAGTGAGAAAATATGGTGGAATTCTGCATTGATGGTAAATGAAGAAATGTTGAAATGAAGGCTATTATTATTTTTCATTTCCAATTAAACTTATCGCATGTACAAAATGCAATAGAATTGAACAGTTATGATAGGACATATTACGATTCAATTTACCTTAGCAAATTGTATAAAAACATAAAAAAAATCAAAAACACCTGATTCGCATTCTTTATTCATAATTTTGTTAAAAAAAAATCTTGCTGTATATTTTCTGCTCCTGACGTTGTAATTACGACTTCCCAACTAGTAAACTAACTTCCCAGTAGGACTTGAATGCCCCAAAACTCACCTTGACATCTAGGCCTAGCCAGTCGATCTCAGATGCAGTGATGTTTTTTTCCTCCCAATAATTCAGTGTGGCATTACTGGGTTTTGTAGGCATTGTACACACACATCTGAAAAACACACACAAATACGTCATAATATTTCATATCGATAACTTTATCAACATATACAGCTGAATTATATCTGTGAATTTGAGGAAGAATGATATGTGTGTGTCAGTACTCACGAGTACTGGGTGAGCTGGTTGAGGTTGTTGTGCATGTTGAAAGGGTATGTCTCTCCCAGATGAATAAGTTTCTCCAGAGCTTCGTAGATAAAGATGATGCAGATGAGGGAAGCGAAGGCTTCCTCTGTGAATCGTGTAATGTAACACACCAGAGAGCTGGCGTCTGTGGCAACCAGCAAAAGACAGAAAAAGGCCGTCCACAGACCGATACACACGCGTAAGGAGAGGTAGGACAAACCATACTCTCTGGGGAGAAAGACAGATAATAATTAAATTGACTTGAATTCTTTTATACTTTCAAAAATGCTCATTTATTGTAGGACAATAAAATTGTATAATTGTTTTAATAATAATGGAACTTCCCTGTGTGATATTTTAGCTAATAAAAAAAATATTAGTATTGTTGTAGTCACTAATCTATGGAAGCTTGTTTCCGCCATAAAATGAAAAATATAAAAGGTAATTGCGACTTTTTATCTCACAATTCTGACTTTTTTTCTCACAATTGGGAGTTTTCTCAGAATTGCGAGCTGGAAAGTCAGAATTGCGAGATATTAAGTCACAATTGCATGATATAAAGTCGCAATTGCGAGATATAAAGTCAGAATTGCGTGATATAAAGTCAGAATTGCGAGATATAAAGTCAGAATTGCGTGATATAAAGTCAGAATTGCGAGATATAAAGTCAGAATTGCGAGTTATAAAGTCAGAATTGCAAGTTATAAAGTCATAATTGCGAGATATAAAGTCAGAATTACTAGATATAAAGTCGCAATAGGTGGTTTGCAGTCACGTGATTGTGTTGACGCGCGGAACGCAGATGGAGGGCAAGAAGTGAAGAGCGCAATGGACGAGATGGAGGAATATCCGTACTGTACTACTTTAGACACTAGTACAAGAGAAATATATAAACAGAAAATTGAAATATAGGTTGGACGTGATCCTTACGTTATGAAGAGGACCGATTTTCAACTGAATTGAGAGATTTGCCTGCCATCGAGGTTGTAGATATCAGCAACTAACTCGTCTTACAGACATACTTTGACTTTACAAAGTTCGTAAACTGGTACGTTACACAAACAGCATAAGTGTGTTTAAACACCTGAATAATGTAATTATAAGCCAAATAATTAATGTATTAACTCACATTTGACGAAGTGATCACTGCACACACACACACAGGCATTTTCCCATTCGGCTCCTCCCAACCGCAGACGTAGGTTTACAAGGCATTTTTTCCCTGTGTTTTTCTGTCAATTTCTTGTATTTTCCCCCTTATGAACAACAACTTTTGTCACACGATAAAAACTCCTCGTGGTTTGATCGATTTGAGCAACCGTAAACGACGCAAAACATAGGCATTTTGAGTGTGTTATAGTGCTTCCTAAATATAGAAATCACTTCCTGCCCTCCATCTGCGTTTCGCGCCATGGCAACGCAGTTGCGTGACGTCACGTGAAAGCAAGCTATTGCGTGTTATAAAGTCAGAAATACATTATATAAAGTCAGAATTGTGAGATTTAAACTATTCTGAGGGGGAAAAAGTTAGTCTTGGCCTGGTAAGTCGCAATTGCGAGTTTATATCTCACAATTCTGAAAAAAGATGTCAGAATTTCGACATATAAACTCGCAATTATGTGTTAAAGTCAGAATTGCGAGATGTAAACTCGCAATTGTGAGAAAAAAAGTCAGAATTGTGAGATAAAAAGTCGCACTTCTGTTTTTTTTTCTCAGAATTGCGACTTTGTATCACGCAATTCTGACTTTATATCACCCAATGGCCAATTCTGACTTTATATCACGCAATTCTGACTTTATATCTCACAATTATGACTTTATGTCACACAATTCTGACTTTATATCTCGCAATTCTGACTTTATATCTCGCAATTCTGACTTTATCTCGCAATTCTGACTTTATATCTCGCAATTCTGACTTTATAACACGCAATTGCGACTTTATATCACGCAATTATGACTTTATATCACGCAATTCTGACTTTATATCTCACAATTCTGACTTTATATCTCGCAATTCTGACTTTATATCACGCAATTGCGACTTTATATCACGCAATTATGACTTTATATCTCGCAATTCTGAGAAATAAAGTCAGAATTGCGCGATATAAACTCGCAATTGTGAGAAAAAAAAGTCAGAATTGTGAGATAAAAAGTCACTATTATTTATTTTATTTTTATATTCAGTGGCGGAAACAAGCTTCAATACTAATCACCCACATTCCATTTCGTTTCTTTGTATATATATATATATTTTTTTTTTTTTATAATATCTTTATGAATGAATATATTATTATTTGTGAGAGAGTACTTTGTATTTGCTCTTTTTTAAAATTACCCCAGAAATTTATCTGAAAGACAGATAGATAAATGTGCAAATAAACAACGCGACAATTAATTCTTGGTGAATTCCCCCATTAATCAGACATTGAAATACTTTTAAATGCTTATTGCAAATGAATCTAAGCCTCACTTGCAGAATTTGAAGAGGATTTTCTCAAAGACCAAGACAGGTCCCGTGCTGCCCAGGATAGTGAGGGGCTGCCCAGCAATCAAAGAGTAAGCTATACCCGTCATAGAGGCCCCGAACAGAGACTCTATCGCACTCTAAGAGAGAAATGGCAAGAATGCATCATCAGTCACAGCTTAATTAATCAAGATACAGTAGTACATGATCTGAATTCACTTATTTGTCCTTACTATGCGTCCTTCTGTAGCTTCTCCCAGGAGACCTCCAAAGGTGATCACAGGAGACATGCAGGCGCAGTACAGAAAGAGGAAGGAGGCGAGACACTGCAAACTTATGGCATCTGTGTAATCTGACAGGTAGTGAGGAGCCTTACGCTTGATGTCCAGAATTAAGCCACCAAATAACCTGTAGATATATTTAAAAGATATCTGTCTCGGACATGAGGATTGACAGAATTTATGAACACAAAAAGATGGACAGTACATATTTACAGATTACACACCTCCCTGTGCGCTCTAGCTCTGGTCCTCCGTGGCCTCCATGCTCCTCATTCTCCCCCAGATCCGCCCCTCCATTGGCCAGAGGAGGAACCTTCCGCTTCTCCTGCCAAATTTAGTCATAAACCAACATTAGCACTGATTTCAGACAGGAGATAAAAATATGAACTATTCCAGCTGCCTAGTGATGCACTGAAATGAATTTGTTACCAAAACCGAAATTAAAGTTTTCATTCAGCCTAAAATTGAAAATAACATTTGTTTAATACTCAAATAAGTAATTAAATGTATTAAATAATCAACGTTCAATTAAAAACGAAGTAGATATTAACATTTAAGCAGTTTTATATCACCTTTTAAAGTTAAGATTATTAGTTTCTACTACAAACAGTGACTGTAATAAAAACTTGTTTACATGAGTTTTATTCAAACATACAATAAAAACATGTAAAGTAAAAAATATATTGGATATATTTACCAAAATGCTTCTCTTTAGAGTTGACTAACTGCTATGGCTAACTACAGTACCTGACTAATGAGCTTTCCTGAGCTAAATGTAACTTTATATGACGTATTGTTTATAATCTGATTACATGAGACATGATAGGTCTCTTTCAAACATACCTTCTGATGTTCATTCGTGTTTGTTTTGTGCTATAACAATTAGAAGAGATGAAAAGAATCATCGGTTCACACAAATTCCGCACTGACGCTGAATGCTGATTTGGGACTCTTCCCAATAATTTTGGCCCTCCAAAACTTTTGTCCAACACCACAAATTCATTTTTGGCTGGAATATTTTCAGTTGTCGAAATTTCAGGGCATCACTAATTCACTATCAGATCTGTGAGGAATTAGCACATGGAGTTTGAGAACTGGGTTACCTGTGAGGGCACGTTTTTGGGCGGCTCTATTCTGATGGTGGGATCCCACTCGCCTGGGGGCAACACAGTCACCTGGTCCAAAAACTCATCGATTCCTGCCACAAGGTCAGAACGATCCTTTGCTTTATAAGCCACATCATGAAACACCTAAAAAAAAGAGATGTTCTTGAGAAATTAGCGCACAGACAGTAATAGCCAGTTGCCTATAGTATATCATCATGAACAAAAATAAACAGTAATTAGTTATTGCCCATAGCACTAACCTCATCTGTCATGAGGGTGGCAATAGAACGGCCAATCTCATGGTACTGAGGCCCTTTCCCCATCGGGCCCAGCAAAATGAAGAGAAACCTACAAAACGACAAAGGGCTTAGTAGTGAACTCTGAGGCACACCGCTCTGCAAAATGAACTTGAATGATTGAGATATTTTATTTGTTTTTTGCACAGATCACTCTGCTCTTACCTGGTGGTTATAGGAACCTCTGCCAGGCCATTGAGCAGCACAGCGGGAGACAGACGGATGAAGGCCACCACAGGTTTCTCCAGAAACTCTAGCTCACCCACTAGGATGTTGGATGCCTCAGCCCCGGGTGGGATTTTCTTCATGAAGTGGAGGTCTATCTGCAGACACAAAAACATACTTCCTCAGCAACACAACTTTTTTTAAACACTGACACTATCATGGTATTAAAATTGTTGGTATGAACCTTTATCTGTTGATTAAGCATGCTTATAAAGCACAGTGTTATAAATCTACCTACCTTTTTAGTTACCAATATTTAAATGATGTAATTCAATTATTTGTTGCACTACCAATCAAAAGTGTGATGTTTTTGAAAGAAGTATGCTTATGCTCATCAAGGCTGCATTTATTAATCAAAAATACAGTAAAAACAGTAATTTGGAGAAATATTATTACAATTTAAAATACCGTATTTTCCGCACTATAAGGCGCAACGGATTATAAGGCGCACCTTCAATGAATGACCTATTTTAGAATATTTTTCATAAATAGGGCGCACCGGATTATAAGGCGCATAACATACCAGTGCTGAGCTTCTCGTCCGGTGTGTGACCTCCTTAAGATAGACAGGAGTGCGAGTTTGCGGGTGAATTTAATAACGCGGAGAGTTGTTAACCAATGGGCTCTATGCACGGCAGTATTTCCGGAGAAGGTGTAAGGATGCTCGATAACTTCCGCCGATCGTAGAGTCCAATGCAATACCGAGAATTTATATTGAATTTTACACTCCATGGTTATACTAAAGAAACGTTAGTCACAAAAACAGATAAAACAGACACCCCTCGTTGTGTTTATGCTTCTTTTTAAAATTATATTAATTAAAACATAACTATATATAAAATTACATCTAAACGTATGTACGTTTGGTTTCAAAGTCGGGAGAACAGTAAATTTTGAAGACTCTGCCATAATCCCGTTTTCCTCGGTTTTCCTCCGCTTTAATCTCCACAACCGGAAATGGACGAGCATCCTTGCGTCAAATGCGGAACTTATGCGTGCATATAGCCCATTGATCCACATATAAGGCGCTCCGGATTATAAGGCGCACTGTCGTTTTTTGAGAAAATTAAAGGCTTTTAAGTGCGCCTTATAGTGTGAAAAATAGTAACTATCTTCTATTTTAATGTATTTTCAAATGTAATTTATTCTTGTGAAGGCAAAGCTGAATTTCCAACAGCCATCCCTTCAGTCTTTAATGTCAGATGCCTTAGAAAGTCTAATATGATGATTTGATGCTCAAGAAACACTTATTATTATCAATGTTGAAAACAGCTGCGAAATATTTTTGTTGAATGTTTGAAATAACAGCAATTATATGAAATAGAAAACTTTTGTAACAATGTAAAAGTCTTTACTGTTACTACTGATTAATCCTTGCAGAACAATTCCTTTAAAAGAAAATCTTACTGACACCAAACTTCTCAATGGTAGTGTATATTTGTATATTTAAGTTCTGGAGTAATATTTAAAAACTGTTTGAAATGTGATTCTCACTTTGCTGAAGTCAACAGCACTGTTCTCACGACTGCCATCTCCACGTCCCTCTGTAGTGGTGGGCTGAGCCTGAGGAGACACCATCTGACCTGGAAGCAGTGCAGCAAACACACAAAACAGAGGAAATATATCACAGACTATCATAAAAACAAGTTTGATTGTTTAGAAGAAAGACAGTAATGTTAAGGTCATAGAGAGATTAAGACCTATGCACACTTACCTGGTTAAAAATATTTGTAAGAAACAGATTAAGGAAGTCAATTACAAACCTCCTAGCATTTTCTAAATCTAAATCAAATTTAAAACCTGAATCTAGAAGCAGTGAAGAAACAATTAGATGAGGTTAGATATCTACTGATCAACTACAAATTGCAGTACTCTAAAAACTACTTTATATGTGGTTAAAGGCAAATTTAAGTGGTTAAATTCTACGCTAACGCTAAGTGTATTGTTGATAAGAGAATAGATATGGAATACCTAAGGGTGTGTTCACACTTGGCAGGTTTGGTTCGATTCAATTAAAACGCTGGTGTTGCTCTGTAAGTGCTGAATAAGTCTGAACACTCCCATTCGAACTTTGTTGCGTACCAAACAAGTGGACTGAGACAAAGGATTCTCGGTCTGATCCCAAACAAACTCTGGTGTAGTTCGAATGGAATATGAGATTAACACGGAAAAAAAATAACTTCTAAACAAACCCAAAACAGGATGTGATGTCACAAGATGCAACCCTAAAAAGGACAGAATGCTCAAGGATATATATATATAGAAATAGACATAGATATTAATCCTTTCAATTTTTTCTTGTCTGATCCACCTGAATGAAATGCTCATTATTATGTGTGTCTTTGTCTTTCTCAGTTGAGATACACCTAATTATACATGATAAGGGCTGGCCTGTTCCCGCCCATTCGCATATTGCCTTGGTAAACAAAAAATGTTTTTCCCGATATAACCCAATTCACAGTTTCGTGGACGCATATTTCGTACGTGTTTGTGGCCATATTTCAAAAACTTTCATGTTTATTTTTTTCAATAACAACACATAAATAATGTTCTCTTTTAAAAATACAAACATGTACATACATGTAGCTCACATATTATGGTAGCCCTGTTTGTGATAAATAAAGTGTCATTTCACCTGTTTATAAGCAACTGAAAAAAGTACAAATGTCAGGGCGCGTCAGAACATCTCAAAGACCCCAAATACAAGATGTAACCCTAAAAAGGACAGAATGCTCAAGGATACCTGGTTCTCCTCGTCATTGGAGATACATTTCCCATAACAGATTGGAACCGGTGTCGGAACTGCCATCTCCTTGCAGCAGATCTTCATGTGTATATGCAACAGAGCAATTCTTTCTGCTGTTGTGATTATTTTTCCACATTTTATAAGCTCTTTGTGACTTCTCAGCAGGTAAAAATAAAATGAAATTGTACACACTAACAACGAGCACTTAGCTCAGCACACGGCATTTTTACGCACAGCAGAGGTTATAAAAATTAATGTTATTCACTTTTGAATCCAAAGCGAACCAGGACTACTGTAAATGTAGCCTACCTCCTTTTTTGGGGGGGTTAGGACCAAAAGAACCAAGAGAATTGAACTAAAAGTATGAACACACCCTTATTAACTCTGTTCTCTATCAACTATTGCTAATTACCATGATACATTTGCATATCCACCACATTGGAAAGGCCAAGCTCCACCCATAAACATGCAAATGAACTGACATGGGAATGGGATCACCTGATTACGGTATCTACATATTCCATATCAATGCATTAAGGTGTGGTCACATTTACATTTTTCCACAATATCTGCAAGCCAAATCAATAGGAATTGTTTCAATAGGAATCCACATGATCTGTAACTTGGCATGAGGCAAAAGGGCAGGAGGGCGATTTCTGCATGCAGATTTCGCTTTGAGTTCAAGTTGGGCAAACAAATTCACTGCGTGGAAAGCTTCTTGGTTTGAATGTGATTTCTGTGTAAGAGATGCTTTATACATCACCACACTATTGACAATGGACTGTTTCTGGTCGCAAAATATTGCTAAAATTTCACTAATGTGACTGCACCTTGAGAGTAGAAGCATATCTATGATCAAATTGCCTGATAGTGGCTCTTCTTCAGGGTCGATGGTGGGGATGGCTTGGTAGCCGGAAGGCAGGCTTAATCGTTTGCTGAAGGGGATGAAGGATTTTTTAGGTCGAATGAGGGGGTTGTCTGGGGCAGGGGGGGTGGAACAGCATGTGTGGGATTTCTGGGGAGCTGACACACACTTGGGATCCCTAATGGACCAGGCTTTACATAAGAGCACCTGTCTGTTTCTCACACTTCGACTGAACCTAGACCAGAGAGAGAAGCGGGGACTAGGGACCGAATTGGTCATGAAGATAACTGGGAAACACAGACAGACACACCATTAAAAAAGAATGATAAGACACATGCATGGCAAATGTAGAACAATGCATCTGCTGGAGCGTGTGGAGCAGTACCATTCTTATCCATGGAGTGTGGTTCGGACTGCTTTCTGCCGATATCTGCGAAAGAGCGTACGATGGGAATCCGGTTAGCCAGTTTCTTCTGGTTCTGATGGTGGTGCTGTTTAAGGAGAGCATTTCGGACCTTCTTCCTCACCTCCTCTCCCAATAAGCCTGACGTCTCGTGCTGGTCCAAAACCATATCTTAAAAAAAAATAAAAATAAATAAATAAATAAAGCCATTTCTATAGTTTTACATGACCATTCAAAAGTTTGTGGTTCGTACGATTTTTTATTTTTATTTACACTATAGCAAGGAGATGTGTGTGAGTCCCAAGCCATGTAATGAGGAGGGTTAGGGAAAGACCTAAAACTGAATTGCATACTCATTCAGATGGCATGTTTCTAAGTTCACCATAGTGATTAGGAACACTTAAGTGATAGGTCTTGCTGTTTCATTGGGCTCCAAATATGAAGTGACACACAGGCCAAATTCCAATTGTCATCCATATGGGAAAGACCTGAGAATACACTAATGATGTGTGAAAAAAAAGGTTGTTGATGACCAGTACAAATTATGAAATGACTATGAGATAATAGTTTAATTGTTTGAATACTCATTTGCACTATCTGGGCAATAGTTAAGAAGTTTAAATCAACTGGAGATTGTAACAATCTACCTGTAAGAAGATGTCTACATGTGTCTAGGTGTCTACATTGGCCCCACACACACTGAGGAGGATGTTTGAGTCGAAGTTGGAGAATTGCAGATGCTAGTTGGGCCTTGGGGTCAGAAATTCTCCAAAACTATGATCAGACCTCAACAATATATTCACAACTTGTTTGGGAATGTTCCAATCAAAAAACCTTTGGTGACAACAGACAGCAATTGCATACACCAACAGTTTGCCAGGCGTTACTGGAACTTTCAGTGAGACTGGGTTTTATGGTCAGATAAGACCGAAATAAAGGCTTTTGGAAAACACCAAAGGTGGGTTTGGCATTGACAGAAACATATCCATGTAGAAAAGCACCTCATCCCCACTGGGAAGTATGGTGGTAGATCTTTAATGTTGTAAACTTGGCCGTGATTTGATCTTCCAGCATGACAATGATCAAAAGCACAACCCAAAATAAACAACAGAATAGCTCATTGACCACAGAATGAAGGTTTTGCCATTGACACAGCAGTCCCCTGACCCATAAAAAACATGTGGGATGAGCTAAAGAAAAAAGTCCAGAAGCATGGATCTCTGAATCAAGGATCTGGAGATTCAGAAGTCTCAGGAGGAATGGTCTCTTTTGCCACATGTTCATCAACCTTATCTTGACAAAGGGAGGTCGCACAAATTATTAAATGAAGGGGTGCCAATAAGTGTGGTACGCATTAGCATATTAGCTGAAAAACATGTACAGATCTCGAAAATCCACCCTAAAAAGTACCAACAAGCAACTGTAGCACAATATTTTCATTGTCCTATCATTTGGGAAGCACTAATCTAATATTGAATATAATTTAGGATGTGCAGTATGTTAAGTGGGACACTAAATGTTAAATGGCCCTGTATTGCAAACTGAAATCAGTAAACAGCTAATCCTAATAATTAAAATGCTGATTGCTTTAGATCCGTAGGGAAGGCGTTTAGAAGATCAGACTTGGGCAATGTTTTCAGACTCCGTACCTGCAATCTCCTCCAGTGAGTTGGCCCTCATGTCCAGCATGACGATGCCATTTAGGATGCAGCTCCGCAGCTCAAACAGGCTATGAAGGGAAAGAGTAGCCACGTATGGCTTACTCCACCTCTCCCCTCCATCCTCCACATCCTCCTCAAACTTCAGCCATCTACAGACAAATAAGGGAAATGAGGGAGAAGAATAGGAAGAGTGGGAGAAAAAAAGAGAGAATGATTATGACAATTAAATTAGTTTTCTCATTTAGCTGCAGTACCACAAACTGGTGGTATTGCATTAGCTGTAATGGATACAGGCCTAATCCATTCCTAATCTCTTACTCCAAACCACAAATATTCCTCTTAAGTAGGTTTGCTCTTGATTTAAAACACTTTTAATTGCACTTCACTGTTTGTTTCTGGCCCTCAAATGGATCAATCAAACTCTCTGTGACCCATACTTTGGATTTCTGAAATTAGATGCAAATCTGATGGCAAGACAACAGAAATTTGAGGTCTGCAGAGGAGCATCTCTGAACCTTGAAGCAGATGGGCTACAAATGCAGATGATCACTCCTTCATCTAAGAACAAGAATCTGAGACTACAATTCACACAGGCTCACCAAAATTAGACAAGAAGAGTCTGGAAGACTGGAAAAACATTGCCTAGTCTGATGAGTCTCGGTTTCTGCTGCGATATTTAGATGGTAGGGTCAGGATTTGGTGTAAACAACATGAAAGCATGGATCCATCCTGCTTTGCATCAACGGCTCAGGTTGCTGGTGGTGTAATGGTGAGAGGGATATTTTCTTGCCACACTTTGGACTCTTTAGCACCAATTGAGCATCACCAGAGCCTACCTGAATATTGCTGCTGACCATGTTCATTCCTTTATGACCACAGTGTACCCATTTTCTGATGGCTACATCCAGCAGGATAACGCTTCAATTAACAATGCCTCTCAAACTGGTTTCTTGGTCATGACAATGAGTTCAATATACCTCCACACTCACCAGATCTCACTCCAATTGAGTACCGTTGAGATGTGTTGGAATGGGAGATTTCCAGACAAATCTGCAGCAACTATATGTTGCTATCATATCAATATGGACCAAAATCTCAGAAGAATGTTTCAGCGCCTTGTTGAATTTGCACGGATTCCTACCTAGCCGTCTCTTTCCATTCCGCATCCTCTCCCTCTTTCAGGCAGATCTCGTCCAGCTCGGTGAAAAGAGCATGAGGAATGTGTTCCTCATCATCCTCCATTCCCAGCAGAAACTGTACACGCTGTGATGGTGTGTCCGCTAGAGAGAAACAAGTTTTTATATCTTATTTCTGTCTTTTTTGACATAATCAACTTTTTCTTTATCCTTCAAGAGTATCAGTCTTACTGTATGAAGGTGATTCTCTGCCATCTTCAGTTCCAGAGTCTCTTTCCCGTGACCTCTTCCTGTGACGGTGTCCATGGTGACGATGTCGTCTGTGTGATCTCCGACCCAAAGGTACATGTACCCCAATGTAGAGGGTACGGTGGCCTGCCAGAGACAAACAGAAGAATGCAGTTACCACGAAACGACCTTAACAAAATAGCTACTATAAAAAAATCAAAGGAATCATTCACCTAATTTGAAAAATAAACTGGTCAACCCATTGGACTCCCTTGCTTCGCAGCCTAGTTAATGATATGATAAAGGCCTCCCACACATTGACGTGATTGGTAACAGAGTAGTTTGTGGCGTTAAGAAACACGATATCAAACCGTGTTTTTTCGATGGACTCAATATAGGAAATGAACCAGAGAAAATTTCCATGTCAAAGAGATAGGAGCCCCAGAGGAGCCCCTCCCTATTACGTAATCACATTGGACCAATGGTAGTTTGAAGATCTTTACCAACTTTTCCAGACAGATCACTTTGGCAAGCTGTTTTGAACCAAAGGTGAAATCTTTCAGACAAGAAAAGTTCGGGCCAATCAAATTGCCAGGGCGGGCTTTATACGATGATGGACAGGTGATCTGCAAGGACGTAATCATCACGTTATCAAAGAGCGCTTAACTGGTTTCCCTCAAAGATGTCTGCAGCTGGGGAATTGAGATGTATAGATTCCACTGTCGCGTCTGTTGTGAAATAAATCGACAGCGCATTAATTTTAATAAACAAATAGAAAATTGCAATCAAGGCATTTGTCGATCGGAAAGATATATTTGCCCTCCTTCCTACATGATTCGGCAAAAGTGTAACTTATCAGCTGGCTCTGACGGTCGCTAAGAAGATGGGACGTAATGAAAAGCCTGTGGTCGTTGTGGTTTCTCCTTTGGTCGCACTCATGGAGGAGTAAGTAAAAGAAGCAACACTTGTTATTTAACTTCTAAAATAAGTAAAGTTAGGCTACGTTCCATAGTTGACAACTGTATGCAAAGTAGTTCACTTACTGCGTTGCTCTGATTGGTTGTAGGTTTACCGACTATCCAATTGAGTGCAGAGTTTTTTTTCCTGGTTCGGTTAAGACATGCCTCATAATCAAAGCCCTACGGAGCCGTTTCTGACTCATATTCCGACAAGAATATGAGTATGACGAAGTCAGGCTAACAGGTAGCCCTAATACACATTAAATGTAGTCACACAATGCTATTGTTGTTAACATTAACAATTTGAGAACAAAGTATAATTTGCACGGCTTGACGTGATATGATAACCGATCGTTTGATTTAATCAGTGCAATTTACTGCAATGCTTTTTTTTCACTTAGTTGGTCAGAACAAAAGTGGATGTTACGCAGGCTTGTTCAGATGACATTTTCTGGTGAAAATTGTTATGTTGGTTATACTTCCAAAAAGTAAAATCTGCCATTCCGAATGACAGTATCTACACCGGCGCGATGACTGACAGCCGCACATTCTCCACAAAACATTGGATTCATCCGCGCTGTGCCATGCCAAGGCATAACCCATGTAAACTTGATAATTCTGCGAATAACTGCAATTGCAGATTTCTAACAGAGATGGCGACAAAGAGGAAACACTGCGGACTGCAGCTTTAAGATGAACAGTTCATTTATTTGTTCATCTTAGAAGTGTTAAACAGATGTAGAAGACTGTTGTGTAAGATTCAATCTCTGTAGTCATATAATCAGATTCAGTGATTCTGTACTTTGTGTTTCTGTTCTTGTTTACGGTCTCAGATTAAACTATAGCATTAAATCCCTCTCTCTCCCTCTGCAGCCCCGTCCCTCCAGCTCAATGCGTCTCTCTCAACAGAGATGAAGCCTGACAGTGTTTGTCTGTGGGGAAAGAGCACATGTGTATGTGTGTAATTCCAGCCCTGGGCACTTACACAGAGAAGCTGGAGCCACAAATCAGACCTTTACGTCACGATTTAAGTGTGTGAAGCAGACAGATGGAGACCAAAAGCAGATCTGCATATAGAAACGGCTGATGGCCCATGCTGACTGTTGTCTTCTGAATCACCTCATCAGTTTTTAATATAACCTGCGTCTTACTCTTCAGAGATACACACTCTAATTGAGCTTTAGTTTCATCTGGAATTTAGCATCTAAATTATTGATAAAGACCTCCAGGGCCAACACAAACACACGCATGTGTGCTTTTATCTCATTACCTTCACTGATATCTTCCCCCTGCAGTCTTGAGGTATGTATGTGGCCATGTGGTAGTTCATACAAAGCTGAGTCACTTTCTCTTAAATCAGTGAAACATCCTCTAAACAACATCTTAACACTACAATACAGAGCAGTTAAAAAGACCTTACTAGGATTTATGGGTATCAAAGCCGGGTATTTAGAAAAACAAATATTTCCCCCCTCTCCATTTTCAATAATAACATCGTGAACACACCCGCATAAATACGCCGTCGAGCGCCATCATATCTATGCCAAACCTATTGGCGGCAGTGTAGGGAGAAGGATAAAGCCATGCAAGCCAATCAGAATCCTCACAATCGACAAGAGAGAACCTCAAACACCTTTTCTCCCAGTTGACACGACAACACACAACCGGCGATTTCAGAAATCTCCACTTTGGCCGGAGTTTTTAGAAATAATCATTTTCTGTGTTAAAAATGGGGTTTTCGTGTAAATGAGAGGCCAAACCGCAGGGAAATATCTGCGTTTTTCCTTTGTGTAAACGGGGCCTAAGTAACTTTGAAACTACATATCAACTTATTCTAACCCTAACTCTACCAGTCTACCAATACTCAGTTAGTAGACATGTAGGTGTAACGTTACTTGGTAACGCTTCCTTTTACAGTACAGTACTTACAGTGTACTTACAGTGTACTTACCTAGAAAGTACTGGCTAATATAATGTAAGTACATGGAACAGGGTTAGGTTTAGGGGTAGGTTCAGGGTTAGTACTAGTTATTACCCAGTAATTGTAGTTACTAAAATAAGTACATAGTATTTACATGGGTAAAGGAAGCGTTACCCGTTACTTATAGTCAACAGAATGTGTTAAAAACACATCAAAATAAAGTCAAACCAGAAAGACTTAAAAGTTTGGAAGCACATGATGATGAGGGTTTTAGGTCCCTTTAACAAATTTGAACCCACTAAAATCCAAAAACCTCAGGTTCTCTATTGGGTCTTAGAGACCCCAAGGCTATTTGAAGAACTAATCATATATATATAAAATATATATATATATATATATATATATATATATATATATATATATATATATATATATATATATATATATATATATACAGTATATATAGTCTTTATATATATATAAGTTTCTGGGGAAAACTGACTGCAAACAGATACAATGTTACTAGTATGGATACCAGTCTCCTGGCACATGCATCATTTATGGTAAAACAGATGGGCAAAGCGTCAATACTGTCTAATAGGCTTTGAATAGGTCAGAGGAATAAAATAATTTGAAGAGAAGAATAATTAATTAATTGACAGAAATTACAAAAAGGAAACAAAGTTGTTGGTAACATTATAATTAAACAGAAATAATTACACAGACACATACTATTCACACACCCTTTCTCTGAAATTACGGGGACTTCACAAGGGTTAAGTAAGGATGAGGATGAACAATTCTTCAAGCACAGACACTCTTTGGCTCCGAGTGCGTGTGTGTGAAGGAGCTGGAATGAAATGTTTCTCTAAATGGAATATTTCCTCAGGACTGAGAGCAGCTAATGTCAAACACTGGATTCATTTCCTCTCTTCTTCTCTGTTCTCTGAAAATGAGGGCAGCATTCTACTATGGGATTTTGAGCTTGGATGTTAGTATATGAGTTTAATGCCTGCTAAACGTCTAAATGTTTAAAGTGACTTTGGTGCACAACCAGTGCTGTGTAGATTACTTACAAATAAATTGTAGTCGGTTACTGATTCCATGTAAATTGTACAAAAATTGTATTTAGTAATGTAATCCATTACATTACACGTTTAAGGTAATGCAATCAGACAACCATATTGAAATAAAAAATACAAAGAGAAAGAAATAATGGGTCACATGACTAGTGGCTGGTCTGTGTGTGCAATTCCACAAACCTTCTGAATGTACATAAGCAGTAGTCTTTTTTAGAAAGTACATTTTAAAAGATAAAAAAAATAAGTAATACAGGTACTATAGGGAGGATCAATGAATTATGAATAATTGTGAGAATAACATTTAATCAATAAAAAAGTAACTGTAGTCTGATTACGAATATTTTAAAATGAAATATACTAGTACTTAATTTTTGGAATCTGATTACGTAATCCAGATTACATATAATCAGTTACACAGCATTGTACACAAAACATGCTCTTCTTGAGCTATTAATGTGGAGAATCAACTTTATGCTGCTTTGATAAATAATACTGGGGTAATATTGGGGAAAACACCTATTTTATTCACCAGGGGCCTTTAGAATACTCATACATCATTTAGAAATCATTTGTTGTAATTTTACCTGTGAGTGAAAGGTTCTGAATATATAGTTTCAAAAAATATATAGAATTCTAAATATAGTGTGCTGATTTAGCAAACTTAAATTAATGTTTTAAACATCATTTAATTCTATTTTTTATAATAATTATTCATCAGGCAGGTGTTTGACTCATAGGTTTGGAGTGTTTTATGTTTTAAAGCTTCAATTACCTTCCAGTTCCTCTTTCTCAAAATTTGTGTTGAGCATGGAGCGAGTTCCACCCCTGTCCAGCACAGCTTCCTCATCGTTTCGCTGCAAAACAAAGCACAACGATTACACACAGTCACACATATAAATTCATGTTCTCTTATAGATAATCACTGACAAAAACAACTCAGTAGAAAAATGTATTATTTTTTATTTAATCAAAAATACAGTAAAAAAAAACCTAGAAATGACAATTTGCTGGTAAAGAAATATTTATTATTATTATTATTAATGTTGAAAACAGTTGAGCTTGCTTACAGTAATATTTTTGTGGAAAAATACAAAGTAATATATTTTGTTAGGATTCTTTGATTAATAGAAAGTTCAAAAAAGTGCATTTATTTGAAATAGAAATATTTTGTAAAACTTTAAAGGTTTTACTGTACCCCTTTGGATCCATTCAAGCATTCTTACTGAACAAAATAAGTCATATCTTAATGACCCCAAACTTTTGAAAAGGTGTATACTATATACCTTAATGTTATAATCAGATTCATTGGTTAGTCATTGCAGCCATACTTGACTTGTTTTTAACCATGCAGGCCCTTTTAACAAATGCACATAGGTGGGAGGTTTGGACTCAATGAGTCACAAATTATTATTTATTTATTTTTAAAGCAATTGCTGGACACCGCAAGCTCATTGAAGTGTTTTCATTCTCACTCTTCACTAATCTATTTTCTTTCAAACAGGACCATCCAGTCAGAATCCTTTCCCCCGGTTGTCTTTGTTTTACTGACGACACCGGTCCATTCATGTCTCCAGGGCAGAATATACACTTAATGATACACGTTTCATCATTTACTCCTAATAAATGCCACACTGTGGCCATAACAGACAGGCCCTCATTCCTTCTCACACCACCAATGGATGACATCCCAAAATAAACAGCCGTATGCCTGAGCCTAACCTTGGCAGACAGTTTCCATGACGACTAATGTGGCCTGCCGCTAGTTGTCCCCAGAACATAAATGACATTGTTTTGGTCCCCTGTGAAGCCAAAGTCTCACTAGCCAGTGACTCAGAATCCAAATCATCCACAGTCCAGAATAGATGGAGTACTGACTCATTCTCTTTAGCAGGGTAAATAACCGCTCACACATAATCAGTTGCAAGTCTTTAGTAACATCTGGCTACGGCCCACAGCAGAACCAAAGCAATTCATTTTAAAGGGACAGATGACGGCAAGATGATCCGCATGTACATGAGTGCAGAAAGAACGATGGCATTTTAGATGGATGACATTAAAAGCCATAAGAAGAGAAAGACAAGATTGCTCACAGCACAAGAGACAAGGAGAACTCAGGCCGGATGAGACACGGACCACATGGGAGTCCATGTGAGAGAGTCAAGGGGATCATGGGAGAGATCAGCATATGGTGCAAGTTTGGTTGGTTTGATGACAACAGTGGACATATGTGGAAACAAGGAATCATTAAGGTTTTACATTAACCCCAGAGTTCAACAGTTCCTGCCACATTTTTCAGCGACGTTGGTTTCGGATGTATTTTTTCCATTCTTTTTGCCCATAGTGATCTTCAGCTATGAGGTGAATCATAGCATTACAAACTTTGATTTGAAGTTCACCGATTCACCGATTGGTGTAATTTTCTGGACAGCATCATGGGTAATTGTAGTTTTTCTCCAGGAATTCCGCTGTTACATACGATTTAAAAAAAATAAACTGAAATAATTCGGGCTGACGGCTTCAACGGAAGCAAATACTAAGGATTACCAACTTCATAGCTCACAGTAGGTCTGGTTTTAAAAGTTTAAAAGGTATCGTTCAAAATCAATTTCTCTGACTAGAGTTTTTACTTCCAGAACCCGACTGTTGCCCATCATGTCTGTCAGCACTCTTAATTTCTTGATTACATAAAGGTTGTACTGATTAACTCTAACTCAACTACCAAATATTGTACTGATTAGCTAACTCAACTAGATTACATTTATTACATCTAGAGGATGCCAGGACGTATACGGTTGCTTAGGTTTCCTTATTGGGTTTTAGTGAGTTTATATAGTAATATGATTCGGGTTTGCACCAAAATTCAAAGAAAAAGTGGTAACACTTTATTTGAAGGGGTGTGCATAAGACTGAAATGAAAGTGTCATAAACATGAAATAACACCCGTCATGAACATGAAGGAGTCTTTATGAATGTTTATGACTGTTGTCATTAAGTGTCATTCGGTAAATTATGACACTTTTAAAGAGGCTACATGCGATTTCCTGAAATTTAAACTCGCGACTGACACCTGTGGGCAAAAAACAGAACTGCTCTTCCTTTCTGCTCGCTCTCGCAGCGCTCGCTCGTACACTTCACAAGTCATCTGCAGCAAGGAGGTCAACATTATGTTTACAGAGGTAAGACCAGTTAAATACGTATATTGTTTGAGATAAGAGTTCTGTTTGCGAGTGTAGGCTACTTGCTGACTAGCAGTGGTGGGCTGGCAGAGTGATCTGACTGAGGGTTTTTCACCGACGTCACGTTCTGGGCGGTAACCCGGATGAGCGGCCATTATGGAGGCACTCGGATGTAAACAACAGCATCGACTGCGACTGAACACATTGTTACAAAAAAAAAAAATCCGTGGTAGATGCGAACTCATATAGAGAAGGACCTTATTCATTTGCATAAAGATGGGCATCGGCCAGCTTTTTGACGCGCTGCATTTTTTTCAAATGTAGCGCCGCCTGGATGCTTTGCGGAATATACGTAACATGAACGCGCTTGACGTCACATCCGCAGACAGCGCGGGAAAATTCGGACCCGACAGAAAATAGAAAAAAATAGGATACAGGCTTATAGGTGCACCCACTGTGAGCCGACAAGGTGTCAGTATGCTCATCAGGAGATGTTTGAGTCATAAATGGTAAAATAAAAAGGCTATTGTTATGTTTATTTTGGGGAAAAAGCTGCATATAGCCTCTTTAATGCAAAGCTGACATTGTTTAAAATGTCTTTGTTATGAAAACTTGACATTAACAAAGACAAAAATGTCTTTGTTATGACAATTTGACATTTAATTAACCAAGAAATCATAACCTGTCAACCTGACACAAATATGTCATAACAGGTCTAATTATCAAACTTAAAGAAGTTATTTAGCTTTGTGTTAACATTACATTACCCTGTCATATGTGTTTGGTTGGTTTTAACTTGACCAACATGACATTGGTTGTCATGACATCATTATAGCTGTGTCATGAATATTTTACTTGTCCTCAAGTAAATTGGAACACATTGTACTAGTTATAAAGATGTCATTAAGGGTTATTACTCTGTCAAATGGTTTAACAACAGTGTCATATGTCCCTTTACCTCAAGTAAAGTGGAACACGTTGGACTAGTTATGATTTCTTGGTTAATGTCAAGTTGTCATAATCAAGACATTTTTTGTCTTTGTTAATGTCAAGTTGTCACAACAAAGACATTTTAAACAATGTCAACTTTGCATTAAAAGTGTCATAATTTACCGAATGACACTTAATGACAACAGTCATAAACATTCATAAAGACTCCTTCATGTTCATGACAGGTGTTTATGACATGTCATGTTTATGACAGTGTCATGTCAGTCTTATGCACACCCCTTCAAATAAAGTGTTACCGAAAAAGTTAAGATGCTTAAAAGTTCAAGCACAGCATCAATAAGCATGATGCTTGCCTAATAAAAGAAACAATCTCTGAGCATCACTGCAATGGTGAGTCATTTTCTTGGGCTGTGATGCGTGCGAGCGCATGTGTGTTTGTGTGGTCTGAGGTGGTGGCGGAGCACTCATGCCTGCAAGGAAACCATAAATGGGAATCCAGGATGAACTATATAGATTACCATGGCAACTCAGCCCAGCAGACTCATGGGAAGCTCCATTCAGTCTGCCTGTGATGTCATCAAAATGAGACCTAATCTCTCCATCTTGCTCTTGGAGGAGATGTGAAGGACACACGTGCACACAGATGTTTGGATAACTCATTAGCATGTCTGTTAGAAGGGCACATAACGAGGGGTTACTCTTATAGAAATGGAGGGGGAAAAAATGTTGACATTGTTTTGATCGAGATAACACCTGTGCAAACACACACACACACACGATCGCACCACTAATGAAAGCTAACAGTGTGTCCCGCAGGACTGATCCTCTTTATATTAATAAGCATCTTCCTGTGTGCAGCTGAGGTGTGACATTATATCTGAGATTATCTGAGATCCCCCTCGTCCTGTCCTTCTTGGCTTGCTATCGCTCTGTCATCCCTAATCTTTCACACTTCTTTTTCCCTCTCTTTGTAATCCATTTTATGTCCTTCCCTAGTTCAGTCCCTCTCAGCCTCAGCAGCTTGCCGGGTAGAGAGTCACATGACCGCGGCTGCTCGGGTTGAATAATGATGAAGCAGATTCGCACATGTGGACACAAATTTACATACACATGGGGTGGGGGAGGGATTGGGGTCACTCTCATATGCCGGTTTCATGTAGAGCAGAGCAATTTAGAGCTTTTTCTATTGTTATGTAAAAACTAGGGCTGACGATTGATTTAGATTTTAATCAAATTAATTCTTTAATATTAAGAGATTAATCAAATTGATTGCAATTAATCAAACAATGCAGTATTTCCTGTAATGTTCAGGGAGCACAGTTCCTTTCTGTATATAGCCTAATGTTTTTAGAATTAAATCAACATGTTAAATTAACAGCCATAGCAAAATCACAAAGGATCAGAATAATTTGGTAAGTACTGAAAGTAACTGTGTGAGATAATAAAGTGAAGTTCAATGGGATGTTAAAAAGATTCACTATAACAGTGATGAATCCCACTGCAGTTTTTCCATTAAATAACCTCATTTTATACTTAAAAACAGATTTTATTCCCTGTCTTCCAGAAACACAAACAAACATAGCATTTACACAGGCTTAAAGACATGAACATTGCTTAAATCAACATGAAATCAACATGAAATCAATATTTACCATATTTTAGCTTTTAAAGGGATACTCCACTTTTTTGGAAATAGGCTTATTTTACAACTCCTCCAGAGTTAAACAGTTGAGTTTTACCATTTTCGAATCTATTCAGCCGATTTTCTGATATTTAGAAGAATAACCAGACAGTTTCTGGTCTCATTGACTTCCATAGTATATTTTTTTCCCTAGTATGGAAGTCAATGAGACCAGAAACTGTCTGGTTACTGATATTCTTCTAAATATCAGAAAATCGGCTGAATGGATTCGAAAACGTTAAAACTCAACTGTTTAACTCTGGGGGAGAGGTAAAATGAGCCTATTTCCAAAAAAAGTGGAGTATCCCTTTAATACATTATTTTGAAGATCTGTTGTGCACAATTCATCAATCCATGTTACTCCGAATATTGAAGAAAAAAAAAAAAAAAAAAACTTGTCTATACAATCTAAACTTTATCCTGCCAACACAGATAACTTAATTTTCAACCCCTCTCCTATAGACCATTTCACAAGATGTAAACAACACTGGCCCAGAAGCACTTCCTGTTTCAGTTTTTTAACACTACATAAAAGCTGGGATAAAATACAACCAACAGAACATTTAAAACTGAATCAAAAAGTTAAACAAACATCTTTAAGAAGTTTTCTTTACATGTGAAATAAAGAAAACAGTTACAAACTGAAACAGGAAGTGCTTCTGGACCAGTGTTGTTTACATCTTTTGAAATGGTCTATAGAAACACCTAGCCTGGCTAACGCCAGACCACGTGTCATTGAGAATGAGACGTGGTCTGGAAACTACATGTTCTTTTTCTCGTATCTGAGGCGTGGTTTACGAATGCCAAGAGCCGTATTATTGAGTGCTACGAATGTCTATCAAATGCGCCTGTACATAGCTCATAGCCAATTGGTTCAATGATACCAGATGACGTATGTAGAGCGACAGAAAATTAGACGATGAAGATGACAATGGGTCAGAGATTTAGGAGATGTATGTATACACAAAACGTGTTTCTCAATGTCAAGGATACTTCCACGTTTCCACAACACGTAAATGGCTCAGGCTCATTACATCAGTGAAAGGTCCGCTTTCGGCGCTGCAGAAATGGTAGTGCTACTGGTTTGGTTGCTGTAACGCACTGTTTAAACACAATTGACAGTCCTTATTTTGTCTTGTCAGCCCAGTGTTTACCGGAGTGAACAACTGTGTCCAAAGCAACACGATCTAGCTGTTAAAACACATGAAATGGTAAATAGTGTGATCAACAAAAAATGCTAACGTTATATATGAAGTAAAAATTTAACGTCAAACATTAGGCTGTATCAAAAGGTAACTTCACGTCCGCTGCCATGGTCCATAGATATAAACAAACTGCTTTGTGTGTGTCGCATATACGTCGTCATCGTCTTGCTTCTCCCTCCCTGTTCTGTGATTGGTTCCCTATCACTTACTTTATCATTATATCAACCAAAAGCCACCCTACAAGATACAAACATCGTCCTTAAAAAATCCCATATAGGTTCAAAGAATCCAAGCTGGATTCTTTGCTGTCCAGCAACTCTCAGAACTTGAAGATATCGACTGCCTATCTTACTCCAGCAGCCGGAGAGTATCTCCAGCACTTCATCCTTTCAGTGTCACCCTCTTGCTGTCCTCATGCCCCATTTAACGTTGACAAAGAAGGCCACTGTTAAAAGCATAAGAGGAGCGAGGGAAGAAGGCAGAAAAAGATGGAGATGGGACACTTTGAATGTGGGTGCCGAGATACTACCTACATTTGCCTCTCTGTTCAAACAATGCTGAACTAAACACATCAACATAAATAAAAGACAAAAGTTGTTGTGAATGCATTAAGCTCCTATATATTTACTCATTTAGTTTGTAGAGTCCCGACACATTGGACATCATACAGGAAATTCCAGTGCCAGAACTGTGCGTATTCTCTAAACAGCATCCATTAACTCTGCAGAGTCCATACACATGTATATTCACACAGCATTCCTGAATAGCAATGGATCTCATTAGACATTAGACTAAATAGGAAGATTTTCTGCTCTGAAAGGCTCCTTTGTGCCATCCGGTAAAGAATTACAGTCTGAATTTGCACTAACATCTGATGACATTCTCAAAGTCTTCTCTCTGCATCTAAGGAGACTTCGGTCAACTCCTTCTGCTAATAACGCAAGCCTCGAATAGAGCTGAGACAAAGAGGCATTATGAGAATTTGAGGATCTAGCCTATAATCTGTCATCAAATGTTGCATGTTTTTTTTATGATATCAGACCCAGCATCATAACAGCCATATGGAAACGGTTAATAGCGGATAAAAGGGTGATTTATGATGAGCGTGCTGGATGTTGCTTTTCTGCTCCATCCGAAGCAAGTGAGCTGCAATGTGCGACTTTAAGGCTTTAAGAGATTGATGCTGGATTGGTTTACGCTCACGGTTATCAAGGACACTTAAACGGTTATAGTTCACCCAAAAATTAAAATGACTCCCCCTCATGTTGTTTAAATCCTGTAAGACTTCATTCAGTTCATCTTCGGAACACAAATTAATATATTTTTGATAAAATTTGAGAGGTGTCTCACTCCTTCATAGGCTGCTGTAATTGTGTCTGCCGGCCCAGAAAAGTTAGTAAAGACATCGTTAAAATAGTCTAATTGACTACAACCTGAAGTTTATCAAGCGATGAGAACACTTTTTGTGCACAACCCCCCAGAAAGTCATTGAAGAAAATGTTTAAGTATTCCATGTGACTACAGTGGCTCAACTATGAGTTTATCAAGTGACGAGAAAACTTTTTGTGCGGAAATAAAACAAAAATAACAACTTTATTTGACTATTCCTTTTCTTCCTTCTGGGCAACATGACATCATGACTTTTGCGTAAACTTGACTCGAAAGTGGCGTGTTATCTCTACGCATTTTGAGCTATCCGCGTGTATCCGCGTGTCTGTACACGCACGTCAAATGTCCAGTCATAAATGCCATTAACCCCAGTGACGGTTAAGTTTAGGGATAGGGTTGAGGTAAGTCATATCTTTTTTTTCACTAGGATGGTAAGGGAACAGTCATATATGCCATTAACCCCAGTGACGGTTAGGTTTAGGGACGGGGTTGAGGTAAGTCATACGGCGTTCATAAACACGCTGAAAAGCGATTATGCGTCTCGATAGCACGCCAAAAATGCAAATACGAATTGGCGTGTCATACACACACTACTTCATGAGATCAGTCTGTTCTGGGCCTGAGACGAGAGTTCAAGAGATTTCCACGACGCATGCGTGAGAATTGCGTTCTTATTCTACTACTTCTTGCGCAATTCTCGCACATGCGTCGTGGAAATCTCTTGAACTAGGTAGGTTCTGTTTCGAAGCGGCTAGCATGTCAGCTGAAGGAAACAAAGAGCTGCTCAGTCTGTCTGAAAACAGACGAGCGAGACACATAAGCTCTTAATGCACTGACTGGGCAAAGGAAGCTTGCATCCTTTTCCCCGTTGTAAACTGGCAGGGCAGACAGGGAAGTAACCTGAGCCCTGAACGGTGTGTTGAGGAATTTAGGCATCTATCCGTGTCTTGGTTTGAGTATGACTTTCGAGTCATTTGGAAAAAGATTCCATACACGTCGCACTTACTGAGAGCGCTTGTGAATCCCCTATACGCTTCACTGAATCAAGAGCCATAAGAAACACTGTCTTGAATGACAAATGTTTCATGTCCGACAAATGAATTGGTTCGAACGGGGCACCTTTCATGGCTTCCAAAACCGTGGAAAGGTCCCACATGGGGATTAAGGGGGGTCTGGGAGGATTCAGCCTCTTAGCTCCTTTAACGAAGGGGATGACCAGATCGTTCTTCCCCAGTGACTGGCCAGTTGTAGATTTTGTAAATGCTGCTATGGCCGCCACATTAACTTTGTGTGTGGGTGGGGATCTGCCCTTATCCAGTAGCTCTTGAAGGAAGGAGAGAACTTCCATAACCCCACAGTCTAGGGGTGAAAAGCCTCAGACTTTGCACCAGATAAAAAACACAGACCATTTTGAGGAATAGAGTCGTCTAGTAGACGGCGCTCTAGCCTGCAAGATCGTGTTTAACACTCTTTTGCGGGTACCCGCTGATGGCCCATGCGTGCAAGGACCACAGCTCCGGGCGAGGATGCCAAATCGAGCCCTTGGCCTGAGAGAGGAGGTCTTTCCTCGTCGGTATTGGCCACTGGGCAGTGCTTGTCAGCTGCATCAGAACTGGGAACCAAGCCTTGTTTTCCAGAGCGTAACCACAAGTAGCACTGAGCGTCCATTTTCCCTGATTTGTTCCAATACTTGAGGCAGGAGCGGGGGAAAAGCATAGAGTGGGTATTGGGGCCAGATGTGGGCCAGCACATCCCTGCTCTTTGGACAGTGAGCCTTTTCTTTGGACACAAACAGCTCTACCTGCACTCTGCCAAATGTGTCCCACAGCAGTAGAACTGTCTGTGGGTGCAGAGACGATTCTCCTGCTGGAACATTGTTTCTAGACAGTCTGTTTGGTCCCAAATTCAGGTGACCAGGCATATGTGCTGCTCTCAATTAGCGCATATTGTGCTGAGCCCAGATCAGGAGGCATTCTGTCAGCTTGTAAAGGTTTCTGGACTTGACGCCTCCCTGGCAATTTATGTAGGCCACCACTGACATGTTGTCTGAGTGGACCAAGGCGTGGTGACATTTTATACGGGGACAAAAGCACCTCAGCCCATTGTCGACTGCCACCATTTCCTGACAGTTTATGTGTAGGAACTTCTCCCGTTCTGACTACTGGCCAAAGAACGGTCTGCCCTCGAGCAGTGCTCCCCATCCTGAGGTGGAGGCATCCGTGGACACCACCTTCACACTCGAGGAAGTCCCCAGGTTTACACCTGACTGGTAGCAGTCGATTGCTCTCTAAGGTTTCAGAGCTGTGACGCATTTCTGGCCGACCTTGAGGCAAAACAGACTGGAGGCCCATGCCCGAGGTGGTACTCACGCTATCAGCAATAACTGCAGCGGGCACATGCGAAGCAAACCCAACTGGAGTATGGATGATGCTGAGGCCATGAGACCCAGCATTTTCTGAAACCTTTTGAGCGGGACTATAGTGCCGCAGCGCATGGATTTCTTGATGCATTGAATGTTCAGTCTGCGCTCTGGCAACAGTCGCACTGTCATTGACAGCGAGTCCAGTTCTGTGCCCAGAAAAGATATTCTCTAACTGGGAGACAGCAAACTTTTCACCCAATTGACTTTGAGACCTAGATTCTCGAGATGTTCGAGTAATATGGCCCTGTGTTCTATGAGGTCCGGGTGTGATCAAGCTAGAATCAGCCAATCGTCCGAGTAGTTCAAATCTTGCATGCCCCGAAGTTTCAGGGGTGCGAGAGCCGCGTAGTCTGCGCAGGCGCCTCCCACTCAAGGCCAGAGCCTGTTAGAGCAGATGCATCAATTCCGACTCGATGTTGGCCCCTGATGATTCTCAGGCAGAGCGGGGGGGTGGGGGGGGGAACACGGAGCTTGCACAATCCTCACTGTCTGAGGCCAGTATAGAGCAGCTGGCCTCCTCCACAGATACAGCTGTGGCGGCTGATGGCAGCTGTTGTTCCTTTGGTGAGCGACCCGAGTGAAGCTGGTGAAGCTGGCAGGCGAACCGGCAAGCTATCGCAGACTAGAGAAGGCTCAGGGACCCGCTGAATACAGAGCATTTTATGGCGCAGCACTGTAGCGGGTGGAAGTGCAGTCTTGGCGAAGGATGCCAGGTGAGTCCTTAGAGTCACCATGGGTAATAGCTCGCAGTGAGGGCAGCCGCCTTCAGTGAGCGCGAGTGAGAGCTGCATTATCCTCTCCCAATTAGGAAACGCAAATCACATGGCAGTCCGCGTCGCTGAGTGGGGCTCGGCATGAGCCGCAGGAGAAAGGCATATTTAAAAAGAGGCTTGCTCTTTTTGAGAGGAAAGAGAGAGAGTGTAAGTCGCGGTGACGAACACACACTATGCAGAGTATAAGGATATAACGCAGGAAAGCATATCAGGTACGCGACTGAAGGCGACGAGATGAAGGCCAGCGGCTTCAGATGCAGAGGCTCGTCCCACAGAAGGCTTTTCTCAGACAGCGCGGCTTCTTCACTCCAGATTCAGCGATGCGTGAGAAAAGAGGTTTTCCCCTAGCTTAAGATCTTACACAGTTCACTTGAAAAAGAACTTGAGTTATATTGTGAACTCACAGTTTTTTTTATAATAGTGCCCCATAATTTCATGTTAAAGCAAATAAACAATTTTTTTTATTATTTAAAGAACAAATAAACAAATAAAACAAATAAAAAATAAGATAAAATTAACACTATTTAAAAAAAATTGATTGACAAAGCTAAGCTGCAATCCAAAGTTTTTCCTCTTTGTCGCCATCTCTGTTCGAAATCTGCAATTGTAGTAAATCGTGGAATTATCAATTTACTCTCGAGTTGTACTTTTAATAAAACACGGCACAGCGCAGATGAACCCAATGTTTGAGGAGACTGTGAGGCTGTCAGTCACCGCGCCGGTGTGGATACTGGCATTCAGAATCACAGATTATTCTTTTGGAAGTATGACCAACATAAGAATTTTCACCGGAAAATGTCATCTGAACAAGTAAGAAACATCCACTTTCTGGTTCCAACATTGCAGTAAATTGCGCTGATTAAATCTAACAATCGCTTATAAGTTATCATATCACGTAAAACCATGCAAATTATACTTTGTTCTCAAATTGTTTATGTTAACATCGTCCCCATTGCGTGACTACATGTAATATCCTTTCGATATGTATCCTTGTTTTTGCATGGATCCGGTTACAGTCCCTTTTTTTCTGTAGCCACTCCGAAGTCCGAACGAAGTCTTTCGCATTTTACAGTGGGTGAAGCTCTGTCACTGGTGATTGTCGTTGGAAACTTTCTGGATCTGCCATCAAATTGATAAGTTTAATTATATCAAGTGCTGTGAGAAAAGGCTAAAAATCTCCACCTTCAGCATCCTATCACACACAATATAGCCTACTAGCCGAGACTCCTTCTTTATGTGTACAGATGTGACGTAAGGACGCAAAGACATGCTCGAATCTCCCAAGGAAATCTACCAGTACCACTGGAATTAAAAACATTATTACAAGCTTACCGCTTTAAATCAAGCTTATGCAAACACAGATAGTTTTGAACACTTGCTGGTTATGTTTTCTCTCAAATGTATTTTGGATCATTTTTAACCCAAAAAAGCAACAAACTGCAACTTTGAATGGTTAGTTCACTTCAAAGTTCATAAAGAGATCTTAAAACTAACTCATAAGAATCGTACGGAGCCCCTTTCCTGCAGAGTTTAGCTCCAACCCTAATTAAACACACCTGGACAAGGCATCAAGGTCTTCAGTATTAATAGATAGATAGATACAGGCAGGTGTTTTTATCAGGGCTAAAGCTAAACTCTGCAGGACAGTGGCCCTCCAGGACCGAAGTTGCCTAGCCCAGCCCTAAAGGGACATTTGCAAAAATAAAAATCTGGTCTTAGTCCCACCAGATTTGCCGTAAACAGGCCTTTGCTCACCGGAATGCTATCACTTTCTGTTAATCTTCTTCAGCTCTGTAGTTTTCTGGGTCATGGTACTTTGTGACCCACTTCCACTGCCTGTGGAACTTTATTAAATGATAAACTGCTGTATACAGTCATCTCCATAAAAGATCACTTTTCAGCTCAGTGCCAGATCATGACGCCAGACCCTTTTAACAGCTGAAACAGAACGTGTCACCTGCCATGGGTCACGTTATTCACCAACTCTGTTCGTCTGTCCAAGAGATTTCCCTGCATGTGAGCCTTCAAAACCGCGTGATCATGCAGTAACAACCGCGAGCGTTGAGAGAGGGGATTACTGGGACGGCTAAAGAGACTTGGGGGGGAGGGGGGGTTGGGGAGTGGGATCTGAGCCATTCAATTGGTCGTGAGCTGCGGGACTGATCCCTACAGATGGCTCTGGTTACCATGGCAATGGAAGGATCAGCATCAGCATCCTTCTAGAAAGCCGAAAGTGCCGTGCACTAGCATGACACTAACACAAACAGCCCGTACCTCATCAGCATAATTAAAACACACATTTGCAGCTTCGTCCATCATCGACCTAAATATTTTCTCCTGTCAGATACAATGTTTTCTTCCTCTGACCTTTTCGTCCTCCTCTTCCGGTCCATATATGCTATTTCTGCCCTCAGAATAAATGCTCACACACGTTTGCTTACGTCTGCTCATTCTAAAGCTCATCCCTTCTGTTTGAGGGAGCTGGATCAGAACAAACCCCCTCCGACAACCAGATATAATTCCTTTCCCTTCCAGAAAACAGAGAAAGATGAAAAGGACGCGAAGAGAAAGCACAATGTGAAACTGCGGAAGGAGAAAAGGTACCAAAATAGCTTCTAGAAGACGTAAACAGAGAAATAGGAAGATGATGAAGGTGCACCTGACACAACCAGGAAAAACACATCTTTAACCGTTATATAACAATAACTCAACGCTGAATCAGCTACGTCTCTACAGACACACGCAAACACTCTCAAGGACACAGGAGAGACACTCAGGCTCCATCCTACCTGACAGTTAAAGCCAGTATTTTCAGAGGATCTGTGCTGCATGCTGTCTGCAGCGAGTCCCGACGACTGCCCCTTATCCCAATGTGAGGAAATTTGCGGAGAGGATGCACCAGACAGCAGCTGAGGTTCCTCTGCGCACCTCTCGCCACACAAACCCTTCTGACACGGCAGTAACCCTGTTCGCCGGGCTGTGTTGTCCAACTGTTGAGATCGAGACGTGCAGCCTATGTTTGACAGACGTCCCTCCACCAATCAGAGTGGCGATTAGAATGCTGACATCACTAGCTGCGTGGACTGGTATCTGAGCTCGGGCTGTATGAGCGTGTGTGATCTGTGATTCACGCTCTGTGTGTGAGTGTGTTTTGAATGGTGGGTGCACAGCTCTTGAGCTCCCTCCTCTCAGTTTTCAAGCTAAAACATCAACATCCTTATCTGCCTAATGCATGATGGGAAATGTAGTGTTTCCGTCTTAACCTTTTTAGAGACACAGACTGCTGGTTAATTTTTAGGAGCCAATTAAAGCTAGATGTCTATAAAATTAGAGTTATTTGTCCTATCAGAATCAATTTTAAGATTTTGTCTACAAAACAAGAAAACATCTAAATGCTACAGACAAAACCATTTTTTTTTTCCTTTTCCATTCTTCAGATGTAGCAACAAGGGTTGTGCGCCCCTGAGAATTGAACTGAAATAAAAATTAATTTACGGAATTTGGTTTAAATCGAAAAGATTCAGTTAGATAGATATTCTTTTAGTCAAAAATAGTCACAATTCGTTTTGCGTTTTGGTCGATCAGATCACATGAATGACGCTAAATTCAGGTGTAAACGGGCTCAAAATGTTTTAAGATTATCTACTTTTGGCCATCTCTCGAGGTAGTTGAAAAAAGCATTTGGCAGGTTGGATCCCCCTAAAAAGACATCTAATAGCCGTACAAACACTGATGTCTAGGCTAAAACAAGTTACATTTTTTATAGATGTCTAACCATAGCCCAAGAATAGCACAAGCTACATAAAACATATCAAAGAAATAAAACCAAACACCTTGTGATCACTGTTGACTTTGCTTACATGATGGAATATCATACGTCTTGCAAGTTATTTGGGCAAAAACGACATGTAACCAAATTCAAGGTTATTTTGGCTAGAAGTGGGTTACTCAGATGTACTATAGTATTGGGTGTATAGTAAACCTAGACGGTGAAATGTGGGATATTGCTGAGTCATTTGGTTGAATGTGTTATAACAACCACAAAAGACCGCATATTTTCCACCTACTGAACTAACACGTAAACATTATGAGAAGCTCGCTAGTCAGATGGGAATTAAACTTTGTCGGCTGAAGACCAAAGTTTGGCTTGAAAACGAAAAACATACCAAGCCCAATGTTCTCTCGCTATGATTTCTAACACATACTCACAACTTTCTGCATGGTCTAGTGGCTATCAGTGCTGAAATGAAAGCTCTCTATGTTTTTCAGTCCTCTCTGTGCACAAATTGCACAAGCTTATTTTGTCTATTATATCAAAAGATCAGAACAGAAGCGGTTGAAAGTAAAAGAGAAAGAGACACAAGAAACACATCTAAATACCAGGTCTAAACAGGGCTTTAGATAAAGAGGCTGTTTTTGCTGCTGTTCCTTTAACTGATTCATCGTTAAATATCAGCCTCTGTTTAAAGCCAGGCCAAGTTTCTCCTTTAAGCATTGCTGATGTACAAATGTAGGAGGAATAGGGCATTTATTATTATTTCTAATGTCAGATGTCTTTTCAGCTCTATTGAACTGGTAAGGAATATTTGAGCTCTGAAAGTTAGTACAATAAGTTAAAAAAAATATGGGAAAATGATTCCTCATGACATGACTCCTTTAACAGCCTGTTCTCACGTAAATGCGTCTCTATAACACGCATCGTGTATTATCGTGTAATTCATACGCGAAATTGTGATCGCGTGATCGGGTTGCCTTTAAATACCCATTTTTAAAAAAAGTCAGATCTGATTGGTCTGTTTCCAGTTTTAATGGTTATATTTTATTCTGTTATGTTTTGAATATGTTTCATTGGGCATTAAGGGCTGTTTACATGACACCATTTTCAACTAAAAACATAAAACTTTTTATGCGTTTTGGTCACTCATTTTCACGACAATGGCATTTTGTGTGCCTGAAAAGGTTTTTTTTTTAAGATTTGTTTTAAACAGTAACTGTGTAAACAACAAAAACGTGAAAAAGTTTTTTAGTTGTTTTCGCAGATCCATGTGAATGGGGATCGTTTTGACAATGGTGTCATCTGTACGAGGAAAACTCAAAGGAAAAACTTCTCTGTTTTAAGCATGTCATTAGCCAAGTTTCCATCTACTTGTCAATCGAATCATTCAGTAAAAAACCTCATGCGAACAAAGCTGTTGAAAGTGTGTTTCCATCCAACGGGTTTAAAGCGAATAAACACCTGCGTAATGGCGTCACATGCTATTTTGCGATCAAATATCGAATTGATTTGAGACATTTTAAGGGGTTTCCATTAATTTTCGCACTGAATCGCAACAACATTCAAGCAAACATTTGCGAACAATGTTTTGCTGGACAAAATGGATCTCACCAATCTAACAACAAATGATCAAATTAGCCTAATTAGCCTTCACAAGTTAGCCTAATAGTGCTTACGTGCCAGCTGATAGCGACATATGTAATGTATAATAGCAAGGCGGTTAACAACATTATCAATAATTTGACACAAAATATTGACTTAAAAATGAGTTTATTGATTTTAAAATGATTGCTTCTGCTAAAGAAAATACGCAGTTCCATCTCTGAACTGCGTCCATGGCAACACTCTGTTTTTCATGGCAACGGTGTGTTATACTTAGCATCGCCGCAGTCTGTTATCAAGAAAAAAACAGACCGCACCGCATTCTGCATTAGAATTTAACCAAGCCATGTAATAACAAGCAATAATATGAAAACAACGATGCTATCAATACATTGCTATGATGATGCAGATGCACATTTGCCTGATGACAACGGAGGCGGCCTGTGGTGTGGGAATGACAGCGCTCCAAACAGTTCTGGGAGATCGTGGTTCAGAGACACCTCACGAAAACCCTTTGGTTGAAGCATTTTTTTTGCTTTGTCCACTTACATCTGTCTTTGTTGATACTCGCCATGTGTGCGCAAACAGAGCGGAAATACTGGCCGGAAATGAAGTCTTCTTCGTTTTGTGGTGTGTTGCAACCATAGACTGTAAAAAAAGATGGACGACGCCCCCTCGCTCTTTTCCATCAGAGAGAACTGAGGCCGCCAGTGTCTCGATATGGCGCTGACATCTCGAACTTGAGTCTGCGCACTTGCGTGTTTGGGGACCAGTCATGCGCAGTCGTGAGCAGGAAATAAAGCCGCGAAATCAAGGCCCCGCCTTCATTATCGCTGAATCAAACGCAAGCACACGCCCCGCACTTTCATTAAGTTGCCTCTGTCTGCTTCTTTCCTGTCCAATGATGTCTGCCGATTGCAGAACCTTGTTAAAATAAGGTAAATACAACTACTAACCACATAATCAACATTATTAAAAAACGTTCGCTGGTGCTTCAGTGACTACCTCGCACAAAGAACCTGTCAATCACAGCTGTCAATCATGACGTCAGAGCACCGTTATTTTATCATCACATAACTAACTAAAAACAAACTTATTTTAAAAATGAACACTTGAAATTACATAAACGTGATATAAACTACAGTAAATGACAGAAACTATCTTTGGAAAAAGGATATGTGAAGTGTAATTTAATTGTTTAGTTGGTCTCGCGTCCCATTGAATAACATGGGGAGGCGGGGATTATTAGCTATACTAGGTCCAGTCACAGGGGGGCGATCGAGACGTTTTGGCTTCACTTTTGAGGGCTGGTGCGGCACGCTTGGTTGCAACCATAAAAGAACCTAAAACTTAATCACAATTCATTATTTATTCAGCAAATAACGTTTCCATCAGCATTTATCGCATAAGCCGTATATCGATCAAGATAAAATCCGATGAGACAGAGCGTATTTCATTTTGAGTCGATATTCATGAAATTCAATCGATTTTTACTGTTTCCATAAGATATATTTCGTTCGATATCACTTAATTTGAATAAAAACGTGTGGATGGAAACATAGCTATTGTCGTATAAACATAGTTTTGTGCCTATTTGCCTGTGTGACCCAGTTTCCTACATGTGTGCCAGTTTGTTCCCTTGACTGATTATTTCGTTCACCTGTTAACCAAGTAATTAGCTTTTTTGTTCCTCTGTGTATTTAGGCCCTGACTTCCTTCAGTTCATTGTTCGGTGTCTTCAGAGTTAAAGGGGTGGTATAATTCCGTTTTCACAAGTTTCCTGCCGTTTCCCCAGAGTGTGTTGTGAAGTTTTAGCTCAAAATACCCCACATAAAATTTTATATAGCATGTTAAAGTTGTCACTTTTTGAGGGTTAACAAAAACGCACCATTTTGTGTCTGGCCCTTTTAAATGCAAATGAGCTGCAGCTCCCGACACAGTGGGCAGAGCTTCAAGAGTGTAGGTTAGCAGCTCCGATTACCTCACATAGACACGCGCTAAAATGTTACTTTATGTTATCTTACCACTAAGAGTTCTCCTAAATAGCAAAACTTCTTAGTTTAGAGTTTTCTATTCAAAACTACTCACAAAGCTGTTGGGACCACAGGGAATACCAATATTGTTGTACGGTGGCTTCAGTTTTAATGATGTCATGAGCAATCCAGTCATTTGTATAGATCAGTGTTGTTGGACCCTCTTTTTTTCTGGTCAGCAACAATACTCAGGTAGGCTGTGGCATTTAAAGGGGTGGTAAAATGCCATTTTCACAAGATGTAAAATAAATCTCTGATGTCCCAAGAGTTTGTGTGAAGTACCCCACAGATATTTTTATATAGCATGTTAAAGTTGTCACTTTTTGCAAGTGAGCTGCTGCAGAGGGCGGGGTTTCAAGAGCTTGCATGTGTTCGCAGCAAGGGTAATCCATCGACCGAGAGTTGAAGCCTCGCGGGAGCTGCCATCTTGTAGCAGAACTTCACTTGCGTTAGCATTCCCATTGACTCCCATTCATTTTGGCGTCACTTTGACAACGAATAACTTTACACCTGAGGCGTTTGAAGACCCCATTTGTCCTTTATTTATTTCTAAAAAAAAACACAACAATGTATAAAACGCTCCATTACCTTGTAGCTGATGTTATGGCCCCGTAGAACCAGTTTTAGTGAAAGTAGGCTAACGATTGCGTCATACCCATGCGACTCTCTGTCGCACAGTAGAGAGATAACAGTATGGACAGGAGAAGAATTTTGCGCGCAATCGGGGAAACGTGGAGGCAAAATGACAAAATAATTAATCAGAATAGCTAGCAAAATTGTCTCCTTTTCCTAGCTCATGGACAGCTCCTATTCACGCTCTCCGCCTCTGCATGTTTCGGAAGGGAATGATTCAGATTTTTCATGCCACAGCACAAGAAGACAGACTGGTTGCTCTCGTCACATCTATGTAGTCAAGCTCTGATTGAGTCTGCGCGTCAGGGACGGAAGTGCTAAAAAAAAATCGCCAAAAACGGGCTTCAGTCCCGAGTTCCAATGAGATCGTTCTGTCCATTTCTTTTACTGTCTATGGTTAGCAGCTGCAATTACCTCACGCAGACACGCTAAAATAACAGAAACTGTTCTGCCCTTAATGTTAAAACAGAGTCAGTCAAAGATGGAGAGACTCAAGAAGTGACAACATGTAGAATACAACAGGACGTCTCTGAATGGTTAGTTGATGAATTTATGTACTGTAGCTGATGTGGAGTTAACTATCTTCAATTAGCGTATTCTGTCATGGTAATCTATAAATCACTCGTATAGGAACTGCTGTGAGATGCACATGAAGTGACATTTTATTGTTTGTGAAAAGATGGATGCTAAAGTTTGAACTGACTCACAAGCATACTCTTATACAACAGCTCTTCCTCTTCTCAACATGGACTGCATGTTCCCTGGGGCGGGATTTGTACATTTTAGGATTGGTCATGTCACTAACCCTGGAGGAAGCTCATGTAGTCCCTACCAGCCGTTTGTTGTAGTCCTTAAAAAACGATTTCTTTAAAAGCAAATTTCTTCCTTTGCTTTGAACTTTGAGTCTTGTAACTTTAAAAATGTTGTTTATGCTCAAACAGCAACAATACACACTAACTAAAGTTAGAAAAGTGAAATTGTACTTTACCACCCCTTTAAACAATGCTCAATTGGTACTAAGGGGTCCAAAGTGTGCCAAGAAAAGGGGTCCAAAGTGTGCCAAGAAAATACTACACCACCAGCAGCCTGAACCATTGATACAAGGCAAGATGGGTCCATGTTTTCGTGTTGTTGAAAATCCTGACCCAACCATCTGAATGTTGCAGCAGAAATCGAGACTCATCAGACCAGGCATTGTTTTTACAATCTTTTATTGTCTAATTTTGGCAAGCCCATGTGAAGTGTAGCCTCAGTTTCCTATTCTTAGCTGACAAGAGTGGCACCTGATGTGGTCTTCTGCAACTGTAGCTCATCTGCTTTAAAGGGAAACTCCACCCAAAAATGAAAACTCAAGTTGTTGCAAACCTGAGTGAGTTTCTTTCTTCTGCTGAACACAAAGAAAGATATTTTGAAGAAGGATTGGAACCAAACAGTTGTTTAGCACCATTGACTTCCATAGTAGGAAAAAAATATATAATGGAAGTCAAAGGTGTCAAAGTTCCAATCAATATTGGAATATTATACAAAAACATTTTGCTTTGTGTTCAGCAGAAGAAAGAAACTCAGACAGGTTTGCAACAACTTGAGGGTGAGTAAATGATGACAGAATTTAAATTTTTGGGTGGAGTTTCCCTTTAAAGGGGTGATGAACTGAGAAATCAAATTTTCCTTGAGCTTTTGACATCTAAGAGGTCATCATATAAGAATATCCTGTAAGTTTCAGAACTGAAAACGTCCTTGTTAGTCCAATAAAAGCTTTTATTGACACCAGCCTCTGAAAACGACTTGTTTTTAAAAGTGGGAAACTATGACGTCGAAAGGGTTAAAACACCACCCCCGCAGAAGAAGACCAACACCTACTTCAACACGGCCGGTTTAGCCCCGCCCACCGATTCGCGCATTACACGCATAGCTAAGTAGCCTAACATACATGCCTACCTCGTGATGACAAACCGGATCGATCTAACGAGCAATACAGAATATTGTGCAGTGCCTGGTTGTGGAAGAAGACAGTCGCTGCATAAGCATCCTCTGGATTCCAATAGGACTTCATGGATAAACTTTATTTTTAATGACGTTCCAACTGATGAGGGTAAAACATTGTCGTCTGTTCGCTTCACTTCACTGAGGATTGTTTTGTAAAAAAAAAAACTGGATTTGCAGACTATTAAGAGTAAAGAACGTGCTGTGCCGTCTATATCGGATCTGACAGGAATTGTGCAACACACGGACTCTTGGTTGAACATGTATGGGCGAATCCGGTTGCCATTTGACAACATTGGACGTTTTCCCCCACGTACACCGACGTGTGAGTTAAACTCATTATAATAAGCAAAACTGTTATCCACTCACAACAGTGGGCGTTTATTTCCAAGTCTTCAGTGCGACACGGTCACGCCCATAAAAGCCGACCGTTTTTCAGGAAGGCTCACAACTTGGGTACAAAATAGCCTATTACTTATTCATTTTGATGTTTTTGAATGCAAAAACCAAGTGAACGTCATAAGTTGACCTCAGACAACAATATAATAAAATTTTAAAAGCCAGTTCATGACCCCTTTAAGGTTCGACATGTGTATTCAGAGATGCTCTTCTGCATTCCTCAGTAGTAATGCAGGGCTCCAGACTGTGACCAAATGGTCGCATTTTTTGAGAGTGTGCGACTGAATTTTACATCCAGTCCAAAAAAAAAAAATTTTTTTTTATTTTTACAAGTTAAACATGGAAGGGGCTTATTGATGAATCCAGAATGTGTGGCAGGCCAATGACTGTGAGAAGAATAGGGAATGGCCACTGTAAGTGGCTAATGTGTGGAGGGGGAGGGCCCTAGAGATAATCGAGCGCGCATTTACACGTCTGTGGGAAGGAGACGAGATAACCTAATAAGCAAACTATTGACTCGTTCTTCCAACCTGCAGCTAATGTGCCAGTTAAATTTGTTGGTTGGTTTCCCAAATAATACACTACAACAGCGATAATAAAAAAAACGTGAACAAAACGTTTAAATTAACAACGGCTTTGAAAGTGGCTCAACCAATCAGAATCAAGGACCGGAATTATCCATTTTATAAAGCCATTTAAATCACCTTTCCTTCCCATTCTGGTGCTTCAATTTGAACTTCAACAGATCGTCTTGACCATGTCCAAATGCCTAAATACATTGAGTTCAGATTTTTATATATTTGCGTTAACAAGCAGTTGAACTGAAGATGTGGGCCTACTCTCTAAAAAATGCTGTCTTAACCCAAAATTGGGTCAAATATGGACAAACCCAAATGTTGGGTTAACAATGTCATTTAAAATTTTAACCCAACTTCAACTTTCACTTTCAACTGTAATTTTTTTTTATCACATTTTTAACCCAACATTTGGGTTTGTCCATATTTGACCCAAATTTGAGTTGAAACAACTCAGCATTTTTTAGAGTGTATAAAGTTTCCGATATATAAATATAGATATAGATACAAAAATCTATTATTTTCATATGATTGTTTTTCAATGAATCTATATCTAAACAAATAAAACATGTTATATCTATAACAAACAAATACTATATATTATTAATAGCATTAGTAATAGTTTACACTTTCTTGTGAATCACCATTTCCAACAAAACCTCTCATGCGCAACATTTGACTAACCGACACTTGGATGATGACATTCCCACGAGCTCTGTGGGCTTTTAAGCAGAGTGTGTTTGGTTATTAGAGTGATGAATCGTGCATGCAGTCCTTTAAATCTCTGGTTATAGAGACATGTAGCATGCTGAGGTTCCCCACAGGTTTTAGAGGCGCTCTATATCCTCCAGAGCCGCATGTTTCCCCCGGTCACGCCGTCTGCTCACACTGGCTCTTCTCCAGTTCACTATATGACCAAAACTACAAGCTGTCCCCTCTCTCTTTAGACTCACAGCTACTCTAGACTAAACAAAGATTGGTGCCTAAAACATATCAACATGTATCTCTTCAACTGTACCACTGACCAAAAGCTTGTGGATGGACATTTGAATTAACAGTAAGTGACAAGCTTTACTGCATGTCTACAAATATCCAGTCAAGCGGTGTCACTCTCACATTAAGACATTAAAAATTGATTGACAATCAGTCACAACGTATCGCGTCATTTGAATGTATGAAGAGCAGACACTCGCTCACTCTCGCAAACAAACCAGTAATTAATTCCAAAGTCCACTGCATTGTGCATGCTGTGAAAAGTATAACATAGGAAATAAAAAACTGGGACTCACCCCGTTATCACTAGCAGGACTTTGAACCTGCAGAGGAGCAGAAAGGCAAAAAAATAAAAATTCACACACACCATCACTGAGTTTTACACAATACACATCATTACAGTCAGAAAGATCTCAGACTTTAACAACCTACATTCAATGTTTTCAATGTTAAAGTCCCCATGAAATCAAAATTGAACCTATTTACTTTGTTAGCGCATATTACTAGTCTTGTGGTTAACAATTAATCCGTGCAAGTATTAAAAATTTACCATGGTAATCTTTAATCAAAATCTGAAAAGTTAGTTCCGGTCTGTAATGGTGTCTTTTTCTGATGACGTAGGTTTGACGGCTTGGGTTGGGGAACGCTTAACCAGGCCTCTCAAACCGTTAGTCTGCTATGAGTGAGAGATGGAGAGGAGGAGCACTAGAGTAAGACTGATCTCATGAAATGGCGTATGTATGTAATTCGTATTTGCATTTTTGGCGTGCTATCAACACGCATAATCGCTTTTCAGCGTGTTTATGAACGCCGTTGACTTAACGTTACATTACAGTATACATAAATATATGACCTACCCCAACCCTGCCCCTAAACCTACCCGTTACTGGGGTTAATAGCATTTATGAGTCTTCCCCAACCATCCTAGGAAAAAAATATCGCTCCTCAGATCTACATTTTGCTTCGTTTCGCTCAGACATGTAACGGTGTGTACATAAACGTGGAATCACTCGGACATAACAGCATAGATACACACGGATAGCTCAAAATGCGTATAGATAATGTCGTGTTTATGTTTATGTTTATGCAAAAGTCATGATGTCATGTTGTCAGTTCAATATTCCGTTTCACTATGAAATACTTCACAGACTGGAGAAAAGTCGTTTGCAATTTTCGGTTCAGATTCAAAGAGGTCCAAAGATAAACTTGTTTAAAACAAGTTCGTAGAAATGTAACTTTTGTGTTCATGGTGGTTTCATGCGGTTTTCAAGAAACGTTGACATTCGACTTTAAAAATGTCTTGCACTAAGATAATAGCGATAGATTCACACTACGTTAAATTTGCAGTAACCTACTGTCTTTGCAATAAGTGTAAACAGTACGATACTATTTCTACATTTTAGTATATTATGAAACAGTACGCAATAAAACACATTAAAGGGTTATTTCACGCAAAAATAAAAATTCTATCAGTATTTACACACCCTCATGTTGTTCCAACCCCGTAAGACCTTCGTTCATCTTCGGAACACAAATTAAGATATTTTTGATGAAATCTGAGAGCTGGATCACTCCTGCATAGCCCATAGGCTTCTTGAGGGATTGAAACTTGTGGTCCTCGAAAAGTTATTAAAGACATCGTTAAAATAGTCCAAGTGACAACAGTCGCTGAATCTTAACTTTATCAAGCGACGAAAACAATTTTTGTGCGCAAAAACAAACAAAAATAACGACTTTATTTCAACTATTCACTTCCTTCTCTATGGGCCTCTAGTCAGTTAACGTAGTGTGATAGCGTACACTGTAAAAAGTCGTTCAGTGCTATTGTCCTTATAACTTAATTTTAAAAACTATATTTATTCAAATAAATTAACTTATTTTTCTTTCTATGTTTTTTGAGTTTTCAAAAAGTAAAAAAGTGTGAATATTTTCGTAACCTAATATTTTCTATAATAAAATTAATTCAATTGGACTTCACCATAAATTGATTTTACAAAACTCATTTTAAAAGTGTATATCAGACGTATCCCGACGTATCAGACGTAAAACGACACGACCCGCCCCGCCCCACTACCTGCAGCAACAGAAGAACAAGCCCGGGCAAATTCTTCATTCTTTCTCGTCTGTTCCAGAAGTTTATTCGAACGAGGTTTTCTACGGAGCTGGATAAAACTTCACGTACCTCATGTAAGTAACTCTTTGTATTGTAAAAATTGAGATTTTACCCTAATTAACGTCTTTCTGCACAATTGCTCGGTTGAAGAGCGCCAATTTCGAATGTGCTTGCCTTTAACGTTAACGTTACCTCAAACAGTTTTTTAACTTGAGCCACATAACTTACTGTATTAATCTACGTGTGCGCGCGCGTTGTATAAGTAATGTTATCTTTGAGTGATAGTTTAATGTTTCAGAGATGTTTGTAACTTCTTCATAAACATTGAGTCCACTGCTAACGCTGTCGAAGCTATGACAGACACACGTAACGGTAGCCACAGCTAGTGTAATGCTAAGTTAAGTGATTACTGATTATCGTCGGTTGGAGATAGATGTAAATGTGCCAGTGCAGCCGTTACTTTGGCGAGTATGCAATATAACCAAAACCACATTGAAGAGGGTGTACCCATTTACAACTATGAGTGTGGGCACTGTTAGCTAATGTGGATTAGCACATAGCCTGAAATAGACCCACACCGCCCGTCGTTAACACACCTCAACGGTGGTGCTCAAGGTGCAGGCCCATTTCTCCTCATCCAGCGTGCTTTACACGTGTTTGTCTTAACAGGAAAACTTTGTATTTGACTGTGGCACATTCAAACATCTCACACCAACACACTTTGCAGTCATTCCAGTTGTTCCACTAATATTTTGGCAAGAGAGGTTAACTTAAAAGTATTTTAGGCTATCTAACCATCACAATTAGTAAAAAGCTGTTTAATCACGGTAAAGCATAGTTAAGGCAAATATCCGACATAGGTTAAATTTTGGCAAGCGTTACCCTTTTATGTGAACTAAATGAACCAGCATTTGGCATGTAGTGGATTATTTATGGATTTATTTATTTTTCTTAATAAATGAGATTGTTTGTCTTAAATACTTTATCTTGTATCTCAAAAGGGGGCTGCAGAGACCACTGTTCATGAGGAGCTGAAAAATAAGAACATGAGCGTCTATGTCTGCCGTGAGCCAGATGCAGTAGGAATCATCATTGAGGGAATACCAGTCCTTACAAATCTTGGAAACCTGGCCAAAGCATGCTGCTTCCTGCTTGGGTTGACGTATGCACTTGAGTATCCATCCAAGCTTTCCAAAACATTTGAGGTGTTTCAAAGGCTTTTTGTGGGACTTGACACACTGCGCCCAAAACCAAGCCCCAAGTTCATGACCCTGAAAAACAAACTACTTGCCTAGGCACTCAGACATGACTGTCACTGCACTTGTGAACAGCTGTTTTCTTTGTCTGTTCAACATCATTGTACATAGTGAGTGTTATGTCCAGTGTTATATTGGACATAATGGGACGTTCAGGGTGTTGTAATGGTTTATCCTTGTCATGTTTTATCTGCACAGGTCATACTTCCTGGTGTGAAAAAGTAATTATATTTTATACACACAAAATAGACCTGCTGTTAAGCTGCACTTTAAAAACTGGTCAGTAGTTGAGATCAGTGAGATGTTTGACTAAAGAGGTTTCAAAATATTCACACATGCTGTGAAGGTATTATGCCAAGTTGAGGTCAGATGGTCATGCTTGTGACCTGTAATGTTAGTGTTAAAATGTTTCAATGTTGTGTTCACACAGTTCACTTCAAAATGAAAATTCTGTCATTTACTCACCCTCAAGTTGTTTTAAGCCTGTATGAATTTCTTTCCTCTACAGGGCATAAGGAAGATGTTTGAAGAACGTCAGTAACCAAACAGTTAACTGGACCCATTGACTTCCATATTAGAAAAAAATAAAAAGAATACGGAAGCCAATGGGGTCCAGTTAACTGTTTGGTTACTGACATTCTTCAAACATATTCCTTGTGTTCAGCAGAAGAAAGAAATTCATACAGGTTTAAAACAACTTGAGGGTGAGTAAATGATGACAGAATTTTCATTTTGAAGTGAACTATCCTTTTGAGGTGTTTTACTAACCTACTATTTACAAGCTGAGGTCATGTTTTGTTTAAAACATGAATACAGAAGTTCTTGATTGTTTATATTATCTAGCTCATTCCCACTATTTGGATATGGCATGTAAATTGTTAGAAAAATAGCAAGCGCCTGTTAACTTGATATTAAAATGTTTTAATATTATGTATGTACACACAGTAAATACTGTGAAGGTGTTATTCTAACCTGCACTTTATAAGTTGAAGTCATGCTTTTTTTTTAATGCGTGAATAGATGTTATTGATAGCTCATTGATAGCAAATTTTGTTTGCAAATTGTTACTTGATTTAAAAATTTTGTAACATTATGTAAACAGAACTGTACTGTGAAGGTGTTCCAATGTTTACTGTCCAGCTCATTGCTACTGTTTTGGATATGTCAATGATTTAATAAATGTTGGAAATTGACACAGTAGCAACTATTTATTTAAAGCTATTTACACTTTCAAATCAGAGAAAGGGGAAATTGATCAAAATTAATAAATCAGAACATTATCTACTTATTTTTTTCATTTAAAGGTTACCTATATTAATTAAGTCTGTGTATAAAATGACATTTTCTACATTGATAGTACTCAATTTATTGGCTTTTCTGAAAATGCTACTTAATATTTTTGCATACATTGAAATTCACATTATTAAGTTGACTTTACTCAAAATATCAGTTAGTTCACTAAACTTGAAAAAAATAGTTGGAAAATGTTGTCTTAATTTTATTGAGTTAGATCCAAGTAACAGTTTTAACAGTGTAGAGCTACGTCACACGTAGGCTCGCTATTGGTCGACGCTGGTCATGTGTGTGATGCGTGTGACGTACAATAGCAGAAGCTTACGTTATTAAACTAGTAACCTGACTCGAGGCAGAGAGAGAAGTAAATGAATAGTTGAAATAAAGTCATTATTTTTGTTGTTTTTTTGCACACAAAAAGTGTTCTGGTCGCTTGATAAACTTAAGATTGAGCCACTGTAGTCACTTGGACTATTTTAACAATGTCTTTAATAACTTTTCGAGGCCAGCAAGTTTCAATCCCTCAAGAAGCCTATGGACTCGTATGCAGGAGTGATCCAGCTCTCAGATTTCATCAAAAATATCTTAATTTGTGTTACGAAGATAAACGAAGGTCTTACCGGGTTGGAACAACATGAAGGAACTACTGACAGAATTTTCATTTTTGGGTAAACTAACCCTTTAAGTGTAAATGTTTATATAAATGCCACCTTATTGGGACAATAAAGCCCTAAAACGACACATTATTTTCTTCATATTTATTGAAAATAAATGCCTTTCCAATCTGATATGCGATGGGAAAAGAAATAAAAACAAGTTTGGCAAAAGGCGGATTTGAACTCGGGTCGATCACATCAGAATGCACCTACTTCCATACGCCACTGATGCTGACAGGTCACAGGTGTTTTTTTTGTTTGTTTTTTTTAGTGCTTTTGTCTGGCCCAACCAGACATTTGGGTGGAGTTGGTGTAAATAGCCTCTGCCAACAAGGCGGGCTATTTACACTAACTGTAAGACACTCCAAAAACATAAACAACCTCAATGCTAAAAGACATTCACTAAAAACTCCCACACTTTCAAAAAAATATTTTCAAAATCCTTTTTTGATAAATACATGCAATGTAATTTCTGTGTTAAGGCTAAAGGAGAAAGATTTATCCACTTTTCTTTGACCTGTTTAATCGCACACACACACACACACACACACACAGCAGCAGCATTCAGGGCACCAGCTGCAGCTAAGCGGGCAGTGACTTCTGATGGTCTGAAAAGGCCCTCTGGGACACAGATCACTGGCATCAGTTCAGCTCACATTGAGAGCTACAGATAAATGTACCAGCCCAGTGGATTCAATGGGCGCACCAGAAACAATTCAACCAAGTGCTGGATCTCTGCCAATGATGTTGTGTTCAATCTGTCCCTCGGCTCAGCCAAAAGATCACAAAAAACATATTTTTACTGTTTTATATTTACATTTGAGCAGGATTCTTAAGCCTTTCTGCATACTTCTGCATACTAACAAAGTTACAGTATTCTTTAACTTAACAGTTAAGGATGCTTAATTGATCAAAAGTGGCAGTGGAACAAAGTGGAATGGAAACTTCCAACACATTCTTCAACACTATGAATATCCTCTTTCTTGTTTATTCCTGAAGGCAGCATCTGGTTTTTGTCTTGCACTGTGCTATACTGAAAGTCTGGTTTTCTGAAGCGTTTATTAAATGCCTAAAGTTCAAATGAGTGTTCATAGGCTAGCCGGAGTGTCTGATAACGCCTTAGTGCTGCATATGCACAAACTGTACTTAAGGATTGTGTGTGTACACTGCTCTTAGCAACGTTTGGAATCCTTTGAAGCGTGCACGTAAGGAATTAGACAGGAATGCAAACCACAAGCAGAGTGTGTTTAGCTGTGAATATATTCTGAGGAGCCAAATGAGTGTGTTTTTAGGATTGCATGGATGGCAGAATCAATAAGATGTGGGCCAACTCTTCACAACTCCAGCACTAAACTGTCACAGAGGAAGAGAGACCCTGGCAATGACCCACGTTAAGATGGCTGCTGCTTCTTTGGGTTGATTCAATCTTTTTTTGCAGAGATGAAAAGCAATTACAGTAAGAGGCTAGAGAGCGCTGCTTGTTCTGGGGTCACTTAACCAACAGATTATGAAACACAGGCTGGAAAAGCCATGAAAAGCAATATGCTGTGATTAATACAGGTGTTTTGGCTATAAACCAAACCATATGATTTACCAAAGAAGAAATAAAGTCATGTAGGTTTGGAAGGATGTCAATAAATGATTCATTTTCATTAACTTTCCAACCCAGACTCAATGCCTGTGGCGACATTTCTGCATAATGATAGCCAGCCTATTACATTGATTCTTGCACGTTTTGCGACAATTTCAAAGTGTGGTGTCTAGTGAGCGGCGCTTAAAGCACATTAAGTTTTGACCAAAACAAATTAACGGCAAGGTTTTATTTCTTTGGTTGTTGTACGTATCACACAAGTTTGGGCACTAAGCAAGCCATTTTTAACCCACTTCTACAAGTCTTTGACAAATCGCCACCCATGTTTCCTGAACACTCCGCATTGCAAGCTGTAGCAGGTGAGCTACCAAGCAAGCTTACTATGTCAAAAAATACATACGAAGGTGGTTATATCAGATGTCAAAATGCTAAATGTATTAGTTTACAACTCATTCACAATGATAAAAGTGTTACGAACAATTTTAAAATAGTGAATGGTAAACTAAACAAGATTTAATTAATCGACACTCATTAATCGAATAAAGATGTTGGTTTATTATTGCCTCTAGTGTTCATTTCAGCTGGAAACTGCAGTAAATTGTATCTACGCAGTTGGTTTGAGTTTTATACAAATGCAGGTGGCATGTTTTTCCAATGAGCCTAAGCTGGAAGTAGGCCTTCTCTCTCTCTCTCTCTCTCTCTCTCTCT